>JAVJIF010030425.1:0-186380 GCA_038442645.1 Agave tequilana
GAACGAACAGAGAGGTTCGCTTCAATTTGCGCCTTGGCAGCCTCTAACTCTGCTACCTCTTTTCAGAGGTAGCAAGCTTCTGTTCGTTAATAGTAATCACTGCCTCAGCTCTGGCTATGGCAGCCGAGAATCAAGGATAGCCTGCTTTGCAGCCTGTATGATCATCTCAGATTCCTTGGACTCGATCGCTAGCTTTTGATGATCAGCCTGGAACCTTCGAGAAGACGGGTGTTATCGGTATCTGTCCTCCACCTCTCTTCGCTCTTGCTCTTGAGCAGCAATGAGCCTATTCAGAGTTTCCTGGGCCTTGTGGAATGAGCCGGCATTCTCCAGGGATCGAAGCTCTCTCAGGTTTTGTCCCAGCTGCTCCACCAGCAGCAGACACGCCTAGGCTAGTGAAGGGCCCGCTGACCAACTTGATGTTTTCGACCAGGTTTCCGAGATACGTCTGGCGAATTCAAAAGAACTACCCCCAGACAGGATAAAATCGATGCATGATCGCATGAGGTAAAGAATTGCTGCACCGTCTGGCGTGTCAGGAACTCCATGGTATCATCACCCGAGGTGGTCCCCAATCCCCTTTCTATCACGGTGTGGGGGATGTAGGTCGGCTCTTCTGGCGCAAGAGTCGGGCTGACCACGGGTACGACATGAGCAAGAGTAGCCACTGGCGCTTCTGGGGGTGCTACCTCCGTAGAAACCTCCACAGCCGATGACAGGGTAGTGAGCTCGACCTCCTCAGAATCCTCGACCGAGGCTTGAGCTGTGTGGTCTCCCGGGCAGGCACTGACCGCCAAAACCTCACCCTACCTGAGCTTCCTCAATGCTCTCTGCACTTGCCTGAACTTCCTCAAATGCCCTCTGCAAAATTACGAGAATATTAGCCATGATAGCAAAAGGAAGACATTTATACCAACATTTCATTACTTGGCTGAGGGTCCAAAGGTGGCAAGTCCTTGGGTGAATCCTGTAGGGTGGAGGTCTCCCCGACTTCAACGATTGCCCTCTCTGAAGCACCCTAGTACAAGGAGACTCAGCTTTCTCCTGCTGAGCCAGTTCTTGTATCATCTCCTCGATCTGGAAGGAAGCAGCGGCCTCGCTAACCATGACTGGCCCTGCAACACGAGGCCAAGTAAAAAAGAAAACGTCAAAAATCCTTCTCCTAGTTAGAAGGATGAGTTGGCGAGTAGTGTACCTTCAGCAGCCTCAGCAGGAAGAACTGCCGCTAATGGTGATGTCGTCAACGGCTCACGCATATATTCCTCCTCCGAGATGTGTGAGAATTTACTCGGATCAGGAGGAGCGGTTCATCGCCAAAGTCAACCTCATCGTCAAAATCGATTTCCTCTTCGGATGATGAAGACGACAATTCAACGTGAGGGACCTCGGCAACCGGAGCCTTGCCTCCAAACACCCCAGTGGTAGGGCTGGGGTCAACTGTCTGAGCACTGGAGATGAATACACTGGGAGACCCAGGCTGCTGTGCCTCATCCCTCCTCTCGTGAGCTGAGGAAGACCCAGGCTGAGTGGAGACTCTGGAATCTCAACATCACCCATTATGTCGACCTCGGCTGCTGTGCCTCATCCTCCTCTGTGTGAGCTGAGAAGACCCAGGCTGAGTTGAGACTCCTGGAATCTCAACATCACCAATTATATGTCGACCTCTGGCTGCTGTACCTCATCCCTCCTCTCGTGAGCTGAGGAAGCCCTGGGCTGAGCTGAGACCCCTGGCCTCTCAACATCGCCTCCGCTCATTATGTCGACTTCGAACTGCTCGGCCTCGTCAGCGGTGGTGGGTTTGTCAGCAGGCTCCGCTTCCTCCACAATCCTGGGGCCCTGCTGCGCAACCTGCGGGCATGGACTAAGGAGGCATCATCCTCATCCGCCTCTTCTTCCCTCGGTTCCTCAACACCAGAAGGGATGTCCTCGGGGAGAAACTGCAGCCGTCAAGTCTCTCCGGACCTTCTTTGGAGCAGGCTCAGCAGTGGAGGTAGAGCCTTGAAGACGCTTACCTACCGCCTGTCGAGTTTTTGCTGCTCGCGGCTCCTCCCTCGACCCCCTTCTAACCTCTTTAAGAGCCTTCAGATACTGCTCGACGCCTCGCGAGCGTTTAGTGGACCCCGACCTTGCTTCGTAACCTGCATGATACTCTCAATGCATGAATACTCCGGAGCGAAATCTGGTGTTTGGTTGCCTGGAAGTACCAAGTACAGAAGAAGCTGAAGCTGGTACGGCCCTTGGCCCTTTGATAGGCAGCCGAAAAGCTGCTTCCGTCCCCCCGGCCACGCTATAATACCAAGCCCGAGCACCTTCGAACAAATTCCCACTGAAGGTGAGTCGAGCATTGGGGTTGCCGACATATAGTTGATCATAGCCGAACTGTTGGGCGAAGCGATTCGGCATATATGGCTCGATCGTGCATGAATTCCCTTACCGGAAAAGCACATACCGGCCGCCCGAATGTTGAACAACCACCAGAAAACCCCCGTTGACAGCCTCGTGAAGTCATCTGGCCTACGGAGTCAGTAAATTGTTCCCCGAAAGATGCACCAGGAATCGGGGAAGGGAAGCAGCGATTAAGCTGGTTGTTCGAAGCCGACATGACGCACTTTCGAATGTAATACATGTAAGTATTACACCAGGTTGAACCCTCCAACCGCTGCACGAAAGGAATAAACCCCTCACACCAAGACACCGGCGTCATCAGAGAGGGACAGTGCATAACGTACCAAGCCATTAGGTACGTGTAGGGAAGCTCAACCCGAGGGTTGGGGCGCTTTTACGTTGGCCTCCCCTCCGAGTCAACAATCACCTTGCCATGGGAGTCGACGGCCTTCCCTGCCTCGCACAGATTTTGGTTAACGTCCGCAACCCGCTTTGAATACTCACCGCCATGGCTGGGAGAAGGGCTATGGGCCTACCATAAGCCAGTAGCACCGCCGGGTACACTACGTCGGCAACAATGACTTCATGTGGCAGCGTTGGCACCACAGAGCGCTTCAACCACAGCATTAAGAAGCCCGCCAACAGTGCGTGGTCGGATATAGGGATCCGGGCTTGATGATGGAAGCTTTCGAAAACCGTGTCAGGTTCAAAAACATCCTTGTTCGACTCCGTGGTGTAGGAGTCTACAGAAGCCTTGATCCTGTCGGCAATCTCCTCGTCGGAGCTAGGAGCCAGACGGGTCACCAGACGGTCTTTCTGGTTGACACCATTGAACAAGTAGCTTGCCCAAGACAGCTGCTTGACTCCCCCCGCTCTCCAAGAGGTTATCTGGCCGCAGATGTGGAAGTGACATAATACCTCCCAGTAAGTCTCGTACACTCGAGGAGACCCTTTCTTCATAAGGTGAAGCTCCTCAGTGGTTGGGACGTATTCTTCATAGGGAGAATCCCCCATTGCCAGCCCCGAGACCTCGTACAACTCGTGCAGGGCGAGATCCATCTCCCCGACCGGAGTGAAGAATGTCCCCGTCAGAGGATTGTAACGCTCCAGGATCCCAAAAAAGTTTTGAGAGCTTGGTGGAATACCATACTGTACGGCCTGACCGCTTGGTACAATTCCGCTTGCTCCAACAAGCCTCTAAGGTCAGCAAGGACGAAGCTCACCATCCTGCCCCACCAATACCTCTCAGTGGAGTGGATCCACCCGGGCGAACGGAACTCGACCGGAAAATCACCCCCCACTTTCATGAACGCGTTGAGAAAAGTGGTGCCAAGTTTTGGTGTCTCTCCAACTGGGTGATCAGTCCTGAGCAGCCCTAGAAACAGGCCAAGAGCCTCCCTATCATGACTATCATGGCGATATACCTTTTTGGAGCCTAGGTCGCCAAGAGTAACCTCAGGGACATATCGGGAGAGTTCCCATTTCATTTTCTGAGGAACGGACATGTGTGAAGATAAGATAGCGGGTACATCCTCTCCATGTTTGGGAGAAAGAATCTTCTACCCCTATCTGACGGAGCCATTTATAATCTCCGTCATACAAGGAATAGCCGCCCTCGCTAATACGGTCTCCAAAGAAGAAGGCAGGCTTCTCCAGCGGAACGCGAGCATCCTTTGAATGCTGCGTCAGTCATAAGCTCCTGAAAGGTTGCCATGTCAACATTGGAAAGCCTCCTCCTACGCTCCTGCGGCCCATCAGCAGTCATAGGTACAGTCCTTTGCAGCGCAAAGGTCAAATCACGGTCAGCACCACCTACGTGCCCGAAGTGGCGCCTCTTGGAGAGTGGGGCAGAAGAGTGTTGCACTGCAGAAGAAGATGACACTAATCAGAAATCTTAAGTGTCTATAGTCCAGACGCGGAAAAGATACTGACACAGAAACTGTCAAAATCCGCGTCCAGACCTGAAAATCCGCGTCCAGGCCTGAAAATCCGCGTTCAGACGCAGAGAGATAGGACGCGAGAAATTATCAAAATCTGCGTCCAGACCTGAAAATCCGCAACCGTGAAGCCAACAGGGAGCCTGCGTTTTGAAATCCAAGACTTAAAAAAAAATTTCTAAGTACTGGGATCAGGTGCGAGACCAGCACCTGATGTCACAGAACACAAGGATCAAGTCCGCGTCCGAACCTTTCACAATTAGAAATATTCTAAGTGAAGAATCCGAAGTGCAGGGCTTATTGGCGCTCTATATCCATAGACAAGCGCATCCCCACGTGGATAAAAGCGGTGGGGTATCAAACCCGCGCCTTGTTTATCAACTCAAAGACCGCGTCTGAGAATCAAACGTGGTTTCTATTCTGTGTTGACGGTTCTCCTTTAAAAGAGGGATTTTTAGGAGTCCATGAACTTCCATTAATGGCGAAGTTTAATGACATTATACCTGAGATTGGGGATTCCTGCGCGTAGGAACCGCCCCTCTGGGCCTCGATGACGGCCGCTTTTGAAGATGATGCAGTTGGCTTGGCCTTGGGTGCCATCGTTAATCAAGAATCCGATGATGGACGATGAAGAAATGAGAAGGGACAGAGAAGACTCCTTTTTCAAAAAACCCTAACAGATGCGCTCGAGACGAAAGAGATATCTCTCTGACTGTTGCCATTTATAGGCATGAAGATTCGCAAAGATACGCGGCGCGTGGATCGATTGGTTCGGCATCAAGTCATCGCTTGACGCGTGGACAGCTCATTTAATATACCGGGAAGTCGCGCGTCAAAAGGAGATGTCCCGTCGGTTCCCCAGAACAAGTGGCAGTGCACTCATGACATGGCACGGATTCGCACCCAACAGGCGCGCCTCTTCGATGGACGTGCCCCGTCAGCACAGCCATAGTCGCGTCCAAAAAGTCACATCCTTACTCAAAAGGATGCGTCTCTCCAAAGTTCGTGTCCTTCCAATCCGGCCTAGCATCGCGTCTGCCCAATAGAATATCAGTCGCGTTTTCATTTCCAAAAGACGCACCCCATGAAAGTCGCGTTTTAAATCAGTACTATCTCTGCTCTTCAAAAAGAACTGGCGTTCAGTCCTTACTTCTGCAAATCAGTTCAATAGTATACTGGCACAAGCAGACGACTGTCCACTCCTGGCTTAAAGTGCACCCACAACAGACTTAAAGCAATCGGGGAGGTTTAGACTGTGTATCTAACACTCAACTCGATCAACTCTGATGGCTTCAAGAGTTCTACAGTACACTCACGAAGACCATACTCCAGATAAGATCAACCCGGAGCATTGACAGTCCAGTCATAAGGGTGAGCTCAGCTAGAGTCCAAAGTATTTTGAAATCCGTCCCACTTAACTGCGGAATATCGAAAACTTTGGAGGGGGTCTGTAGGCTGTCTAAAAATCATTAAAAGACAAGCCATTAAAAAAGGCAGAGTTTCAGGTTATACGCACGCAGGACTAATGAGGCGCGTGGGCTCAACACCCGCGTCTCAGCATCAAGGCGCGTGGGCTCAACACCCGCGTCTCAGCATCAAGGCGCGTGGGCTCAACACCCGCGTCTCAACATCAAGGCGCGTGGGCTCAACACCCGCGTCTCAAGGCCCACGTCTCGGTTATAACCGCCCTGGTTATGGGGCCAGTCACCGTCCACATAGCGGGGAAGTTAGTCCTCATTGTGGAGTACTTTTAGGGGGCACGTTCACCACCCCTGAAACCTCTATAAATAGCCCGCCGCTATAGGAATGGGGAACAAGACACAAGAAACAAGAGATAGACAACAAGGCAGACAGAGAGAGAAGCAAGAGAGATCTCAACTCTTCAGCAAGCTTGCTGCGTACAAGTTGCCCTTTGCCTACCTTCTCTTTGAGAGTTTTTGGTAGACAGAGCTGTGCTACTCCTTCTACCAGCCGAAGAGAAGATCCCCGAAGGTCTAGACGGTCACCCGGTCAACAGAGAACAAGATTCACTCTCCATCGCCACTCGAAAACCCAGCACTAAACAAAGGGGAGATTCAAGACTCAACATCTTCCCTCCCTTGTAGTCGGAGCATTAGTTTGTTGTAATCTTTCAATTGATTCAAGGAAATTTTACACCGAATTTTTCTTCTCCGTCAAACAAAGAAGACCCTAAATCACCATTTAATTGGTGATTAAAGGCCTATTAAAGATAGTCATTGACCTAGAGAGCTGATTCTGTCAAAACAAGGGCTGCAAACAGGAAACCGGACACAGGGCCTGACAGGGGGACAGACGGGACCGCGCGCGGCTCGAAGCACCGCACGGGGCCCCAGTAGGGCCACAGAAAACGCGGCCTGGGCTGTGTTTCCGCGGCCGTACGGCCGCGCCCCGGCCGCGTTTTGGCCAGGGCCTGTCCCCTGGCCCCCCTCTCACTGGTGACTATAAATACCCCCTCGGGGTTTCAGAGCAAATATATACAGAGTTTAGGATGGTTTCATTTTCATGTTGTAGTTTAGGTAGTTTAGTTTAGATAGTTCTTCTTTCACATTGTATTTTCCATTTGTTTTAGATCTTGTATTAGGAGAAAGAGTGATACATGAGTGGAATGCAAGAGTGCTTGTAATAGAAGGTGACAAGCTATGAAAGGTGCTCTCTTTACCTCTCTTTGTTTTCTATCTAGCTTCTTTTACATGCATAGCTAATCTTTTCTCTCATGGCAACTAACTACTAACCACCAACTTGCTAACTTCTTTTATGATAATCCACATGAATCTAATAGCCTCAATTTGGCCTTGCTCTTGCAAGAGCCATTGATGGCTCCTGATGATGGATCTAACACTCTAACTTCCCAACCACTAACAAGCTAACATTACTTACTTCATGCTTGCTTTATTAGGTTTTGATGATTTAAGTGTAGCTTGCACTGTGTTGAGTTGGGTTGTGGTGTGTGAGTACATATGGGTCATGCTTTGAATCGCTCTTGAACCAAGGACTAGTGATGGCCAATGATACATGTGAGGCAACTATCACTAAGAGGTTAGCGTGTTGGTGGAGTCATTAGTAGTTGTAGCCGTGAGTTTTTCCTTTTCACTTTGTTTTAGATATACAAACAAAACACAAACATTTTATCTTCGATGTTTCCCACTTCTTTGTGTTTTTACCATACTTCTCTTTTTCATTCTTTCTTTTCTTTTTTTGATTCTTTAAAACTTTTGAAGAAACTTTTTAACAAACACGTGAATCAACGGTAAAGCTTCTATCGCCTCCCGTCCTTGTGGATTCGACTCGTTTTAGCCTCTATGCTATAACTGAAGTATTGAGGAAGCCAAAGCACACGCACTTAAATCTTAACTTCAAAACATACACTTTTTTGTGCGCAGTTTTAACCTGATCACTTTCCCAATCCGCAACTTGAAATTTGATTATTGAGCTAGAGGCCCAGCAAAAATCAAAGCCAACTAGGCCGGCTTAATAGCAAGTAGGCTGATTTTCTAAATTGTAGGAAGAGGAGAGGAAGTCGAGGAAGTCGATGATGGTCAGCAGCAGCAGCAGCAGCAGAAACAGCAACAGCAGAAAGAAGCACGGTCGACCGCCCGGTCGACCGTTTGTGCAAATGTGCACAGGGATGCAGCGGTCGACCGCCCGGTCGACCGACTGAAGGTGCCTAACTCTCGATTAGGCACGATCGGACCGCACGTCGACCGGTGCCTAGGTCGGTCGACGGGCGGTCGACCGACAGTCGGGTCGGACTGTTTTGAAAAAGTTGCTGAATTGGAAATCTGCTCAAGTTGTGAGCGGATTCCTAGGGTTTTTTAAGGTGTATATGAGAGAGGCATAGATCTCTTTATGAGTATTGCTATAATACTTGTATTGATTCACAAAAATCAATAGAAATTCTCTCTTCTTTGCCCTGAGGACATAGGCGAAATGGCCGAATCTCGTTAAATTTGGTTTTGTGTTCTTCTCTTTGCTTGGTGTTATTTGCTGTTGGTGGTACTGTTATTTTGCACTTGGGATCTAGGATTTCCTCTACGTGGTTGTTGTTCGGCTCACAACAAGTGGTATCAGAGCATCCCAGGTTCGTCGTGGGATTATCTAGAGATTCGAAGGGCATCGGTTGCTGATTTGGTGGAGATCGTGTGTCGATACATATCAGTGTTGGGTCTGTTCGTAGGATCGTGTGTCGATCTCACAATAGTACGTGAAGTGCTCAAGAAATCATTGGAGGAGTAAATCTGGTTAGAAACTCATCAAGGGTTTCGTGAGAAGGTAAAGATCTGATCTTTATCAAAGTTGTTTATCTACTCCGTTTGGTATTTCCGCATTACATAGAGGATTTAGTTAGATAGATGGCAGAAGAAAGTACATCAGTTAGGACCATGAATCCTCATCCGAGGATTGACGTGGTGAAGTTTAACGGCACTAAAAATTTGGCATGTGGAGGTGCGAGGTGATGGATGCCCTGAATACTCTAACTCGAGGATACTCTACTTTGGAGAAGAAGCGAAGCACAATCACTGAAAAAGAGTGAGAGAAGATGAACCAGTCTGCGTGTGGTTTGATTAGATCGTGTCTAACACAAGACATCAAATATCTTGAGTTACACGAGACATCTGCGAGGCAGTTGTTGTGAGAGATCCTTGAAAGAAAATATCTGACTAAGAGTATTGAATCGAGATTACAGCTGAAAAGCAAGCTGTACAGGTTTCAGATGAAGAAGGGATGCTCCGTGAATGAACATCTAAATCGCTACACGAAGCTTCTTACGAATTTGGTCAATGTGGATGTCAAGATAGATGAAGAAAAACAAGGCAGTAATCCTCTTGAACTCTCTCCCGCGGAAGAGTATGAGATGTTTACCTTAACCTTCATAAATAGTAGACAGACTTGGACTATCTGGAAGTATCGTCGCTTTGGCAAATTATGAGACGAGGAGAAAGGAGAGATAGCCTTCTCAGTCAAGCTCATCAGCAGAGGCGCTAGCAATAAGAGGCAGGGGTTCTGTAACACCCCGCTCCCAGAATACGTACCTAGTTGCGTATTCGCATTTTCTGATCGTATTTTTTGATTTACTTCCTGTATTTATTTTGTATTATGAATTATTTATATGATCGTTTTGTCTTGGATCCGGATTCGTGGACTCAGAGTCTGCTCTTCTCTGAACCAGGGACCCGATCCTAGTGTCTTACTCAATTTGGTCTTTTGGTATTCAGATTTGACCGATTTCAGTTTCAAACATCATTTTCCAATATTTTAGATTTTCTATTATTTTCTAGAATTTTCCTGAATTAAACGGAAAATCTTCAAAACCGGTGTCGACCAGCATCGCTGACCGATTCCTGGATTTTAATTTACAAATGGAGTCAAATTTTGAGAAACCGCTTTCCCATATTTGCTTAGAAAATATTTACTATCTTAATTCATTTTTTGGAATTTTCAGAATTTATCAGATTTCTACCAGATTTGGTGTCGACCGATATTGGCGGCCGATTCCAAGATTTTTAATTTAAAAACTATAAAGAATTTCTTGAAATGGATTTCACCATGATTCTTAGAATAATATTCTTGATTTTTGAGAATTTTTGCGGGTCGTTCCGAGATACTTGATTTTCGGACGATTTCGGTATTTTTCCGAAAGTTTTCCGCATCCGCAACTGAATCCCGGAATCCGCTACTCTAATTATTTTCACTTTTTCTTCCATGAAAATATCTTCCTCTTTCATTTTCTTTTCCTTTTCCTTTTTCTTTCCTTCCTTTTCCTTCCACCAAATTCTCCAAACTTCTCCATTCTTCCATTATCTTCTACATTCTTCCTCCAAAATATCTCCTTTCCTCCAAAAATATCTTCTCCAAAATATCCAACTCCTCTCCCATCACCATGGCCGGCCAAAGGGCCACCTCACCTCTCCATTTTTACAAAAAAACCCCTCCCTAAAACATTTTTACATCTCCTTCACAATTCCAAATCCTATATAAACCTTTCCTTCTCCTTCAACTTCATTTTCTCTTCACCAACACCTTAACCATCACCAACTCCTCCTTCATCTCCACCACAACAACAACCATTACAACTTCTCCAACTCCTTACCTTCATCTTCTTCCTCCTCCATCTCCATGAAACCACCACAAACTCCAACAACTCACCAAAGCCTCCCACCTTCTCCTTTACCTTCTCCAAAAAATACCACCACCATCAAAAACCTCCACAAACCACCATCTTCACTTCCACCATCACCTTCACCATCACAACACCACCTCCATCTCCACTACTTCAACCTCCAAACATCACCTCCTTCACCTTCTTTTTCATTACTCCATCAAAATCCAACTCCTCCACCAAATAACACCACCACCAAAGCAAGCACCTTTTCCTTTCTCTCCCTCCTCTTCTCTGTATATTGCTGACGCGGATCTCACCCCGCGTCCAGGCAACGCCTTAGCGCGGATCTTCGCGTTCTTGGCATCTGTTTAAACGCGGCCTTCGCGTTCTGTACCGACGCAACGCGGAGTCCATGCCCGCGTCTGTGTCCCTTTCATGTCTGCACGACGCGGAGCTAATGGCCGCGTCTGTGTTCTTCTCATGCTAACGCGACGCGGAACCCATGACCGCGTCCGCGTTCTTCTCGTGTCCTGACTTGAACGCGGGTCTAGAACCCGCGTTTGTGGCGGTCTCGAATCCCGCGTTTGTGGTACCTTTTCGACGCGATTCCCGCGTCTGTGACTCCCGCATCTGCGACTCCCGCGTCTCACTCTCAAAACCGCGTCTCCCTGTGCACTCTCTCCTTCCATATACTTCTCTCTCTAGTTTTCCTCTCTCTTTCTCTCTCTAACTCTTTCTCTCTCCTCTCACTTATTATATTTATGGCGCGTACGCGAGTTCCATGGATTTCAGAGTTTTCAGCTATTCCAGAGATTTAGGCGAGTGTCCTCGCTCTCGCTCCATTTGGGTTTCCCGCCTTGTCGGGTCGACATGTATTTTATTCCATGTTTATATGTATTTTACTGCTTTATACTATGTGTGGCCGACCCTTCGTGGTCGTTGAACTCTGGGTTTCTGCCACTCCTGAGATGGCTGGTAGCCACCGAGAGTGCGCTTAAACCCTGAGCGTTCTTGGTCCCTCAGCCTTCAGCCTCCGGTCTCTCATGATCTCGAAAGGGAAGTGATTGGGACCGACAGGTCTCTCCGTCCTTCAGCCTCCGGTCTCTCACTATCTTGAAAGAGAGGTGATTGGGACCGTCACGTCTCTCAGCTCCGCCTGGTTATCATTGTTAGCATTTTGAGGGTATTTCAAAATTAAGCCAAGTTCCTTTAATCCCACATTGGATAGGATTAGAACTCCTTAGTGTTTATATATGGAGTCCCTTTCATGATGGGTTGTGTGGGCTAGAAACCAGGGGGTGCTCGCGCGCACACAAGCCCATTGAGGCCCAGTGAAGGGAATTGGGTTACCAGATCCAGAAAACCTTAATGCGCATGTGCGCCCGCATCACACGCGCAGGGGGGTGTAAATCCGGGTTTCAGAGCCTCGCGGGTGTGCCCGAATGGGTTAAGTTTTGCCAATTTTATTTTTGGATTTAAAATTAAAATAAAATCTTTTCAAATCCTGTCATAATATTTGGGTCAGAAATAGCTGTTGAGATTCGTATCTTTTCCTGTCCTGTCCTGTCATTGCAGTGGCTCTTCCCGAGGCTTTCTCTGCACAAGGAAAGATTGGTTCTCTGTCCAAGGATTTTTTATCTTCCCAAAGATTTTCTAATGATGATAAACTCCCTTTATAAAGGATCTATTCTCTGCTATCAAAAACAGAACTCAACCATCCTCCTCTTCCTCTGAAATTTCTATAGACTCTTCAGTTCTTCCCTGCATCTCTGGAGGAAACAAAACCGAGCTGTTTGAGGGCCTGTGCATTGCGAGTGCATGCTTGCAGGGCCAGCGATCGTTGAATCCTGGAGGGTAGGCCGCCATCAACCTGCTGCACCGAGATACTCTCTCAGAGGGGCGCGATCTACTCTTAAGGACAGTGCTCCGCACGCCTCGATCAAAATAGAGAAGTTCCTTCCTTCTTGAAAGTTTAATTTAAATAGCTTAGCAGTATTTCGTATATCTTTTCCAACAATCTTAAGAGTAGATATGGATACTGCTATGGTTGCTGCTACTAATGTTAAGTCTCTGCCTGACATATCAAGGATTGAACCATTTAATGGAACTCACTATAAAAGATGGCAAGAAAAGGTTATGTCCACACTTGATGTAACTGGTTATGCTTTTGCTATAACTGATCCTAAACCAGATAAAGAAAAAGAATTGCAAAACTGGGAAAAGGCCAACAAAATCTGTAGACACATCATTCTCAGCACACTTAGTAATGCACTGTTTGATGTTTACTGTCCTTATAAAACTGCTACTGAAATTTGGGAAAGTCTTAATAAGAAATACATTCTTGAAGATGCTGGAACTCAAAAATTTGCTATTGGAAATTTTCTGAATTTTGTCATGTCTGATGAAAAAAATATTTCTTCTCAAATTCATGAATATCATGTTCTAATTGATGATCTTAAAAATGAAAATATCACCCTACCCGAATCCTTTGTGCTGGAGCCCTAATTGAAAAGCTACCCGACTCATGGAAAGATTATAAGAAAGAACTGAAACATAAAAGAAAACAAATGAACCTTGAGGATGTAATAATTCATATTAGAATTGAAGAGAAAAATAAAGAGAGAGAGAACTAAAAGGGCCAAGGAGCTTACATCCAAGGCAAATATAATTGAAAGTAAGCCTTTTAAACCAAAGAAACATTTTCATAAGCCAAACTTCAAACCAAATGAGAATCCTAAGATGAAAAGAAACCCTAACTCTACTTTCAAGAAGAAAGGAAACTGCTTGTGTGTGGCAAACCCGGACACTACTCAGCACAGTGTAGGTTCCGGAAGACTGGTGAGGCTCCATCCAAACCCCAAGCTAGCCTGGTTGAGAGTGACATTATTGCTGCTGTAATCTCTGAAGTGAACATGGTTGCACATAATAAGAATTGGGTGATTGATTCCGGGGCAACCCGATGTATATATGCTGACAGAGGAGCTTTCTCTTCTTACTCCTCTGTTGATGATGGCGAACAAGTGTTCATGGGCGATTCGAGGCCCTCACCCGTTGTGGGTAAGGGAAGGTGCTTCTCAAGCTTACTTCAGGAAGATCCTTTCTCTTACAGATGTGCTTCATGTTCCTGAGATTCGTTGGAACCTCATTTATGTTTCCCTTCTTGGAAAAGCTGGAGTTAAGGTCTGCTTTGATCTGATAAAATTGTAATGACTAGGAATGGACAATTTGTGGTAAAGGGTACTATAGTCAGGGTTTATTTATGCTGAATGTACTTGAAATCATGAATGAAAATGCATCTACTTCTTCTGCTTACATGATTGACTCTTGTGATCTTTGCATGGTAGGTTAGGACATGTTGGTTTTTCTTACATTAAGAAAATGAAAGATATAGGTCTCTTGCATAATGTAACTATATCTGATCATGACAAATGTGAAATATGTGTTGAATCTAAATCCACTAAGAAATCATGCAAAAATGTACAAAGAGAATCTGAATTGCTTGAGCTTATTCATAGTGATCTTGGTGACCTTAAAAATAACTTAACTAGAGGTGGTAAACGATTCTATATCACTTTTATTGATGACTGTTCTAGATATACAGTAGTCTATCTATTAAGATCCAAAGATGAAGCCTTTGAAATGTTTCTGAAATATAAGTCAGAAGTTGAAAATCAACTAAATAAGAAAATAAAGAGATTGAGATCGGATAGAGGTGGTGAATATGAACTTAAACAATTTAATGAATTTTGTAAACAACATGGCATAATTCATGAGACTACCCCTCCATATTCACCTGAATCTAATGGTGTTGCTGAAAGAAAAAATAGAACACTCAAAAATATGATGAATGCTATGCTTATAAGTTCTGGTGCACCTCTGAATCTGTGGGGGGAGGCTATACTCTCTGCTTGTCATATTCAAAATAGAATACCCTATAAGAAAACCGGTATAACTCCATATAAAATCTGGAAAGGACATGCACCAAACTTAAACTATTTAAAGTGTGGGGGTGCCTAGCTAAAGTTCTTCTACCTGAACCCAAAAGAAAGAAACTAGGACCCAAAACTTTTGACTGCATGTTTATTGGTTATGCCCATCATAGTGCTTCATATAGGTTTCTTGTGACTAGAAGTGATAATAATGTTATGGAGATTAACACTATTATTGAAACTAAAAATGCAGAATTCTTTGAGCATGTTTTTCCATTGAAAACCCATGTTGATAAACCATCTCATGCTTCATCATCTAGTCACGCACAAGAATCTGATGATAATGAAGAGATTGAACTAAGAAGAAGTAAAAGAGTTAGAAAAGAAACTGACTTTGGTAAAGATTTCTTTACATTTCTTATTGATGATGACCCTCTAACTTATAAAGAGGCTATCTCTTCTCGGATGCTCCATTCTGGAAAGAGGCTATTAATAATGAATTAGAATCCATATTATCAAATCACACTTGGGAACTTGTTGATTTACCACCAGGTGCAAAACCTATTGGCTGCAAATGGATATTTAAAAGAAAGCTGAAACCTGATGGGTCTTTGGATAAATTTAAAGCTAGATTGGTTGCTAAAGGATACACTCAAAAGAAAGACTTTGATTATTTTGATACATTTGCTCCTGTGACTAGAATTGCATCTATTAGAGTGTTGTTTGCTTTAGCATCTATTCATAAGCTTGTGATACATCAAATGGATGTTAAAACTGCATTCTTAAATGGAGAATTGAAGAAGAAATATATATGGACCAACCTGAAGGTTGTGTGACAACTGGAAATGAACATAAAGTTTGCAAATTTGTAAAATCTTTATATGGTTTAAAACAAGCACCCAAACAATGGCATGATAAATTTGATAGTGTTCTTGTTTCCAATGGTTATCAGATTAATGATGCTGATAAATGTATCTATACTAAATTTGAAGATAATGTTGGTGTTATCATATGTTTATATGTTGATGATATGCTTATATTTGGTACAAACTTAGAAATTGTAAATGACACCAAATTATTTTTGTCTTCTAATTTTGATATGAAAGACATGGGTGAAGTTGATGTGATCTTAGGAATTAAAATAACTAGAGATTCTGATCATATCATGCTTTCACAAGGACACTATATAGAAAGAATGCTGAAGAGATTTGGTCATTTTGACTGCACTCCTGTTTTCACACCTTATGATGGTAGCATTCACTTAAGAAAGAATAAAGAATAAAGTGTGTCACAATCTGAGTATGCACAAATCATTGGTAGTTTAATGCACTTGATGAACTATACACGACCTGACATTGCTTATGCCGTGGGACGACTTAGTCGTTACACTCATTGTCCTAATAAGGACCATTGGACAGCATTATATCGAGTGCTAAAGTATCTAAAAGGAACTATTAATTATAGTTTGACATATTATAACTTTCCTTCTGTTTTAGAGGAATACTCAGATGCTAACTGGATCTCTGACTCTGATGAGTTAAAATCTACAAGTGGATATGTGATCACACTTGGTGGGGGTGCGGTGTCTTGGAAATCATCCAAGCAAACCGTCACAGCTCGCTCCACTATGGAGTCTGAGTTTGTTACCTTAGAGAAGGCAGGTACTGAGGCTGAATGGCTCAGGAATCTTTGATTGATATACCAATTTGGAAGAGACCAGCTCCGTCTGTGTCTATTCATTGTGATAACCAAGCTACTATTGCTAGAGCTAAGAATAAAATATACAATGGTAAGAGTAGGCATATTCGCCTAAGACATAAAATTGTAAAGCAGCTGCTGGATGATGGGATCATATCTCTTGACTATGTGAGGTCAGAGCTTAATATAAGTGATCCATTTACCAAACCACTGGGGAGAAAACTAGTGGAGAATACATCGAGGGGAATGGGACTCATGTCTATAACAAAGAGTCAAAAATGATAGTAACCCAACCTATGTGATTGATGAACTCATGAAGCAGGTTCATATGGGTAATAACAAATCATTTGTTGACTTGGAGATGCACTATCATTATTTTATTATTGAGAAGTCCCTTCCTATGATGTAGATAGTGTAAATTGCAATGTGCAAAGGATGAGTATTAGCTCTTAATGGATTACCATAGCCCTTATTGGGTGGTGTGTTTAATTGTAATGCACACTTGATGGATCCACCTATATGAGTGTGGAAGTGGGGCCGCTTCCTATGAGAATATAGACATATTCTCTAGAGCACTCATGAATATCCAGGCAGGGCGCATGGCCGATTCGCGCCAACCTATTTTGAACAACTCGGTTCTTTGAATGATATGTGGGTTGTAGGTCAATGATCCATAATTAGGAAGATTGGTTCATAGAAACTTTATGTTTCACCAACTTCCTGTGGGACACACCTACATATCCTAGGTAGTGGTTCATAGACCAAAAGTCACCATTATTGATGCATTGAGTTCTTATGTTTCCTCCTCTTCTCTCTCGTTCCTATTATCCTTTCTTTTAATTTTGAAATAGTGGGGGATTGTTAGCATTTTGAGGGTATTTCAAAATTAAGTCAAGTTCCTTTAGTCCCACATTGGATAGGATTAGAACTCCTTAGTGTTTATATATGGAGTCCCTTTCATGATGGGTTGTGTGGGCTAGAAACCAAGGGGTGCTCGCGCGCACACAAGCCCATTGAGGCCCAGTGAAGGGAATTGGGTTACCGGATCCAGAAAACCTTAATGCGCATGTGCGCCCGCATCACACGCGCAGGGGGGGTGCAAATCCGGGTTTCAGAGCCTCGCGGGTGTGCCCGAATGGGTTAAGTTTTGCCAATTTTATTTTAGATTTAAAATAAAATAAAATCTTTTCAAATCCTGTCATAATATTTGGGTCAGAGATAGCTGTTGAGATTCGTATCTTTCCCTGTCCTGTCATTGCAGTGGCTCTTCCCGAGGCTTTCTCTGCACAAGGAAAGATTGGTTCTCTGTCCAAGGATTTTTTATCTTCCCAAAGATTTTCTAATGATGATAAACTCCCTTTATAAAGGATCTATTCTCTGCTATCAAAAACAGAACTCAACCATCCTCCTCTTCCTCTGAAATTTCCATAGACTCTTCAGTTCTTCCCTGCATCTCTGGAGGAAACAAAACCGAGCTGTTCGAGAGCCTGTGCATTGCGAGTGCACGCTTGCAGGGCCAGCGATCGTTGAATCCTGGAGGGTAGGCCGCCATCAACCTGTTGCACTGAGATACTCTCTCAGAGGGGCGCGATCTACTCTTAAGGACAGTGCTCCACACGCCTCGATCAAAATAGAGAAGTTCCTTCCTTCTTGAAAGTTTAATTTAAATAGCTTAGCAGTATTTCGTATATCTTTTTCCAACAATCATGATTAGCGCTCAGCACTTTACCACTAGATTCGTCTAGGCGGGATGCTGCCGGATTTCTTACTCGCACTTTAAGCCGAGTTGTCCCGGTAACCTTGCCAGACGCTCCAGTGTTAAATACTGTTTGCTGTCTGTTCCTCTATCATCATGCCATGTATTTCCTGATATGTTAATACTTGCCATACCATTGCTTCATGCTTGTCATTTACATGCTACTAATTAACACCTATTTGTATCACCTGACAAATGATGTGTTAACATCTGATACCCGTCATGCTACTACTTGACACTGACTCAGTTATACCACCAGTTCCCGGCGGATCCTAAATGGAACTAAGTGCCACACGGAGCAAAGTGCCACACCACATAAGTGGTGGGGGCCACCTCTTGAATCTGTGGGGGCCACCTCTAGAATCCATTCCCCTCAGAGCAAAGTGCCACATGGAACAAAGTGCCACACCACACACGTGGTGGGGGCCACCTCTTGAATCTGTGGGGGCCACCTCTTGAATCTGTAGGGCCATCTCCTGCCTGTACCTGATCTCTTATTATGACCAGTTATGTTCCTACTTTTTACAAAGGATAACTTGCACGGGAATGGGAGGAAGTGATGAATGCCGGTATGGTGCCTTGCTTATAGTAGTGGAATACCAAAACTGACGATTCGTGTTAGGGGGATTTTAGGCCCCCAGAAGATGCGTGTTAGGGGGATTTCAGGCCCCCAAATGGCTGTGTCCCGGGCGGACGGGAACTACTATAAGTATGAGCTATCAGTTCTTCATCAGCTTCCGGTAACGAACCTCGGCTTGCTTATATATGGATGTATGTGTGTTGGGATGTACACCAGGACACATACCTAGATATATGGGTCAGACGAGTAATAATAATAAAAGATGCCAACTATGTATCCTGTTATGCCTGTTATGAACTCCCGTTATGCTTGTTATGATTCATGTTATGCCTGTTATGTACTCCTGTTATGACCGTTGTGTGATTTGTCACGAATGCTTTCATCGGATTTTACATCGGATTTTCAGTTTTATGATTATTATCATATTCGCTGCTCATACCCTGCTTTATTCCTTGTGTTCCATTCCATCAATCTACTGCTCCTATCTTACCATGCCATGAGTACTTCCTGCTTGATATCACTTGTTATATATCTACCTGCCTATACATGCTTATGCTCACGATACGGTTTTCAATGCCTGATTATGATTCGGTTTTATCGATACACTTGTACTTATCTCAGCACGCCATCCGGCTTTTGTATCACCACTTGCCTGGGGAGTTCCATCTGACTCCCCTGGATTCTCATGTCCAGGTCTTAGAGCTTGGAGCATGTGGATTCTCCCAGTTGCTGATCAGAGTAGCGCAGTGGTAGCATGGATCTCCAGCAGACCATCTGAAGCTCTATCCTTCCAGGCCCCCTGTGTGCCTCTCGAGTTTTCCTTTTGTAAACTCGTGAGTGCCTTTTGTACTGTTCATACTTGTACATCCTTCGTATTCTCGCAATTGCGTCATGTTGGTGATGTAATATTATTGTAATATTTGTCACCTCTGGTGATAACTTTGTAATTGTACTCATGTGTTGGAATGTATAATGCACCACTTGCTTCCGTACTCTGATTCTTGCCTGCACTGATGCTTAGCGTATATACGTGAGGGTATTTCGGACCTGCGTATATACGTTGCAGTAACGTCTCCGTACCCGCCGGGATCGGGGCGTTACAGGTTCATATAGGAAGGGCAAAAATGATAGAGGGAGATCGAAGTCCAGACCAGGTTATCGAGATATGAAGAAGAACCAGTGTGCCTTCTGTAGAGAATTAGGGTACTAGAAGGTTGATTGTCCAAAGGCTAAAGGGAAGAAGAAGGAGTCTAAGACTGAGGCGAATCTTGCAAAGGTAGTCAGTACTCAGAGCAGTACTTCACAGGCAGGTGGATCAGACTCGGACTCGTCGGTTTTCTCATTCTCTGTCACTACTCCCATCATTGGCTACTCAGGAGAAAATGAGTGGATTTTGGATACAGGTGCTACATACCATGTGTGCCCTAATCGGGATTGGTTTTCTAGACTTAAGAAGCTGGAGGGATGTTCAGTCATTATGGGCGATGATCACCCATGTATCATGGAGGGTGTAGGAACAATCCAAATAAAGATGTTTGATGGGATGGTAAGGGAACTGAAGGAAGTGAGATATGTACCTCAACTGAACAGAAACCTAATCTCTGTTGGAGCTTTAGAGGCATTGGGCCTTGTGGTGTCAATTAAGGAAGGAGTCCTTAAGATGACCAAAGGCTCGATGGTGGTATTGAAGGCCGATCGCAGGAACAATCTTTACTACTTGAATGGTAGTACTGTTACAGGACAAGTGGCGGCTTCTACTAGTTCAGATGAAGACTCAACTAGGCTGTGGCATATGAGGCTGGGACACGCAGGACAAAAATCTTTGCAAACTCTTACAAGACAAGGAGTACTGAAAGGTGCAAGAACCTGCAAGATGGAATTCTGTGAACACTGTATCATCGGAAGAAGACCAAGGTAAAGTTCGGCACAGCAACACACTGCAACAAGGGGATTTTGGACTATGTTCACACTGACGTTTGGGGACCTACCAAGACTGCATCAATTGGAGATAACCATTACTTTGTGTCATTTATTGATGATTATTCTAAGCGTTGTTGGGTATATACCATGAGACACAAAGGGGAAGTCCTAGAATTGTTTTTTGAAGTGGAAGAAGAACTTGGAGAGAAGTACGGGAAGGAAATCAAGGTCCTCCGTTCAGATAATGGAGGAGAATACAAGTCTGATCCTTTCCTTCAGCTATGTCTTGATGAGGGCATAGAGAGACACTTCACAGTGAGGGAGACATCGCAACAGAATGGGGTAGCAGAAAGGATGAACAGGACTTTGCTAGAGAAGGTCCGTTGTATGTTGTCCAATGCCAGTTTATCGAAGAATTTCTGGGCTGAGGCTTTGGCATATGCATGCTACCTTGTGAACAGGTTGCCTTCGTCTGCGATAGGGGGAAAACTCCCTCGAGGTTTGGTCGGGAAAAACAGCTGCTGACTATGATTTGCTAAGGGTGTTTAGTTGTCCAGCCTATTATCATGTCAAAGATGATAAGTTAGACCCAAGAGCAAAGAAGGGCGTGTTTGTCGGCTTCAAGAAGGGAACCAAAGGGTTCAAGATCTGGGATCCAACGGATAGGAAATTTCTTCTCAGCAGGGATGTCACATTTGATGAGGCTTCTATGATGAAGCCTAAGGTCTCTCAGCAGGTGGAGACTAGAAAGACCAAAGATGTATCGCAGCAGGTGGAGAATGATGCTAATCTACTATCTCTAGAGAGTTTAGCATCGGTAAGAATCAGGGTGACACAGGGTAATGATCAAGCAGATGAAGAAGATGCTGATGATGAAGAGGGTCAAGAACAGGTATGGGTAATGTTCCTGACTCCACTGCAGTTGGAAGACCAAAGAGAAACACTAGGAGAACAGGTTGGCTCATTACAGATATGATCGTGGCTTATGCACTTCTGGTCGTTGAGGAGGCTATTCCGTCCACCTTCAGAGAAGCTGAAATCAGTTCAGAGTCAAAGATGTGGAGAGCAGCCATGGAAGAAGAGATGAAGTCTCTTTACAAGAACGACACTTGGGAACTCACTAGGTTGCCCAAAGGGAAGAAGGCGATAGGCTGTAAGTAGGTGTATGCAAAGAAGCAGGGATCTCTTCAAGAAGATATGGTGCGCTACAAGGCTAGATTGGTAGCAAAAGGCTATGCTCAAAGGGAAGGAATTGACTACAATGAGGTATTTTCTCCTGTTGTAAAGCATTCGTCAATTCGTATCTTATTGGCTTTGGTGGCACAGTACGAGTTGGACCTTGATCAACTCGATGTAAAGACCGCCTTTCTCCATGGCGATCTAGATGAAGAGATCTACATGTCTTAGCCAACAGGGTTCAAGACTGCAGGGAAAGAAGATATGGTATGCAAGTTGAAGAAGTCGTTGTATGGACTAAAGCAGTCTCCAAGACAGTAGTACAAGCGGTTCGACAGCTTCATCAGAGGAAAGAGGTACACACGTAGCCACTATGACCCATGTGTGTACTACAGCAAGCTAACGACAGGGGAGTATTGTTTGACACGGAGAGGGGGTTGGCTGGTGTAACATTTCCTGGAATCAGATGGAAAAGATTACAGCCGGCTTAATCTTCCGGTTACAAGGGAGGGGGAATATTGAATCTTGAATTCCCCCTTTGTTTAGTGCTGGGTTCTTCGTGTGGCGGTGGAGAGTGAATCTTGTTCTCCGTTGACCGGATGACTGTTCGGACCGTCGGGGATCTTCTCTTCGGTCGGTAGAGGGAGTAACTCAGTTCCGTCTACCAAAACTCTAAAAGAGAAGGTAGGCGAAGAGCAACTTGTACGCAGCAAGCTGGCTTGAAGAGTCGAGCTCTCTCTCTGTTGATGATCTCTCCTCTTTTTTTTTATCGCCCAAATCCGACCCCTCTTCAATAGTGACAGGGCTATTTATAGGGTTTTTAGGGGGTGATCGTGCCCCCTAAAAGTGCTCCTCGATGAGGGCCAACTTCCCCGCTACATGGGCGGTGGATGGCGCCATAATCGGGGTAGTTGCAACCGAGACGTGGGTGTCGAGCCAACGCGTCTTGATCCTGAGACGCGGGCTTCGGGCCGACGCGCCTTGATGCTGAGACGCGGGCTTCGGGCCGACGCGCCTTGATGCTGAGACGCGGGCTTCGGGCTGACGCGCCTTGATGCTGAGACGCGGGCTATCTCTCGCGTCTTGATTGTCACATTTAGCCTTGCGCCTGGATCTTGGATCCCTATGTTTTGGTGGCTTGTCTTGGTGACTTTTAGACAGCCTACAGAACCCCCTCCAAAGTTTTTGACATTCCGCAGTTAACTGGGACGGATTTCGAAATACATTGGACTCTAGCTGAGTTCGCCTTCATGACTAGACTGTTGATGCTCCGGGTTTAATCTTATCTGGAGTTGGTCTTCGTGAGTGTACTGTTGAACTCTTTGAAGCCCCCAGAGTTGATCATGTTGAGTGTTTAGATGCACAGTCTAAACCTCCCCGATTGCTTTTAGTCTGTCATTGGCGCGCTTTAAGCCAGGAGTGGTTGGTCGTCTGCTTGCGTCAGTGTACTGTTGAACTGATTTTGCAGAAGCAGGAGGCCAAACGCAGGTTCTTTTTCAAAAAGCAGAGATGGTACTGCTGTAAAGGCGCGATTTGCGTCCTTTGGTAATGGAGACGCGACTGATCTTCAGAAGGCAGACGCGATATTTGGCCAGACTGGAAGGACGCGAATTTCTTAGAGAGACGCGACCTTCCAAATGCATTCATGGAGAGGCTGACGTGGCATGTCCATTGAGGAGGTGCGTTCTTTGGGCGCGAATTCTGTGCCATGTCATGATTATGCCGCCAGCTGGCCTAGGGAACCGGCGAAATTTCGCCTTTTGGCGCGCGGATTTCCTGGTTCATTAAATGAACTGCTCCACGTGTCGACTGCTGACTCGTGGCGGGGTTGCGACGCATGATCTTCTCCGTTCAGAAACGATTTGGTTACACGCGTCAAGCGGCGACTCGCTGCAGCGTCTACCGGGCCACGCGCCGCGTATCTTCGCGAATCCCTGTGCCTATAAAAGGCAACAGTTGGAGAGATGCATCTTCTTCTCCGAACGCACTCGCTGAGAAAAAAGAATTTCCTTCTCTGTTCATCTTCGAACTTGTTCATTTCCTTGCTTGGATTTCTGAACATCAATGGCACCCAAGACTAAGCCAACTGCATCGTCCTCAAAGGCGACCGTCGCCAAGGCCCAGAGGGGCGGCTCCTCCTCTGCACAGGGCGTCGTTCTCCCAGGTCTCCAAGGTAAAGGCCTCTTAGGCGGAAGTTTCGCCATTAAAGAAAGTTCAAAGAACTTTAAGAACCCTTAACACGTGATTTTCAAATCGTGTTTGATTCCCAGACGCAGTCTTTGGGATGATAACCGAGGCGCGGGTTCTTGACGAGACGCAGCTTTGATCTATAAAGTGAGACGCGGTCGTCAGTCCATGGAGTGAGACGCAGCGTCAATCACAGAGTGAAACGCGGTCTTCTTGATGAGACGCAGCATTGATCCATAAAGTGAGACGCGGTCGTCAGTCCATGGAGTGAGACGCAGCGTCAATCACAGAGTGAAACGCGATTGCTAAGAAAGACGCGGATCGATCAGACACGGGATACGCAGCCTCGAGCGACTTTCCCATCTGCGTTCAATGCAGCATGACTTTAAAAGATTTTTAGGAGATCTTTGAAAGTCAAGTCTTCACCGTCGATTGGGGTTCCGGGTCATCCGTTGCTTCCCAAGATAGTTATCCACGCGTCAGCCTCTTATTGGGTTCAGGCGTTAATGCTCTTGCATGCAGAACCGACGCTGGCGGTTGAAAAACCGGCGCATTTCGACGGTTTCCAAAGCAGCACTCCACGCGTCCGTTTTTGATTGGGCTTTGACAGTTGTGCGCGACGGTTCCGATTGATGCCCCATTAATGACAGTTATTAGGGACCGCCTATAAATAGAGTGCACCCTCTTCCTCTTTAACAATCCAACTTAGACTGTTTTCATTTGTTTTGCTCCGAGAGAAGTCTCGCCTTGAATTATCTTTCAGAGAACCGTCTTCATGGATGAAGGTGACCCCATAGATGAAGATGACCCAGAGCTCTCATGCCTCTGTTTGGTCTCTTCAGAAGGAATCCTCTCTCATGTCATCCTGCGCACCCGCGTTTGGATGCAAAAAGAGGTCAACTCTGGACAGAGGTTTCTGCTGGTATGTCACCCCGATGATGTCCATAGCCTGTATTTTGGCATAGGCATCCGAATGAAATTCTGATGCATTCCTATTCTGGAATTTGTGCTGGTGACTTGAACTTTTCTGAACGCGGGCTCTTGACGCTGGCTTTGCTCATGGCTATTGCCTTGGCGCGTTTCAGACCTGAATCTTGCAACTCCTGTTCACCCAACAGAGAGATGGCAATTTTCGGCGTTTGAAGTTTTTCGCGTCTAGTACATTAGACGCGGGTGCAAACTGAGACCGCGTTTGAATCCTGGGAGTGGCACAGTTTTAACTCGCGTCTGTTTCTGCTGATGCGGCGGTTTGACTGTGCAGATCATTTCCGCGTCTGAAGTCTTCAATGACTGCCGCGTCTGTTACTTAGTTTTTAAAGTATACTAAGTTCCAGATTTTCTGATTCTCTTATTTGTTCTTTGCAGGTTCGCTGGTCTCCTGGAAGAGTGCTTCAACCGGCGAGCTTGCTCAATGTTCGTTTGTAAGAGAGTAAATTATGGTCCTCGTCGTTTGTAAGAGAGTAAATTATATCTCTGACGAGGACCCAAATCTCGCCAAGGTCTCTTCAGATCTCCTGCACCACTCTTGCCTGATGGCAAGAGATGGTCAGGTCAAGTATGACGGCGAGGAGGTTCCGGCGGTTGCGGTGGCGGAGAGGATCCTCTTCCTCTCCCATCCCAGAAGTAACATCAAGGACAGTCCATGTCCTTCGGATGGCCTGCGGGGGAAAGATCAACTCTTGAACGAAGGGTTGCAGGCTCTTCTGTTGCCGCCGGACCTCAAGAACACCATTGCTCCTGGCTTAGTCAGCTAGGGCGCTTTCGAAGTTGGCGTCGTGCATCAAAGTGCAATCGGTTCCAACAGTCGCCACAATTCGGCACTTCTCCAGACATCATGCACTCAGGATCAGATGCGGATTCAAGGAGTGAGTACGGCCTCAAAGAGAGAGAGGGACTTCTTTGTACTCCTTAATTGTAACACTCAATCTTATTGTATAAGAGAGCGTTTTGTATCACTTTCATGTGTTTGGATATGAATAAAAGTGACACTTTTCTTTTTGCCTCTTTCTGTTGTCTTGAATGTTTTGTTTTAGAAGCAAAAAGAATGATTTTGGTGGACCCGCCACTTTATAAAAGAAAGTGACAGGGGGAATGCGTACTCCCAGAGAAGGTGAACTTTTGTCAAGTGTCTAGGATTGACTTGATTCAAGGTCAGCTGGGGAATTTGATAAAACATTGTCAGTGGTGTAATGTTAACCTAACAATGTCTTTAGGTGGACCTGTTATTCTGTTGAAGAGAATAACAAGTGAAACTAGACCCGCGAGGAATCTAGTAACGCTTTTACCGTTAGAGGTGTGATATTAACTTAACGGGTTGGAGATAGTCTTGTCAGAAGTGTGGTGTTAACTTGACAAGGATGTGAGTCAGAGGTGTGATGTTAACTTAACTCAGAATGTCACTGTCATAGGTGTAATGTTTAACTTAACAGTGAGGTAATGCTAGAGGTGTGATGTTGAACTTAGCATTGGTCATCTCGACTTAGACGAGGAAGTCGAGGAACGGTCATGGCCATAGGTGTATTGTTGAACTTAGCGATGACTCGGATGCTAGAAGTGTAGTGTTAACTTGGCATCGTCCATTTCAGCTTCGATACGGAAGTCTGAAGAAAGGTGACTATCAGAGGTGTGATATTAACTTGACAGGCACTCGATGTACTGCTTAGAGGTGTAATGTTAACTTGAACAGTAGTTTGTCAGAGGTGTAATGTTAACTTGACAAGAATTGGCTCGTGATAAGAGCAATTTGAGGACCTGTCATTCTATTGATGAGAATTGACAAGTGGAATTTGAAATGCCAGAGGTATAGTGTTAACTTGGCAAATTTGAGAGTTTGTTACTCTATGCAGAGTTAACAAGCAAAGTTTATACCCGACAAAGGGTATTCATTACCAGAGGTATAGTGTTAACGTAGTAATGATTGCACTTTGTGGTCCTACCATTCTATGGATGAGAATTGGTAAGGGATTTTGGAGGAAAGAGTGGACTCGAGTCCACTTAGGATTTTTAGCAAACCCTCAGCTATCAACGGATTTGACATGCCTTTACCAACTACCGTTTGAGTTGGGCTAGCCATGTTATTCCCCTCAGCATGATGAGTTGTCGAGGACTTATGTTGGGCTTAAAAGCCAACATTTTCCTCTATCCTTAGCCGTCGAGGGCGTCGGATCAAATGGGAACGTGTCCCTTAGGATTTTTAGCAAACCCTCAGCTATCAACGGATTTGGCATGCCTTTACCAACTACCGTTTGAGTTGGGCTAGCCATGCTATTCCCCTCAGCATGGTGAGTTGTCGAGGACTTATGTTGGGCTTAAAGGCCAACATTTCCCTCTATCCTTAGCCGTCGAGGGCGTCGGATGTTTGATCAGAGGTGTACTTTTAACTTGATCGGAAGAAGGGTACTATTAAGGATAGTACTTCTTCAAGAATTTGCCATTGATCGGCATCATGAGTGTATCGCCATTTGAAGTTATGAGGCGATATGACCCATTTGAGTAGACTGACTCTACTACAAACGGTCCTTCCCATTTGGGCTGAAATTTTCCTTTTGTCTTGTGCATCATGACCATGGGTCTTCGGACAGCTAAGACAAGGTCGCCTTTCTTGAAAGTTCGCGCTTTGACTTTCTTGTTGAAGGCTCTGGTGATACGAGCTTGGTAAAGCTCGATTTGTTGTTGGGCCTGCAAACGCTTGTCGTCCAAGGCTTCCAACTCCTGGAGTCGCTGCTGATGCTTCTCCTCAGTTGTCATTTCCGCTGTCAAGGCGACGCGTAGAGAGGGAATTTGTATTTCCAATGGAAGGACGGCTTCGCATCCGTATACCAAGGAAAATGGCGTGGCTTTAGTTGGGGTTCGCACCGTTGTGCGGTAGGCCCATAAGCATTCACCCAGCTTGTCGTCCCAGTCTCGTTGACTTTTCGAGACGAACTTTTTGAGAAGCTTACCAATAGTCTTGTTGAAGGCTTCTGCAAGACCGTTAGCAGCAGGATAGTATGCCGTTGAGGACACACTCTGGATTCTGAACTTCGCGCAGAATCTCTGGAAAGCCTGGCTGATGAACTGGGGTCCATTGTCATGGATGATACGCCGAGACACACCGAAGCAGTAAATAACGTGATGTTTCACGAACTTGATCACGTTAGAAGATTTCACCTCTTTCAAAGGGATAGCTTCGGCCCACTTTGAGAAGTAATCGGTTATCGCTAGAATGAACCGATGTCCTTTCGATGATGGTGGGCTGATAGGGCCAACCACGTCCATCCCCCACATTTCAAACGGCCAAGTAGAGGTCGTTGAGTGGAGGTACCCTGGTGCTTGATGGATGAAATCGCCATGTATTTGGCAGGCGTAACATCTCTTAGCATAAGCGACAGCATCGGCAATTATCTTGGGCCAATAGTAACCCATCCTTTGGAGTCGATGTGCCAATTTCGGGCCAGGTTGATGAGCTCCACAAGTACCATCGTGGGCTTCTTTCAATACTCCTTGGGCTTCTTTTGATGAGAGGCATCGGAGCAGGATCCCGTCATGCGATCGACGATACAATGTTCGCGAAATCGCATTATAGTAGAATTTGGGGGCTTTCCTCCGAATGGCGGCCGCCTCCTTGGTGTCTTCGGGCAGAATGCCGTATAAGACAAAATCAATGTAGGGGAATCGCCAGTCTTTAAGCCCTGAAGCGGTCGACACTTCAAGTGTTTCTTTACCGCGATGATCTTCCGCTGACCCCGGGTAGTCTCCGAGGGGAATTTTTGGACAGTATAGGTCGTGGCTATAGACGAATACTTTCTCCATTGCTCCAGCTGGAAGAGCTAAGGAAGCAGCGAGGGATGCGAGTGCATCCGCATGTGCATTTTGCCTGCGCGGTACATGGTCGATGTAAAAGTTTGAAAACCTTTCGGCCATGTGAATTGTCGCGTTGTAGTAGGGTACTAGATCTTCATGTCTGGCCTCGTACTCTCCGCGAACTTGGCTGACGATGAGTTTAGAGTCACCGTAAGCCTCGAGATTTTTAACGCCAATCTCATCGGCGAGCTGCATCCCAATCAAAAGAGCGTTGTATTCCGCCACATTGTTGGAACAAGGCTCCGTTAACGAGACAGCTCGGGGGATCACATAATTTTGTGGGGAGACAAGTACTACTCCTACCCCCGCCACTACGTGTCCCTTTGGGCTTGTCCTTGATGCACCGTCGAAGAAAAGTTGCCATACTTGACTTTCGAACAACGTCTGAGTCAGGCAGACTTCGGCGGCCTCGTCTGGGAGATCCTCATAGAGTTTGGCTGCCCTTGGATCTGGGTGTTCAGCTAAGAAGTCCGCCACCTCTTGCACCTTAATAGCCTTTTGTGGCAGAAAATGCATCTCATATTGTGATAGCAATATGGCCCATTTTACCAGCCGGCCATTTAGTGAAGAAGGCTTTGTCATAAGTAACCTCAGAGGGTTGACTTTTGATATGACATTTATAGTCTGGCCTACCAGATAGTGTCGCATTTTCTGAATGGCGAACACTAGTGTCAAACATTCCTTCTCGATCGGGTTGTACCGATGTTCGGCTCCGATCATTGTTCTACTCAGATAGTAGATTGCCTGTTCTCGTCCTTGTTCATCATTCTGAGCTAGTAGAGCTCCCAAGGAATGATCCATTGCTCGGACGTACACCAGGAAAGGCTTTCCGGACACCGGAGCTGCAAGGACTGGTGGTTGGGTGAGGTAGTGTTTGATCTCCTCAAATGCTTTTTGACAAGCGTCGTCCCAAATGAATGAAACACCCTTTTTCATCAGCTTGGCGAAGGGTTGGCATCTCCCGGAAAGGTTTGATATGAACCTGCGGATGTACGCCAATCGTCCTTGTAATCCCCTGAGCTCCTTGAGGCTTCTGGGGGGTTGCATCTCTTGGATAGCGCGGACTTTCTCTGGATCCAAATAGATTCCTGTGGAAGTCACAACAAATCCTAGGAATTTGCCACTGGCTACCCCCAGGAAGGATTTGGTGGGGTTCATCTTCAATTGATGAGCCCGCATGATGTCGAAGACCACCTTCAGGTCTGCTATGTGATCACCTTTAGTGCGACTCTTCACCGCGATGTCATCGACATAGCATTCCACCGTTTTCCGCATTTGCTGATGGAAAATGGCGTTCATGGCCCTTTGGTATGTTGCCCCTGCATTTTTCAGTCCGAAGGGCATGACGGTGTAACAATATACCCCTAGAGGAGTCCTGAAGGAGGTATGCTTTTCGTCATCGGGATACATCTTGATTTGATTGTATCCTGAGAACCCGTCCATAAAGGACATTCGCTCGAATCCACAAGTATTGTCAATCATGACATCTGTGATTGGCAATGGGAATTCGTCTTTGGGGCAGGCCTCGTTTAGATCACGGAAGTCGATGCAGATCCGGATCTTCCCATTCTTCTTGGCGACGGGGACGATGTTGGCTACCCAGTCGGGATGTTGTTCTTCCCGGATGAAGCCAGAATCGATGAGCTTTCTGACTTCTGATTGAATTGCCTCCATTATCTCTGGACGGAACCGTCGCTGCTGTTGTTTAACAGGCTTCATGTCCGGATTGATGTTGAGGCGATGCATAGCCACTTGAGGATCAAGTCCAGGCATGTCCTCATAATTCCAGGCGAAGACATCTATATACTCTTGTACAAGAGATATTAGATCCTTCTTCTCTGGAGGCGACAGGCCGTCACTTATGAAGATGGGCTTGGGGTTGGTCTCATCTCCTAGGTTGATCTGAACAACCTTGTCATCTGTGGGTGGCTCACGCTGTTCAAAGCGGATATCCCAAAGAGCATTCAAATATTTGATCCAAGGATCTGTATCAGGTTGGATCATTTCTTCAACTTCATCTTCCAGATGGCCTGTTGAAACCATATTTACTGAAAGCCCTTTGAAGATGTTGCCGACACTGACATCTGACTCCCATGATGACGTGTCTGAAGAGCAATCGTTGCTCGACGATTCTTGAGAATCAGAGGCTGATGGGACCGGAGTTGATACATAGCCCAACCCCCTGCGCGTCCGATGATAATAATCGGGGGCCTTCCCTTTTGGCACAAAGGATCGAAGTAGCGTCCTCCTTCCTTTGCCGAAGTTCAACCCGGGCTTGTTGGTTATATCGTACCCCATTTGCTTCATCATTCTGAGTGCTTTCGATTCATAATGGTCGAGTTGAGGGGATTCCTCCTCGCTTTCCGATTCTTCGCGGGGCATTGGTTCAGACGAGATTCGCCCAAAAAGTATTGGTCTTTGGCCTTTTCGTCTTGCCGGAACCAAGAATATAGACTCCTGCGCATCGCCATTATCCTGGTATGTCCCGAAAGATGATTTTACTGGTACATGCAATGATATCAAAGCATCCATTGCCGACCAGATGTCATCGTCTACGTCGGTAGTAGTATCCGACGGTATTGAATCGGATGCACACGCAGAAAAATATTCAAAGTCTAGATTCTCATTAATATACCAACCGCCTGCATCGTCGGTGGTATTATCAACATCGAGCTTATTAGTGCTCTTTACAAGTGGTTTTAACTCCCACAGGAACTTTTCTTGCTCGGGCTCAGTGTCAGCCTCATTACCAGAGTCTGGCGCCTCCAGTTGCGGGGTTTCGTCCACCGGATCCTGATATAAAAGGGAATCCGTGAAATAATTCTCGACTCCCTTGAACGGATACCTTTCGGCAACCAACGTTTGCACCTTCCCACTCGCGTCAATGTATTTCATGACTTGGTGAAGAGTGGAGGGAACGATAGAGTTGCGGTGGATCCATGGTCGTCCTAGCAGCAGATTGTAGGAAGTGTCGGCATCGATGACGTAACACGTCACCTCCGACTTGAGGCTCCCAATCTGGCACTTGAGCTTGATCTTCCCCATTGGACGGGTGCCGTTGGCATTGAACCCGTAGATGGTCGTCTGTGTAGGGCTCAGACGGTGGGTAGGGATGCCGAGGTGTTGCATGACTCGGCGGGGCATAATGCTCAATGCGGACCCTGGATCTACCTGAATGCGGTTCACCTCAGATGATCCGATGTAACCTGTGAAGTACAGGGGTCGATCGTGTTTCCCTTTCACCTGCATATCGTCTACCGTGAAGGTGATGCAGGGGGCATTCTGGGAAGTGTGGAGGCAGTCCTCTACATCTTCCTCCTTCGGCACCTGGGTCACGAAGGCCTCAGCATTCGCCAGAGCTTCTTGTAGAGCCTCTCTGGTTGACTTTGATAGCCTCAGGAGTTCATACAAGGTGATGCGTGCCGGGATGTTGGCTAGTTGAGCCAAGACATCGAAGTGGTAAGGTGTCGAGGATCCTTCCGCTGCACCTTTTGGAAGGGCTCGAGAGAACGAGTCTCCTTCTGCTTTGCCACAGGTGGCTTTGCGGAGGGCTTGGCTGATTCTACGGCTGGTTGCGGAGAAGCCGCTGCCGTCTCGCCGTACTGCTTCAAGTATGCCTGTCCTGAACGGGTCCCCGCCATCGGTTGGCTGGGCTCTGCGGCCAGGACTATTGTTTCCTCTTCTGAATCAGTCAGCGAGGAAACATCATCCTCTGCTTCTCGGGAGGAAGCACATACCACATGGCAGGACGAAGCTTTTGCCTTGCCTTTGGACTTCCTGTTGGTTACAGTAGTCCATTGTTGTTCATCGACGAGGTCAGGGTGGACCCACATGGTTTCCCCCTGAGGTGTAGGGACGGCTACCAAGCCCTTCTCCTGCTGCTGGTGAGGGTCTGTGTTGACCACTCTTAATTCTCCCCTTGGAATAGGAGTTACCCCCGCAGGCGTTGGAGGTTGTCTCCCGAACTGGAGAACCGACGTTACATTGGCCGTGACCTTCTTCTGCTCTGGTCGGAGCTTGAGCACCTCCGCGTCAATCAGAGCCTGAAGAATGTCCTTGAAGACGTAGCAGCTTTTGGTAGGATGTCCCAACATCCTGTGGTACATGCAGTAGTTGGGATTGTCGGTCTTGCCGACTTCCTCCGGGCGTCTAATTTCAGGGAGTTTCAGTCGATTGCTCTTGTTGAGTAGCTTGAAGAGCGAATCGACGTGTTCCTCCTTGAAAGAATACTGCTTGTTGGGGCGTGGCTGGCTTGAAGAGCCACTTGCCCTGCCTGTTTGAGGTTTGGTGGGAGATTTCGTCTCCGTCGCCAAATTATCCTTCCGCTTCGTCTGGAGGGAGGTGTCTGGTGCCGGTGCACGCCTTGTCGACCTTTCCGGCCGCAGCTTGCCTTCCTCTGCCTTAACACGGGCAACAATCTCCTCAGCCTGTTCACCCTGTTGCACTAACTGCTTCCAGGTGCGGCTTTCAGCAACTCTTATTTGAGCAAGGAGTGAGGTTTGGAGATTGTGGCGGCATGTTTCCACCAGGGTGGCCTGGGTCATACCGCTTGGGCACCGGAGTGCCGTGTTCCGAAATCTTTCCACGAAAGATTTGACGGACTCCCCTCTCCGCTGTTTGGTAGCTAAAAGGGTGGTCATTGTGACTTCGGAGTCGTCTTCGAAGAAGCGTGTCAAGAACAGCTTCTCTAGATCCCTCCAGTTCTTGATAGAACCCTCCGGGAGCTTCATAAACCACTCAAAAGCCAACCCTTTCAGGGTGCCGATGAACAGTCGCGCCAGGATGGCGTCATTATCTACCACATTCCCGGTCTGGGATTTGAAGTAGTAGATGTGCTGGTTGGGTGACCCCTTCCCGTCGAATGCTTGGAGGGTTGGAGCCTTGAACTTAGGAGGGTATGGAACTAAGTCCCACTCAGCCGGATAGGGCCGGACCACTCCCGCTTCTTGGAGGTCCTTGCGATTGGCAAGGGCCTCGAGACGTCGTTCCAATTGACTCATCCTCTTAGCATGAGTCTTCTCCTGGTCTTGGTCGCTTCTTGCCTGCGACGAGGGCTTGGACACATCTGAGGTAGATCGTCGTGTCTCGTCGGAAGATTCAGAGGGTGGGCTTCCTCCCTTTCTCCCTTTCCCCTTCGGCCGTCTAGGAGGAGATCTCGCTCTTTCTTCAAGCAATTTCTCAAGCATATGCTTGAGGGAATCAATGGATCTCTGTTGAGAGGCGATTATATCCATCTGGTGCTTCTGCGTCTGTTCTAAACGCCTGGCCGTCTCCTCAGGAGTGTCTGCCATGTAGGCGGAAGCCTCCTTCTCGACGGAAGAGTTTGAAGCCTGCGACTCCACTATAGCGGAGTGAGAATCACCCATTCTAATGCCGCGGGCTAAGGCATTATAGTCAATTGGGGGAATGGCCCCTGTCCGGGTGCGAGTGTGTTGATACACCCCCTCCGGCTCAGAGTCAGATTCCTCTGAGTTGACCATTGGTTGTTTTCCCTTGTTTCTGCTAGTCATGTTTGCAGTAAGCTCCGGGTATTCAACATCTGAGAAGGTTCTCCTCCTGTGAGAGCGTCTTCTTTTGGCTGACGGGGGAATCAGGGTCAGCTGTCTGATTAAGGACTGCTGGTGCACGCCTGATCCATAATGGCATCCAGAGAGCATATGGATGAGTTGCTGACAGCAGCATGACGAAGTGGCTTGATTGGCACTTCTTTTCCTTATCAAATAATCTCTCAAATCCGTGGGAGGGGGATTAAAGAGACTGGTCTCGCAACGTCGAAGACGGGAGACAGTCATGTGCTGTTCAGCCTGGACGCAGACTTCAGGGACGCGGCTCTCACGACGCGGCTGTATGACGCGCGCGCGAGTCTCGCGTTGCTGCCTGATGCGTTTAGGCAGAGTTGCTTGAGAGAGAGGGGGCTGCTGGGCCCCACGCCTATGAGTGCGTACTTCCTGCGTTTGAAAAGACGCGGAGGTTTCACCCTGGCGTTTGATGAGTTGGTCCTCAGAGGACTCAACTTGAAGGGTCTCGCGTTTGGGTCGCCAAACGCGGATCTCACGCACTGGACGAGGTGCGGGCAAGGCATCAGATTGTACGCCGCGTCCACCCCCAGTCAGACAACCAACGGTTCCGACTTGGAGTTGACGCGCGCGTCTCCTCTGTCGACGCTCAGCATTCCGGTTGCGTCGAGGAGGTGGAGAGAAACCAACAACATCCTGGTTTATAGAACCAAGAGTGTTCACCACGCGGGTCTCCTGAGAGACGTTGACGCGGGTATTCTGCGCGACGCAGTTGATCGCAGCAGCAGTGGTGCCTGGGACCACGCGGGCCTTCTGGGAGGCGTTGGCGCGTGTGTTCTGTGCGACGCGGTTGTTCACAACAGCAGTGCCGGAGGTCACGCGGGCCTTCTGGGAGGCGTTGGCGCGTGAACTTGTCTTGACACAGTGGGCATCGGCACCCGGCAGAGCCTCAGATTGGGCTTCGGGTAGCTTCTCAGTTGAGACCCTGCGGCAGACGTGGGTCTTTGGGCTCTTGGAGCCAGAAGAGAGGAACTTTTCATACTTCGCCTGGTCGAACTCGACAACGAGTGTTTCGACCATCTTCCCCTTACGGAGAACATCATCCTGCGCCACGATCTGTTCGTCAGTGACGAAAGTATTCCCCAGCGGAGTCGCCATCTCTTGTTTGACACGGAGAAGGGGTTGGCTGGTGTAACGTTTCCTGGAATCAGATGGAAAAGATTACAGCCGGCTTAATCTTCCGGTTACAAGGGAGGGGGAATATTGAATCTTGAATTCCCCCTTTGTTTAGTGCTGGGTTCTTCGTGTGGCGGTGGAGAGTGAATCTTGTTCTCCGTTGACCGGATGACTGTTCGGACCGTCGGGGATCTTCTCTTCGGTCGGTAGAGGGAGTAACTCAGTTTCGTCTACCAAAACTCTAAAAGAGAAGGTAGGCGAAGAGCAACTTGTACGCAGCAAGCTGGCTTGAAGAGTCGAGCTCTCTCTCTGTTGATGATCTCTCCTCTTTTTTTTTATCGCCCAAATCCGACCCCTCTTCAATAGTGACAGGGCTATTTATAGGGTTTTTAGGGGGTGATCGTGCCCCCTAAAAGTGCTCCTCGATGAGGGCCAACTTCCCCGCTACATGGGCGGTGGATGGCGCCATAATCGGGGTAGTTGCAACCGAGACGTGGGTGTCGAGCCAACGCGTCTTGATGCTGAGACGCGGGCTTCGGGCCGACGCGCCTTGATGCTGAGACGCGGGCTTCGGGCCGACGCGCCTTGATGCTGAGACGCGGGCTTCGGGCTGACGCGCCTTGATGCTGAGACGCGGGCTTCGGGCTGACGCGCCTTGATGCTGAGACGCGGGCTATCTCTCGCGTCTTGATTGTCACATTTAGCCTTGCGCCTGGATCTTGGATCCCTGTGTTTTGGTGGCTTGTCTTGGTGATTTTTAGACAGCCTACAAGTATATCTATTTACTATTGTATGTAGATGATATGCTTATTGCTTCAAGGTCTAGATCTGCGATTGATGCACTGAAAAGAGATCTATCTTCTGAGTTTGAGATGAAGGATCTTGGTGAAGCAAGGAAGGTGCTAGGCATAGAAATCACACGAGACCGAAGGGTTGGCAGGGTGAGCTTGACACAGAAAGGGTATTTGCAAAAAGTACTTCAGAGGTTCAACATCAGCAAGGATGCGAAGTCTGTAAGTACACCACTGGCTCCTCATTTCAAGTTATCTGCTATGATGTCTCCAAAAAACGTTGAAGAACGTGAGTACATGACTCACATCCCATATGCTAGCGCAGTTGGTAGTCTTATATATGCTATGGTGTGTACGAGACCAGATCTGTCACAAGCTGTCTCTATTGTCAGTAGGTATATGCATGATCCGGGACAGGGTCATTGGGAGGCAGTGAAGTGGATTCTGCAGTACATCAAAGGTACCATTGATGTTGGTCTGGTATTTGAGAAGGACTCCACAGGGAAGCAGGATTGTATCAGATATGTTGATTCTGATTATGCTGGTGACCTTGACAAGCGCCGATCTACAACAGGGTATGCCTTTACATTCTCTCAAGAACCGGTGAGTTGGCGCTCTATTCTACAGTATACCGTCGCGTTGTCTACTACATAGGTCGAGTATATGGTCATGACGGAGGCTATGAAGGAGGCAATTTGGCTTCAAAGCTTACTTGATGACTTGGGGGTGGATCAGGATCTTCTGAAGATCAACTGTGACAGTATGAGTGCTATTTATTTAGCCAAGAACCAGGTATATCATGCACGGACGAAGCACATCAACGTCAGGTTCCATTTTGTTCGGGAGATTCTAGATGAGGGTGATATTGAGCTGCTGAAGATTCACACATCGGAGAATCCCGCCGACATGCTTACCAAGGTGGTGTCAGGAGTCAAGTTTGCATACTGTAAAACTTTGCTCCATGTCCCTCATGTAACATGAGCTTGTTGAAGCTCCATTGGATGAACTACGGATGGCTTGATCCCTTGGGCAGGGTACGTAGGCAACCACACTGGTGCAGCCACTTTTGAGTCGACGGTTCGTATGGTTAAGTTCGGCTCAGATTTGAGGAATCTTCACCGAGGTGGAGAATTGTAGGAAGAGTAGAGGAAGTCGACGATGGTCAGCAACAGCAGCAGCAGCAGAAACAGCAGTAGCAACAGAAGCACGGTCGACCGCCCGGTCGACCGTTTGTGCACAACGTGCACAGGGATGCAGCGGTCGACCGCCCGGTCGACCGACTGAAGGAGCCTAACTCTCGGTTAGGCACGGTCGACCGGCACGGTCGACCGGTGCCTAGGTCGGTCGACCAAGCGGTCGACCGACAGTCGAGTCGGGCAGTTTCGGAAAAGTTGCTGAATTGAAAATCTGCTCAAGTTGTGAGCGGATTCCTAGGGTTTTTTAAGGTGTATATGAGAGAGACAGAGCTCTCTTTATGAGTATTGCTGTAATACTTGTATTGATTCACAAAAATCAATAGAAATTCTTTCCTTTGCCCCGAGGACGTAGGCAAAATTGGCCGAACCTCATTAAATCTGGTTTTGTGTCTTCTCTTTGCTTGTGTGTTATTTGCTGTTGGTGGTACTGTTATTTTATATCTGGGATTTAGGGTTTCCTCTACGTGGCTGTTGTTCAGCTCACAACATAAAACCCATTCTTATTGCCATCATGATCAATAGTTAAACAGTTGCAAGCTAAAAGAAACTCAATTCTCAAATAAACGACAATTATAAAAGCTTTATAAGTTGATTGCAATGCATAAATTCATCAAAAATCCCCCGAATTTGATTAAACAGAGTAGAAATCTGACCCACATTTGCATCCAAAATAGCTAGGATTCCATCCTGCAAATAACATCAAGATCACAAATCTTTTAATGAAACCAAGCAACTCTCTGCTGCTGCTTCAATTCAGTTCTCATTTCCAATTCCTTCAACCATGCTTCTTGGCTTTCTTGGCTGCTGCTGCTGCTGCTGCTGCTGCTTTCATGATCTCATCGGCGAGCACCCGCGCCACAACCTCCGGCGAGAACCTCTCAATCATGTCCTCCCTCGCCTTCCTCCCTTTCCTCCTCCCCTCATCGCGATTCCTCACAACTCGCCTCATCAAACCCCTCAACCGCTCGCTCGATGGCTCGGCCCACAGGTGACCCCTGAACGGCCCCTCAGTCACCTCACTCATCTTGTCCACCGTCAACGGATACCCGTTCTCCTCCGTCAAGTACTCAGTCGGGCCGGACCAATTCGTCGCAATCACCGGCAACGCCATTGCCATCGCCTCCACAATGGGCCGCCCCCAGCCTTCGCCCCTCGAAGGGAGAACAAACGCATCCGCCGCCTTGTAAACCCTCGGCAGATCAACCTGCGGCACGTGCTCGTCGATGACATGGACGGCCGCCCAGCTATCAGCGGCTCTTTCAGGCCAATGTGCTCGACGAAATTCAAAATTTTAACGCCAAAATCATCGTCAGAGTGATAAGCGCTGACCAGCAAGTACAACGCAACCCCGTCTGATTTCGAGAACTCTTCAAGAAATGCTTTCAGCAGCACATCCCATCCCTTCCTCTGCTCCCACTTGAACACACTGAGGAAAACAAATTCCTGAGGACCAGAACTCGACCCCAGCACTGGATTCCGCGCATCAAGAACAAGCGCTCGATGCTTCGATGGATCGAAGAACTGAACATCCACCGGCTGCACCAGCTTCACGACCTTGGACCGATCAACTCCACTCTCAACAAACGTCGATACATGGAATTCGGTCGGAACCCAGACGGCATCCATGCGGTTGCACCGCTCGACGTGGTCTGAATTCAGCCTGTCTGTCTCAAACATCGTCCGGCCCACGACGAACATCGGGTCACCGTACCCCGTGGGCGGGCATGGGATGGTCTGAAACAGAGGTGGGAACCAAGCTCCGGGCTCGCTGTGGCAAACCACAATGGCCTCGCTCAGCCTGCACTCGGCATTGTACAGCTTGTGAGCTAAACTCTTGGTTTCTTCAGGCAGCCCGTCCCAAAAATCAAAGGACACTAAGTCGCCATGGTGGAAGATTTTGAGAGAGAAGTTGTGGTTGTTGACGGATGCGGAGAGGGACGTGATGTAGGACCAGGCCTCGGAGCTGTAACCGCCGGGGGAGAGGAAGGGGGCCATCCATAGAACACATGGTGGGCGTGCCGAGGTGGGCCGGGGTTGTTGTTGGAGGGAGATGAGGGAGTGGAGTTTTTGGAGGAGATTGGGGTTTGGAGGGTGGGAGTAGAGTTTGAGAGGGAGTGTGAAGTGATGAATTGGGGTGAATTTGGTGAGGGAGAGGGCCAGCATGAGAGTGAGGAGAGCTGGTGCCCAGAGTGAGAGGAGAAGGGACTTGCATTTGAGAGTGAGGGGGTGTTGATGAGTTTGAGGGGATTGGTTTTGGGTCGGGTTGTTGCTTGTTGAGCTCATGTTGAGGTGAGGAATGGATCGGCGATTGACTGCAAAAACTTAGGAGGCAGCAATGGCGACTGGAGAGAGAGAGAAGACAGGGCTTTTGCGGGATTCAAAATCACGTGACATGCACGTGACATGCAAGGATGGATCAATCACGGCATAGGTCGGTCTGAATTGTGCTGCACACCAACTGTTTGATATATTGCTTCTAAGAATGGAGTGGTCAGGAGACGAACAGAAGAAGGTCGTCGTTGCTGGTGGAGGGATCGCGGGCGCTCTCCTCGCAAAGATCATCCAAGACAAGGCCGACGTCTACCTAATCGACCCTTGTGAAATCACCCCCCTCATTTTGTTTCCACTCTCCCTTGTTTTTTCAATTTCATTGAAAAACGTTGGCATTTTTTGATGGAATTTTACGTGAAGTTATTTAGGCCCAAACCCAAGCCCACCAGACATTAAATCCCACTTCTGGTGAGGTTGAAAAAGGGAATGGATGATTAAATAAGTCAAATACTATAGTTTTAACTGGAAGTTGAATCCTTTAATACTCCATGTAGTGTAATTAATTAATTAATGAGATGACAGTTTGACTGACAATTCAGTACACTTAAAAGGGACTGAACTCCTAGTCTCTTGATATATTTATGGTTATTCTTTATTATAGGGAGAGTACGGTACCCCTCGATTCTAATCGAACAAACATCGTCACCCATGCTTAAACCTGCACTAATCAAGATTAGCACATGTAATTAGAACCCCAGATTGATTGCAGTGAGTGACAGGAGCACAGAACAATGATGAGATGAGTACGTACAGGATTGATCTTTGAACCGTGTGACATCTTTCTCTCTCTGTTAATTTCTCCATCTGCAAAGTCTACAGAAACTCGAACGTGCAGTACACTGATGTGTATGAAATGTCAATTGATACATTGCAACTATTGTTGAAAATATAATTCAATTTCGAATTACTTGAACAAAGAATCTCTGTGTAGAAGTGCTTTTATTTTTTTAGAAGTCAGAATTTAATTATGAGTACAATAAAAATTTATATGAGAAATTATATGAAAAATTATATTACCTAATAAAATAAATTAGTACCCCAATTTTTTTTAATGATCAACTACTACTACTAATTGTAGTCTTATCATCATAAATTGGAACATTCACTGTGTATCATATCAAGATCATTTCATGCAAGAAAAGTCAGAATTATTTAATTTTAAAATTTACTAATTAGGCATCGCGGCATCTGTTTCTACCTGCGGCGGCAAAGATCTTGGTGACTGGTTTCTTCTCTGTACGCGATTTGGGAGATCTGGTGACGAAAGAGGCCAGATTGATTTTGGCCGAGGTGTGCCTATAAATAGTCTTATGGCTATATCGTTAAGTTTCAAGTGTTCTATATCGTTAAACTGGCCAACTCACTACTTAAACTGTCCGTTTTTTTTACTACTTAATGTATTAGATAAAAAATATTTAAAATATTTAATTTTTAATTTATAAGTACTTAAATAATATAAATCAACGTGAATGGAATGAATTTTGCATTCGGATAATATAAGGTTGTATTTGAGTCGGAATGATTCGAGCCCGAATCCTTTCAGAGTTACACAAATCTATCTCATATAAGTATATAATAAACCTATCATTCTTTTTGTAAGGTCAAAATTAGCAATTCATCGCACTATCAATGCAATAGAATTCATCCTCACAATACTGATTTTATTTTGAAATTTATTTTGAGAAGAAATTTCAAATTTCTGGTTACAAGCTGACAAACAAAAATTTTAAATTCCTTTTGAGTTCACCGTCATTTTCTCAAAATAATAATAAATAAAACCGAGGCATAAGGCTGAAGGTTGGGCTCTCTGGATACTTTGAATGGCCCAGTCACATTTCAAGACTGGCCCAAGTTTAACTAGATTTTATTAGTAAAATAGGATGAAGTTTCCAACTTTGAGAATGGTTCATTTCAAGGTGGCCCAGCCCATAGACTCTTAATGAACAGGATGAAATTTACCGGTTTTTGGTCGAAATTCTATGGTGAATGATGTTGTGATAAACACCACCAAACAATATAAGAGCAGTCGCTGAAGCCTCGAGCAATATACTGTAGCAAAACAGAATTTAGAAGAATCTTTCATAAGAATCTCTAAAAAACTGAGAGGAGGGGGAGAAATTTATAAAGACCACTCACAAGAATCTCTCAAACTCTCAATATAAAGTGGATTGACAATCTCTTTTCGAGCTCTCAACCTAAAACACACAACTTGGGATTTTAGACTCCTAGAATAAATCTAGACCTTTCAAATATTTAACAAAACTATCATGACCATCCATTCAACCATCCTTAAAAAGATAGATTCGAAACCAATTCAAAATCTCAATTAGAAAACAATTTGGATTCTGAAAATCGCTCAGAGTTGTTGAAAGCTTTGGATCACTTTTCGAAAGGTCCCTTTCAGAGAGCAAAAACTGGCTCAAAGCTATCGAAAGCTTCATCCCGAGTTTAAAGACTGTCTTAGATTTTCGACAGCATCTCAAAGCTGTCGAAAGCTATTATAGCTTTCGAAAGTTTTAGCCAAGCTTTCGAAAGCTTGAGCCTGTGCATGTTGTGGCCACGTTTCTGACTGTTGAATCAATTGGAATCTTTTCTACTTTGTCGCGTAGTGTTCTCCAATGAATGTGAGGTACCAAAAATACGAACAATCTCCACTTTGACTCACATTCCATAAGTCTTCTGTAAAAATTAGCCTCCATCATCAAATAAGCTTTCTCATCCATTTTGTGGCTTCACACAGCCCCCTCCAAAGAGTACATTCTCCACCTTTCTTTTGAAGGACTTTGATAAAGTTCAAAGATGCTCTGAACTTCTCCACCTGGATGATCTTTATCTTCATGTCTACTGAATTCCTTCTTTGTACTGATTTTAATCAAATCAATAATCTTTTTCACTGCAACCCACTAACGTATCATGTGATACCTCACATCAATGTATTTTGTCCGCTTGTGATATCTGTCATTTTTAGCAACATGTATCTCACTCTGACTGTCGCAGTAGATTTGAATGAATCATATATGATTCCAAATGTGTTGGCCAATCCTTTCAACCGCAATGCTTTCTTAGATGTCTCAACTGTAGCCATGTACTCATCTCCGTTGTTGAAAGTGCCACAGTATCTTGCAACCCTATCTTCCAACTAATAGTGCACTCATACATAACCTGTTGTAGATTTTCGATGATTAAGATCTCCTACATAATCTGCATCAACATATCCTTATAACACCCTAGGTTTCTCCGTTTTCAATTTCTGAAACTCCAAGCCTAATCTCGCAGTCCCTCGTAGATATTGTAGCAATAACTTCACTGCCTCCCAGTGTTGCTTGTCTAGATTCGACATGAACTGAGTTACTATATTAACTGTATAGGCTAAGTAGCTTCTTGTCTGTCTCCATTTGAAATTGAGGAGTCTTCATCTAACCCGACAGGCTTGATGGGTTCATCTGAAAACTCAAACTCCTCTCTCTGAGAATCTGTTGAACTATCTGAAGCTCCACCTTGCGTCTTGTTCTCAGTCTTTGATTTTACTTGCAACATTGAATTTTCATCAAAGACCACATATCTGATAACAAAGACAGTGTTTTTCTCTGGATCCCAAAGCCTGTATGCCTTAGTTCCCTTGGTGAAATCGATGAAGTAACACCTCTTTGACCAGGACTCCAGCTTATCACTCTTTTGACTATTAACCAAACTGTAAGGGGTGAGTATACATTCTCGGAATTTAAGGAGTACTTAGCTAGTGAAGGTAATGAGCACCAGTTAAGGGCGGTCAGAACAAAATGGAGTAGCAGAGTGCATGAATCGAACACTTACAAAGTGTGCCCGCAATATTAAATTACAGGCTGACATGTCAGAAATTTTATGGACAGAGATAGTGAGTATGTGAGGTATTTAAGAACAGATCACTATCTACAGTCGTTGATCTTCAGACCCCATAAGAGATATGGCAAGGAGATGCAGGACTATTCAATCTTACAGATATTCAGCTGCCCAACATACAGTTTAGTTGATAGTCAAAAGAGGAAAAAGCTGAAGTCCAAGTCAATGAGATGTTTCTTCATCGGTTTCACCAAGGGAACCAAAGCATACAAGTTTTGGATCTAGAGAAAAAAGTGTCTTTGCTAGTAGAGATGTGGTATTTGATGAAGAATCAATGTTGTAAGAAAATCAAAGACGAAGGACAAGGTGCAAAGTGGAGCTTCAGACAGTTCAGCAAATTTGTAGAGCAAAGAGTTTGAGTTCTCAGATGACCCCAACAAGCCTGTCGGGTCAGATGAAGACTCCTCAGATTCAAATAGAGACAGGCAGGAAGCTGCTTAATAGTAACAGGTGTAACCTAGACCTTTAAGGCAGTCATACAGAGTTTCAGTGCCACCAATCAAATATCTGAGAAGAGGACCAAGTCTCTTTTGCATCAATAACGAAAGCTGGAGATCCTAACAGTTACAAAAAGGCAATCGAGTCAGATGACAGTGACAAGCGAACCATAGCTATGGAACAGGAGATGAAGTCTTTAGAGAGGAATCAAATATGGAATTTGATGAATCTACTAAAGAGTTCTAAAGCGATAGATTGCAGGTGGGTCTTCTGAAAGAAAACCAGTGAGCAATACAATGCAAGGCTAATTACCAAAATGTATTCTCAGAAGGAGTGTATTGACTACAATGGGATCTTCTCTCCCGCAGTCAAGCATACATCTATTCAGCTGTCGTTGGCAATCGTATGGAATGGGACAAAAAAAGAAAAATAAGGATACCAACATTGAAATTGCAATGCCTAACAAATAAATTATGGAATTAGCACCAAAAAAACAGAAAATAATAATTGTGCGTGCAGGGATAAAAGGTAAAGGTGAAGTTTTACTCAGACTAGCATTGATGAATTTATCAAAAAGGGAGAAGATCCATCAGGAGTTGCATGACTGTTTAAAGAAATATCTCGAAAATACTAGGGTTGAATGAATTTAATCTTTTGACCATTAAGTATAAATTTATAGGAAGTTAACAAATCCATTGATGCTCTGCTACTGTTATATTTATAAAAGAGAAGAATCACTGATGGTCAGACTTCTGATTATCCGTAAGAAATTAAGAAAAAATTGCAAGCATTGGGGTTGTTTTGTTTACTCGGAAGAAATTGCAAAATTTCAAAACAGGATCCCGTTCGGGCTTTTTTCTCATGTGGCATATGTCACGTAAGACTATTTTGACATTTGTATTCGGAAAGAAAAGATTGAGAAGGTTAAAGTTGAGTTTTATGTAAGAGTCATGATATATATTATTTAGAAGCGCAACGATCTACCCAAAAAATGTTTGGAGTATTTCAGAATTGTAAAAGAGACTTCAAAGACTTCAGGCTCTTCCGAATAAACAAAGTCCCAGGAGCAAGCATAAGAAACAGAGCCACGACCACATCATTCATCTTAAAGACAAGACTAATTAGGAAAAGAGTCAGAATTACTCCGTCAGGAAAATTGGACCTAAATTTTGGTCTTCATACTGAATTATTGGCCTTTTTAGGGCAACTGTTTGTTCTACTGATTCCAGGCAAGGTCCATGTGATGATGATGATGATGATGATGATGATGATGATTTTTTAACTGAAAAGAAAAGAAAAAGCATCCCCACATTGTTCATTCATGACCTCATACAATGGCCTCATGAAAGTGATATTAGCTATATTAATTAAACCCATAGTCCATCAAATGATTATGCAAAAGCTATTCCTACAGTGCCATTGAAGCAAACTTTATGTATGGTAATGGTTGCTTTATGAGCTCCACACTGTTTGTAATGGTGCTCACTGGTGTTAAAAAGGCCAATCACTTTCTATGGTTTATTCATCCACAAGCATGAATGACTGGTGCACAATGGTTGATAGACACACAACATTTCCCCTTGCATTGTTTGAAGGATCCAATGAATCTAACAGAATGTGATGTGCGATGAATCCGTTGATTTGTCGGTGCAATCAAAATCTCTAAGCAAAGATGCAATGCATCGGTTGGCAGATAATGGTCTAATTAGGTTGAATCGACAGTGGCCATCCAATTAACTGTGCAATCCTTGTCACAAAGTTTCATCTGTGTCCCTCTCAGATTGTTTTCAGTCAACTAGGGATCCAGAGGACCAACCATTTGCATTTGCCAAGTTGTTAAAGAGAGTGCTAGCTATTTATAGAAAGATGTGGGGGGAAAGTGAGATAAAGACCTACAGCAACTAAAGTGGTTGTTAAGGGTAGGATTACTATCCTGTAACCTTGGTGAAGCTTTAGCCGTGTTAATCTAAGTTGTTGCTAGCGGCCGAAACCATGTCTCAAGGGTACTGGGTTCCCGCCAAGACTGAGCTTTCTGAAATCCAACATCTGCCAACTTGCTCCTGAAGGATCAGTTTCCACCGTGCTTGTTGTCTCGAAGCAGGAAGCAGCGCTTTTGGTTCTTTGGTGGCACCCATGGATCATTTTCAACCGCTCCGCTTCATTCTTCAGTGACTGATATTGACCTGCAGATATTGGGGCACTCATTTGGATCAAAGCTAAGTTTTGGATGATGCAGTGAAGTGTCAATTTGGTGCATTTGGTATCATCAGTGGCAATAAATGAGTAACCAAGACCAGTAAAGTTAAGCTGTAAGTTAGTTTCGTGAGTTTTCAGAACGATATATATGCATGCAGGTCTGGAAGCAAGAAAGAGGCAGACTCTCACCATCCTTGATAATTTTCTCCCGCCGAAGCCCAGCAATCTGCCTTCTCAGATTCTTGTTCTCTACACACAGAGCAACGTGCTGCTGGAAAAGAGAAGCAACTCCAGCTGTTAACTCTGCTCCCAAAGTCTAGACAAGAAAAAAAAACGAGCTTAGGAATATTGTCAAGAATATTGTATTATACACGGATGCATGTTCCCCACACTGAGGGTGATATGATTACCTGGTACACCTCAACAGTTCTCTCGAGTTCAGCAATATATTGAAGCTTTCGAACCCTCGATCTTTGCCCAGATCGCCTGCAAAAACATTGTTAAGTTAATAAATTTAACACTGACAGTAACCAGTTGAGTAGGAATTTTAGGCTAAACAGTAACAGTAAGCTTGGTCAATCAATTACATTTTGTAATTATTATGAGCATTGGAAGTATTGCAACACTTCTTGCAGTAAACAATCAGATATCTGTCAATGATAATAAGGCACTGCATTAGATGATGTATTCAAGAAACTTCAGATTATGTAGTACAGATAAATTGTACATACTTTCTTGTTGACAAAGGTACAAAATTTATAGGTGATGAGTTGAAACAATGAGATATCTGTCAATGATAATAAGCGAAGTACATTCTATTTTGTTAACAACAAACATGCCACTGATATCTTAGGCATATTTCAATTTTTGATAAATACATCAACACTTATTTTGGTAGAAGCTATCATTATCTATATGTAGGTGGTATAATATCAGTTGATACCAAATAAATCAAGTTCATACATGCTCTTCTTGGAGTACTGTGTTGGGTCCAGCTGTGTTTGCTGGTGTTGTTTTAAAATGACATTTGTTAAAAATGAAATGTGAAGCTAAACACAAAGTTTGAACTGGGTGAGATGATGTTGCATATTGCAGAGAGATCAAAATCAAAATTAACCCAAGACAATAATCAACAACTGAGACCACTGAACTAACTGTGTTGTGTCACAGTAACAAACTAACTATACAAGGGCAAATATCCATGTTAATACAGCAGGTCATCAAAACATCGGTAAGCATGAGAAAATTGATCAAAAGAAAGAATCAGTTGAATTATCAGAAATTTATTGTCAATTAAAGTTAATGCTACAGTGATTGAATACAAAGCTCAAGTATATGTATTACATGGCATCAAAGTACAACATATATTGCTTTCAGACATGATTCCCAATATACAAATGTGCCCAAACTGCTCACATCTGAGCTCGTAGATCAATAAAAACATCCCTTTTGAGCAAGATAGAGATCAAATTGCTCCAAATGTTGTAGCACTTGATGATTTAAAATTGTTCGAAAGTGATGTGATGAGGACATCACCAATCACCAATTGCTAGTTGTTTCTTATGTCTTAGTTTATTTTTGAGTAATTGTCTTCTTTTATGTAGGTGTTTAGTACCACATCAGTTATCTCCTAGAAGTACTCTTCTGTAAAGCTTATAAATAGGCCTCGGGCTTCTTTTATTATTAGACAATAAATATGAAAAATTTTCAGTTAAAATTTCTTAAGTCATGAGTTCTTTAGATTGGGGTGTGAAGCCCATAGTGTAAGGGATAAGAAACCCAAATTTATCCAGTTTTTATCTCTAAATCCTAATCTCTTTTTTTTATTTTCTTGTCAAAACCCTAGTTCTCAATTTTTAGTTTGATGGTGATTGTGATCCATCATGTATTACATCATGATGTACTGAATGTGATGGGAATCATTAGGCTTTATCATTTATTTCGGCTCTTTTTAAGCTAGGCTCATTTTACTTATTTATTTTAGTCACATATTGGTTATGGTGGGAGATATCTTTTGTATGAAGCCTATATAAGGCAAGACTTGCATTTGTTTGAGTAGTTCAGTTATTTTGAAAATTTAAACTTTGCATTGCATTTATTGCTCTGTGTTGAATCTCCACATGGTGATGTACGGAGTGGGAGAGAGATCTTCTTAGTGGTGAAGTCAAAATCAATCTGATCCTAACTTCTTTCCCTCTTGATCTTCCGCTTTCCATTTTACATCAGTTTGGAATCAGAATTAAAATCTTGCTCTTTCTTTCCTCTACAAAAATCGTCACTTCCACAAAACTCTAGCCTCCACTTCTACAAAATTCTAAAGAACCTAGTTTCACAAAGCCCTAGATACTCTTTCCCCTTTTTCTTTCTTCATTAGTTGCAAAAAAAATTAAAAAAAGAAAAAAGATTAAAAGATTAAAAAAAAAAAAAGAACATTGTTCATCTTCTTCCCCAACAAACCCAACCCAAAATCCTAACCAAACTCCACCTCCTGCCGCCCTCCCGCCATCGTTCCATCGTCACCGCCGCAACAACCACCACCCAGTTCCCATTGATAGCCATCTTCTTCGCCGTCTCAGATCACCATGACAACAATCTTAACGCAATAACCACGACAACCTCTCGTCTTTAACCACGACAGCAACCTCAGCCTGCCGTCACCTTCTCCAGCCACTACAACCACCGCCCCTCATCTTCGTCAGATCTGCACCGCCGTCTCCATATCCTCGACATCACCGCATCCGTCAGATGTCACCGCAAACCCTCGTCGGAGTCCCATGATTTCGCCATCAACAACTCTTCATCTCTCTTCCTCTCCGACCAATCAACCTCGTCAGATCAATTCGTCACTGCCAGATCTGAGTCGTCGTCGTGCTCTTCATCGTCGCCGCTAGCCATCGACCTCATCATCATCGATCGTCACTGTCAAAAGTCACCCCTAGCTATCGAACCTTAACTGTAATCGGGAGAGAATAAGAGGTGAAGCGGGTTGTGGGTTTAAACTTTCAAACTCAATCCACTCAACCTGACAAGGCAAAAGAGGATTCAACCCGCAACTTAAGTTAGTGGGTCAGATTTGGGTCGGATCCAACCACCAGATAGCGACTCGATCCACCATCTTGCTGCCATGAGCTGACGTGGACGTCATCGGCTCAGAGTTGACATCATCGGCTCATTGCTGACGTCATCAGCTCAGACTGAGTTGAACCTGAGCCGACGCTTACGTCATCCAAGTCGAAGCTAACGCCATTCGAGCCGAACTCACGCATCGGCTCTCCTTCTGAGCCGCATTGTTTCAGCAGCAACACAACGACCTTCCAGAGTCCATTTCAGTCCCATTCAGAGTCTCATTCGAGTTAAAGCGTTGGATCTGTAACTGAGTCCCGGAGCCACTGTGAAAATTTTGAAGCTTTCGGGCAACAGATTCAGCCTCTGCGCAACTTTGTTTGGAGCAACTACTCGGTATCGGTACTTTTTCAAGCGTATTTGGGTACTTTCTCACCTCACCTCATACTATTATGATATCTTGCATACCTGTAGTGGATCTGTGGTGATTGTTAGTTTAGTTATTGCTATTAGTTGCCTAATTTGCTACCTGTTTGCATCTTCACTTTTAGAATTCATTTTGCATACTCATTTTATTTGCCATTAGGAAAATATTTTTTGTTTGATCATATAATAAACGCATTTAGTGACACGTAGGAAACTGTTTACATCCGTATGATTATGTGTAATGCATTTGCTTTCTTAGATAGTGCATGCTCCTTTTCATAGTGGTTGAACTTATTCCCCTGATCATCTAGATATGAAGACCAAACTAGATCTAATCCTTAGAGAGCTTCAGGACCAAATACTTAGGATAGAAAGGTTAGAAAATAAAATTAAAGAGAGCTCTAGAGATGACAGTCGAGATAAGAGAGAAGAGAACACCAATAGACATAGGAATGGCGAAGATGACATAATCATAGGATTAAGATAGGTCCTCTTATATTTGACAGTATCCTTGACCCAAAGATTTTTAGTGATTGGATGGCTGATTTGGATTACTACTTTGATTGGCATAAGTTTACTGAGAAAAATAGGATTCGGTTTGCTAAGATGAGACTTACAATATCAGCTAGAATTTGTAGGACCTCAGTAGAAAGAGTACACAAGGCTTGGGATTTTCATAAAATCTTGAGAGGAAATGAAATAGAAAGAAATACCTTCCCGACTCCTATAAGCATTGCCTTTTACATAAACTGCACAACCTTCACCAAGATAGTAGGTCAGTTCAGGACTATAGTACCGAAATCGATGACAAAACACTAGTTATGAAGTGTAAGAAGACTCCTACCAAGTTATTTCTAGGTATCGTTCTGAGTTGAGGTCAGATATCTAGCAGGTTATATTTATTCGCTCTCATAAGTTAGAGACCCTTGAACAAGTCAGCCAATTAGCTTAAGACATAGAAACCTCCCTCAGATTTTTCTTCAAAGCGTAGGATCATTCTTAAAACATGAGACCAGCTTAGCCCAAACACTCACGCCACTAGAGACCCTAAGGGCAAGTCTGTGATAAGTGAATCTTCTAAGAATGCCAAGAGTAGTTAGTGCTTTAAGTATCAAAGTTATGGTCACGTTTCTGTACAACGTCCCTCTAGGAACCTTCTAGTTAGAGAAACTGGTAACGATGAGATCGAGACAGTAGTTTATGAACCAATTGGTACAGATGATGATGTTAGGGTTTTTACATCCAATTGGGTGTCGTTAGGTGTTCATACACAACTATTAAAGATGAGGACTGGCGTAGGTCTAGTGTGTTCCACACCTATATTACATATGAGGAGAAAAATTATAAGTTGATGATAGATGGAGGTAGTTGTGCGAACATCATTACCAAGACAGCTCTTAAATAGATGGGTATTAAGGCTGAACCATATCCCACAATGTGAATTAAATTGATAAGACTGCTCAATCTATTATCCAGCATTGACAGATCCCTATCCACATATCTAGCTACAAGGATCATATCTGGTGTGATGTCTTAAACATAGACGTTGCACACATTTTATTGGGTAGGTCTTGATTGTATGACTTGAATGTGACTAGTTTTAGTAGGTCTAACACTTATAATTTAAATAAAATTGAATGCAGATAGTGTTGAAACCTGCCAAACCCAAGTCTATTGTAGGGAGTAGCAAGTCGTGAACAGTTACTGATAAGAAGAGCAAGAACTCCATGTCACCTAGTGACTAGAACTCACTTTTCGCCTAAGTCTTCTATTGATGTGTCAACTTCTAGATCTCCCTCCCTCTCTTTTCCTAGGTATTCCACACATTGTTACAGTTGAGCCACCTGCACCACATTTGTATGAGTTGCACGATCATAATACGAGACAAATAACAATTAACAATTATAACTATCAGTCTACTGCAAAGTCAAGAAGTTGCAGGAGCTTGCAATAGGTGATGAGGTGCTGATTAGAGTGCACCTAGAGCGGTTTTCACTGGAAACTTTGAAAAAATTTGATACTCGACGCAGGGGTCCATATAAGATTTTGAGGAGGTTTGGTTCCAGTGCCTACAAGCTTAATATTCCCTGTGATCTTGGAATCAGCCCGGTGTTCAACATCGAGGACCTGACTCGTATCGCACTTCCACGGGGCCTCGGTTGTTTCCAGTTCATCCATTGCAGCCACTACTGCTAAGAAGATCCATCACTGAGGAGTTTGTGCAGTCCTTTCCGGCTCGATTTCATCGTCCATGCTGTCACCATTCACCAGCGACGAATTTTTTGAAGCCATGGAGAATTAATGAGAATCATTAGGCGTTATCATTTATTTAGGCTCTTTTTAGGCTAGGCTCATTTTACTTCTTTATTTTAGTCTCATATTGATTATGGTGAGAGATGTCTTTTGTATAAGGCCTATATAAGGCCAAGACATGATTTGTTTGAGTAGTTCAGTTGATTTGAAAATTTAAACCTTGCATTGAATTAATTGCTCTACATTGAATCTCTGCATGGTGATGTGCTGAGTGGAAGAGAGATCTCCTTGGTAAAGCCAAAATCAGTATGTATCCTCTTAAACCTTAATTTCTTTCACTCTTGATCTTCTTTCCCTTTCCATTCTACATCAGAATGCAAATAACATTGTTGAATGATCAATAGGTTTCAAAGGGCAACAGTATCACGCTTGCTACAAAAGCTTAAACAACTTCCAATAATAATAATAGACAAGAGCATGAAGTCTCCACATGATCATTCATTATTTGAATAATTAGATCCTAAGGCATTACCTCATACACTATAGTCTTCACTCAATTATTATTCCCCACTCCCTCAAACAAGAAAAGGCAACAAAACAAAAACAAAACAAAAACTCACAGGAAAAATAAACAAATAAATAACTCTCAGATTTTGAAGGCCAAGTGGACATTGTTTATCTTAGGAACTATTAAAAATATAAATACCTCCACCTCACCTAAACTTTAGAGTTCTGGTGTAGTGGCAGGGACTTTAATATGGTATCAGAGCAACCCAAGTTCGATTTTCACTAGGTGTGCATTAAAAAGCAGATTTAAAACAAAAAATACCTCCATCACCAAAAGCCCAGGTAGGACGCCCCACCTGCGGGGGTGTGTTAAATATAAATACCTCAACCCTCACCTAAACTTTGGAGTTTTGGTATAGTGGCAGGGACTTTAATAGGAACTAAATACTTACATTCATCATCGGTACTATTATAAGTATCATGATATTGTTTTAACTTTATGAAGTCGTTTTGGCTTATGTGACACCACTAGCTGCTAATATTTATGCATGCTATTATTATTATCATTTTAACATTTCCACGGTACTATTATAAATTTTCCAATAATGATATTGCTATAAAGACAGTAACAAATATGATTCATTTTCAAGTGTCACTTTTCAATTACATGATACTTTTTTTACTTTTCATGTACTATCTTATAACTCAAGATCTAAGCATGGGCATTGACATGACAAACCAGCACATAGCTAATTCTAAAACTGTACATAGAAAACACAAACAATGCAACAAGTGTGGTGCAGTGTACGTGTTTCGAACAAAACATGACATGGCTTCACGACAGAGGTGTTCACGCCACAGAGCTTGCAATTCTAAGGCTAAAAATGTCCAGGATTTTCCAAATCAATCTGAAAATCTGTGTCAAAAGACCGGGAGTAACCGGTAAAGGGTTATGAAAAAAGAGGGGTGAAAAGTGAATGAAAAGTTGAAAGAGGTGTTCAAATAAAGTTTCGAAAATGGAGGTGTACAAACACATTCTCCTTTTAAAATGATATGTGACGCCATAAACTAGGTCAAATAATCCAGTAAATTAGCATGTGCAATTCGGCGTTACCACAGTGATGGAGCAGAAAAATGAATACTCACTCACAGAATGATAAACATCTATGCTATGGACATATTGACATGGACATGACACACCAACATGTGATAGATTCTAAAAACTACACGACACATATCGCGGGTCCGACGTGTGCCCTACATGGCACAACTTGCTCAATAGAAATGTCCATGCTACATAGGCCTCATCTAATTACCTCACTTTTCAACACAATTCTGTACACCTCTTAATTACCCGAGATTTTGAATCATGATAACAACAATACATGTAAATTAAATTTTCCTTTTCAAGGATAGAAAAAGGCAAACAAAGTTTACCATTAGAATTAGAAGAAGAAATTCTTGCAATATGGTTTCAAATTCTCAGTTATTTGTGTCACAATATTAATATTATTGTTATTACAATTATTTATCGGCATGCGCGTGTGCGGTGCCTATGGATGACCAATTTTACTAGTACTATGAAAAATTAGGTCAGTCATCAAATACTGAGAAATTATTCATCGTTTAAAATCACGGTATCAGTATCGATATCAGCCAATGATTTTTAGTATTAATATTCTCAAATATCGACTGTGACTATAGCAATACCGGCAATATCGGATCCCATATCGGCTGATATTACAGTGCACCAAATATGTCAAGACCCGATATAATATTGTGAATCTATACCGGAATAGGGTACCGGATATGTCAAGACCCATATGATATTTCTAATATATACGGCAATCGGCCGATATTTGAAACCAACCATTGAATAATTTTAAAAGTCAGCCTCATCATACCTCTTAAGCTAATTTGTTGGATCTGCATTACAGCCCTAGGCTCGGACAAAATTTGGCTCAGATCCAACCAATCCCTCACTCTACTAAATAAGAGAAAAATAAACAACAGAAAGATATCTACTAATTTGTAGAGAGACCTTCTAATACCGCACACTATCCTACTGAACAAAAACAACCGGTCTCCCCTCTATCCTCCAGCCAACATATTACCATCATCATATTGCGTTCATAATAACCAAAACACGTGCAAGTCCCTTCTGAATCTGCAAACAAATGGCATTTAACAGGAAGCAGCAGAAGACAAGCTTCGGAGGATAGGACTTATTCAAGAAAAGACGTCATAAGAAACGGAAAAAACTTAAAATTATAGTCACATATACAAAACGCGATATACTCTTAAATCCAGTAAGACATCCAAAATATTATTAAATACATTCTCATTTGTATAAACACAAACAAAGTTCTCAAAACACTTCATTACTTGAACCTTGATTGGTCACAGAGATAAGGATACACCAATGCACACAGAAAAAAGCAAATGGGTCTGCATTGCTAGTGTTGACAGTTTGACCTGATTTACATGATTTAATAACAGAAATGCACAACTCGGGCAAACACGCAAACACACACATGCACCAAGGTCAGCATTCCAAATGTTGACAGTAGGACATGATTTAACAAAGAGAAACAGCTTGAATGTAAAATTCTAGACAATATGACCAGAGAAAAAAATATATAGACAACATGCGTCCATGCACAAAAACAAAGCGCACATGGGTCTGTTTCTAATGATAAAAGGACATGATTTAACATATAGAAGAAACATAATCATATAAACAAGTACGTAGACACACACACACACACACCCCAGGCCCCATTTCTAATTTGATAGTAGAACATGATTTACTACATAGAAACAGCTCGAATATAAATTCCAGAAACATAAAAGTGAAAACCTCTTCATTCATAGCCCGCCAAATTATCTCTGAAAATAAGGTTTTAAAGCAAAAGGTCCAACTTAATATATCAATTTTGCATTCAGTAATATTGTGGTGGTGATTTTCCACCACAAGTGATTGGACGGTCAATCATCACCATAAGCAAGAAATGAAATGGGGTAGTGCACATAGATTAAATACAGAAAAGAGAGACAGAGGATTTACGTGAAAACCCTTAATCAAGAAAAATCACGAGGAGGAGGAACTTCACTATAATTCTGAGGTCACACAGGAATTATAAGAGTCTAAAGGATGTGTACAGATTGGAATCAAAATCTGGCAGGATTGGGATTAGAATTAAGGGTCCTCTGGATTAGGGGTTCCTCTCTTTGTTGGAGAAGGTCTTATTATACTTGATTGAGTTGTTGGCCTGGAGGCAAATGGGTACTGGCGAAATCTTCGTAATTGCTCAATTTGCACATGTCGACTTGTTGTAACAGCCGCAATCAATTGTGCCGGTTTATAGGGATGGCATGCAAGAAAATCCGCCACTGTCCATAACTGCTCGCGCTGAGAGGTGTTACACGCTACGAATGTGGAGAAAAATAAGGTTGCGTAACTGTCGACGGAGATAAATGGAGATCTGTTGCTGGAGCTGCTTGATTCAGAACAGAAGGGACCTCAGAGGAGATCTTGAGGAGGTTGGTATAGCATGGACTTCGGAGGGGAGTTCTGATGTTTCTTGGAGAGTTGGAAGGTGAGGGACACATATCGCCATCTTGGACGGGGTCAGATTCTCCAGTTCCAGGCTCACTTTCCGACTGCATCGGTGTTTGGATGTTCTGGAGGGCAACAATTTGGGTCTGAAGTTGTTCGTTGAGATGCCTCAATGCCTCTTGTCCGCGAATGACATTTCACATTTACGGTCGGGAGCTGCCTCCTCCCGATCACGATCTGACTGGCTTGTTGTTCCTTCATGTCAGCGAGCATCTGAAGAATCTAGCCTTCAGGTTGCGGTGAGAGTGCTTGGGCATTAGCGGTAGCCCCCTGAGGCAAGGAGGAGTCTGTGTCCTCGGTAGTATGCAGCTGACCGATGGCTGGCAGGGGACTGTGCCCCAATAGCGTTGATGACTATGCCCTTAGACGTGGCGTCATTGAGGATGACTGTTTGCTTTCTTGGAGCCATCAGCGTTATGAAAGAGGCTTTAAAGAGGCTTTTTTATGAAGGTTTTTCGGTTGAAGGGGAGAGAGATATTGAGTGTAGACTCAAATCTCAATAAAAGCACCAGTTTGTGGTGATGATTTTCCGTCACAAGTGATTGGACGATCGATCCTCACCACAAGCGAGAAATGAAATGGGTGTACATGTAGATAAAAACACAACATAGAAAAGAGAGACGAAGGATTTACATGGAAACCCTTAATGGAGAAAAACCACGTGGAGGAGGAAGAACTTCACTATAATTCTCATATCACAGGAATTACAAAAGTCTAGAGGATGTATACATACTGGAATCAAAATTAGAATCAAGTTCAGAATCAGGATCTGAATTAGATTGGGGTCCTCTGGATTAGAATTGAGGTTCCTCTCTTCGTTGGAGGAGGTTTTCTTATACTTGATTGAGTTGTTAGCCTGGAGGCAGATGCGTATGGACGAGATCTTTGTAATTGTATGAGTTGCACATGTCGACTTGTTGTAATAGTCGCAATCAGTGGTACTGGTTTATAGTGATTACATGCAAGAAAATCCATCACTGTCCATAACTGCCTGTGCTGAGGGATGTTACACTTTATTAACATGGAGGAAAATAAGGTTGCGCAACTATCGGCGAAGATTATAGGTGATATGTTGTTGAAGCTGCTTGGTTCGGAGTTGAAGTCTTCAAAATGTAGGGAACCTTGAAGCGTAGATCTTGAGGAGATCGGGTATAACATGGATTTCAGAGAGGAGCTCTGATGTTTCTCGAAGAGTTAGAAGGTGAGGGACACGTGTCGTCATCTTGGATGGAGTCAGATTTTGACCACTACAAATATCTAATGAATTTGATCCATAACCATTTATTTACTACAAAGGTGTCTTGGTCATACTGCTGAATCTGCATACATTCTTGTTTATACTTCAAATCCATAGCAAATATTACAAAATATGGATATTGATCTACTGATACCCGTATCAAACTGTCAATGTTTATATTATAATCGTTCAGAAAGTTATATACATGTATATGGGCATGAGAATAGACAAATCATTTCATATCTGAAATTCATAATTCTTACTTGAAAACCTAGTGATAAAAATCATGCTCTTATAGCTCTCTTTATACAGTTCTTTATTTAGATCTTTATTTGTTTTAACTTTATTTAATCTCACATGCGTTGTGATGGGAAAATTCTCTTTGTATAGGCCTATAAAGGCCAATGCTTGTAGTTGAATAGGCAGGCTATGATTATGAATGATTTGAAAAAGTTAGTTGCTTTGATATTGGTTCTAATCCCATGAATTGAATCAACGACAGTGAAGCCAAGATCTGGTTTGCGATCCCTGATCATATCTTTTCTTTAAATTTTATTTATTTTTCTTTTTTGTTCTCCTCTGAATTCTTGTTCTTCCTCAAATCCACCAAATCCCTACCATAAACCTTAAATCCCCTCCTTTCTCTAGTCGTTGCCTAGCTGCAGACTAGTAGCGCGATTCGAGCTTGTATTGTTCTCGAGGCAACCATCTTTCAGACCCTATTATCGTTGTTCAAGATTTTCGTTGATGAAATCAGCTCTCCAGTGTGTGTATTTCTCTGAGGATTTTTTAGAGAAATTTTTCCGCTAGGATGTGAAACTCTAACTCGATCTGAATTGTCGATTGCCTATTACTTGCAATACTAGTGGACTGCAATAATTTGCTAGCGGTATTTGTGATCTGCTTCTATCTAGTGATTGCATCATTGTTTGTTATTCTCATCACTTGTAGGATTGAATTTGTTGCATTTAGAAATTGAACCTCTAGGAAATTTTATTGTCATTATTTAGTGCGTGTATGGTTTTGATTGAGTCTAAGAGTCTCCATTATATCTGCCTGTTTGTATGAACTTGCATTTGTATCTAAATTGGTGCATATTTCAACATGAGTTGCCAGTATAGGACATGCACTAGAGGTAACTATGAGAGTAGTTGTGCCCATGATTGGTGTGTTAGGAAAGAGAAAATAAAGCATAGATTTAAGCTAGAAGATTTTAAATTTGATGGTTACTCTGATCATAGTATTTTTAGTAATTAGCTAGCCAATATAGAATGCTACTTTGCCTGGTATGTGTTTCCCAAAGCGGTTAGAGTCCAAATTTCTAGAAAAATTCGTAGAGTCAGCTAGAATGTACTGGGATTCGAGGTGAGAGATTGTGTGAGACATAAGGTTGTTATAAAGTCTTGAGAAGAAATGAAAGAAAAACTTAAGGAAAAGTACCTTTTCAAATATTATAGGAACCGTCTCTTAGACTAGTTACACAACTTTCGTCAAGGCGATATGTTAGTTCAAGATTACATAGCCAAATTTGAGGATTTAATCCTTCGTTGTGGTGTAAGAGAGCACCGTTCTCATATTGTAATTAGATTTGTTTGGGATTTAAGATCCAAAATAAGGCTTGTTATGTTCACTGGCTACTATAATTTGGACACCGTTCAAGAAGCTTTTGATGTTGCCTTAAAAATAGACTTGACTTTCAAAAGGTTAGTCAATGCCAAGACTCAGTGTTCTAAGTGTGAGCGATATAAGCACTGATTATCAGTGCCCCTCGAAGAGTTGACATATTAGTATTGTATCTAGTGATAATGTTAACGACTCGAAGATTGTTGAGGATGCTCACGTTCCTTTTAAGACTATTAGTATAATTGAAGATAAATCAGTTGGTTCCGATACACTGATTCTTGATGGTCATGCTTCCTATGAGGATACTAGTGAAGTAGTGGATGCGATAGTCGAGTCTGGTACACCATTAACTATTGATGCCCATGTTCATGATACTAGTGATTCTGCGCCTGAATTAGTGAAGTCTAGTGTTTCTTGTCAAATTTCTAGGTATTCATTTACTACACTTGTGATAGAGGATGAGATTGATCATGAGACAGTTGATTCTAGTGTCGTTATATCTAGTGATTTTTTTACTGAGTCCCCTCATTGTGTTCTAGTGATTTTTTAACTGAGTCCCCTCATTGTGTTTCTAGAGGATGAGATTGATCATGAGACAGTTGATTCTAGTGTCGTTATATCTAGTGATTTTTTTACTGAGTACCCTCATTGTTGTTATATCTAGTTGGCTATCTGAGTCCCCTCATTGTGATTATGGTTTTATGATCGTTCCTACCGAGTCATGTAGTGAGTCATTAAAGTTTCTTGCTATGATCCAACAGATGATTTCTAGTACTTTTTTTTACTGATTGTTTAAAGTGTATCCCTAAGTCTAATTTATCTTTAGCGGGGTTCGACGTGTTTCATTCTAAGAATCCCATATATCTCTTTTTTTATTGTTAAGAGTTATGCCTAGAGTGTCACTGTAATGCATTTGTCTGTTGCACATGGTGATATCACTAGACAGCAAACAAATTGTATTGAAAACTATATATTTTTTATATCCATATAGTATGTTGTAGGAATTTGCAGTTGACAGTGAGATGATTGTTATGAGTCACCCTGAGATTGTGAAAAAGTCACACGCTTGGCGCACAAGTTCTTCTAAAGCTCTGAGGAGGATTCCTCACATGACTGACGAGTTGGACATCCCATGAGATCTTAGTATCAGCTCCGTCTTCAACAGGGATGATGCACCTCTGTTTACTATATGTGCCTTAATCGAGCTACCATCTTGTCAAGGAGACTATAACATCTCTAATTTGTAATACAAATAACTAGTATCTAATATGTACATGTAACTCGTACTAAAAGACTAACTATTATTTGGTACGAGTTATTGTTATTAATGGTTATTAAATATTATTATCATTAATTATCAAGATTTTTATTAATATGTAGTTGTCCTTTATTATTATTATGATTATTTCGTTTTGTAATTATTTTGAGTAAACCAAGCCCACACTCTTTTCTTTCATCTTAATTTTTCCTTTTCACTCTAACCCAAGCCCAATAGAGGCCCAAGCCCATCTGCCCTCACCTAATATATCTTCCTCTTCTCCCTAAAACAAAAAAAAACCTAACCCTAACCTATGTGTTGCCGCCTTCTCCTCTCTGTGCACGATGCCGCCTGAGATCCGTCGAGAACTAATCCATCTCCTCACGCTGCTCACGCACGCAGCCATGTTCTCGCCTGCGAGCTCCACCGTGCTCTGCACTCCGCCGCGAACACCTCGCTACCCAACTCTCCCTCACCTGCATCCTCACTCTCTCTGGACTCTCCCCCCACTATCTCTATCTCAAACTCTCATTTTTTCCTTCTTTCTCTATCTCAATTTGTGCATGTGTGTATTGTGTGTGTGTGTACGTGTGTGTACGTGTAAGTGGGTGAGTTAGTCTCTAACTGTGCGTGCATCTCTGAACTTCTCCCTTTCTCTATCTCTCTCTTGTGTATATATGTAAGTATTTGTACCTCTCTCCCGCTATATCTCTACGTGTGTGTCTTTCTCTCTCTATACCTTTCTCTCTATTTCTCTCTCCATCTCTCTCTTTATCTCTCAGTATCTCTTTCTCTGTGTGATATAGTTATGCAACCCCGACCCGATAATACTAGTACCCACATTGTGTTCGCAGTGGACCCAGCACGCAAAGTGATTAGAGACCCAGATTTGAGTGGAGGTAGATCTGATTGTTTCAGAGCCAGCACTCGAATCCGCGATATTTCATGTGAGTGTTTACGTTATTTGTTAATCTTATTTTTGCATTTTATAGTATCATTTCATATGAGTGTTTCATCTATTTTCATTAAATTACATATTATATTTAATTATCCTCATGCTCAAATATAATCACACATGTTAATTACAGTTCATGAGCATATACATTTAATATAAATTAAATAACTCTGTGAATAAATCTATTGTGTCAATTAATTATTTATGAATGGCTATTTTAAATTGTTTAATTAATTTTACAATATCTACAAAATGTAAATTGTATTGGATTAATTGCATGTATGACATCACAACAGTCACATAGTTATAATGTTATACTTAATAAAATTGATATGTTATACTTGATATTCTACATGTATCATTTTATTGATTATATACATGCATTTTGATGATATCAATACCAGAGTGGTTGTATTTTGAGATGGGAATGTACTCAATGAATTGTTGACCTGATATTTCGATCTAACTATTCAGTAGTTTAATACTTGAGTCTATTAATAGATTTAATGGAGTAAAGTTTGACTTGAGGTTGGAACAGATAAGATTAATTAGAATAGTGGATTTTATAGACATGTATTAGAGTATTAGTCACGGATTATTACATTATAGGAGAGTTGGATTTTTGGTGACAATAGATCAATAGATAATTGATGTTAAATGTATATGAACTCTAAATTTGGTTACTGAGATGTAAATACTTTTATCTGTTTATATTTGATTATTTACCACTTTGATTCGGATTGAGATGTGATGAAATTATATTGTGATCTGATTTGATCTTGAAGTTGATTAATTCCTGATTATGGTTAAATATGTGGATACTTGGGTGAGCTAGTTAGCAGACTTGATCTTTCTTTGTTGGTAATAAATCAGATGAGAAGTTAATGGGATATTGAAGAATTATTTAAATATAATGTAGCCTTATTAAAAGATTGGATCTTAGGCTTGCTCGACTAGAGTGGAGTTGACTTTGGGTTGAGAAATATATGTTTAATTAGATTGATCAGAACCAGTGGATTATACATTTACACAATTGATTTGTTACTTTGGTTTTAAATTTTTTGATTGAGCTTGATAAAAGTGGGAGTTGATTGATGATCTTGATCGGATTGGATAGCGATGATCATTTAGATGTGACAGAGTATGTATTTATTTCAGTTTTTTGAGACTTAGATACACTAGTGACTTGGAGAATGGATATATCGATGACTTAGAGGATTAGACTAGATTGATAGCAATAAGAGAACTGTATTATTGATCAATTGAGTTTGTGAATTGGCAATGAATTGAATACTTAATAGTTACATTAACGGTATTGAGATCAAAAGATTATAGGTGAGTTGTTATTACACCCTGGTACATACTGATGGGATTTGACCAGTGCTAGATGAAACTATATAGTGTCGGATCACTACCCCGACATGTTATTTATATATTTCATGTTATTGAAGTTACTGGGAGAATATTGTTAGACTGTAAAACTACGACACTGTTATACTATTTTACCTTATCTCATGGATACTGATACATTGTTATTGTTAATGTCACGATATTGTTACTGATTACTGTCACATGGTATATATTGTTATTGTCATCGTATTATTCAAGTAATTTAGATAATATGGATAATGATTGATCTAAGTAATAATGTAATTTGACAGCTTACACCAGAATTGAGAAAATTGATGGAGAAGATATCCTCTGTATATTGGGTGAACCTAGGATATAGATTGCGTAGCCAAAATAGGGTTTCACTGCAAGGTTCTCGGGGATGACCGACATCTTATACTATTTACTGTTATACTGTTATTGTAGTACCTAGCGGTACGGCCTGGTTCAGCCCCAAGAGTCTGGATCGTGGTTCCGGGTATGTACGGAATCCATCTAAAATATAAATAATGTCTCCACCAACCAGTTTCAATAACATAAGAGCACAATTGACATGTGTAATAGGCGTAGTATAGGATGCGTTTACTATATGTGGCAATTAGTGCTCGCTAACATAGTAATAAAAATAGACAATGATGTGTGCTCACCTGATATACATATATGTGCTATGATAGACACTTGACCTGGCATATGATATTACAACAAATTGATCTCATTACTCTTTAAATTATATTTTGTATGTTATTTCTTATTCAGTATATTTTTACAGCAGTATAATAGTGTGTTCATACGTTATATGCATGTGCACCTTCTCTCATTTTCACACTCATTGGGAGTTTTCTGACTCTCCTGGATTTGCATATCCAAATCTATGGGTGTTTTTTTGTTGACCAGGTACCTGAGGAGAATGTGTGTATCTGAGTAGTATGGAGTCTCTTTCACCCAGATTTTTTGGTATTGTTCACGTCTTTCTTTTCATTCTGTTGATTTTATTGATTCTCTATAGCTTAGACTCCATATTGTTCTACTTGATTTATTCATAGAATAATATTATCATGTGTGGGGATTTATATGTATCATTGCAGTAATCATTGTTGCTATCATAGTTGATTTATATAACTTATTTCGGTCACATTAGGCTTAGCGTGTATACGTGGAGTATTTTCCTTACATATATACATCGCCGACTCTCATCGCGTCTTCGCTCCAGTGTAGTTTGGGAAGCGAGGCCTGACAGAATTTTTTGGTATCAGAGCCAGGTTCGACTTGCGCTAGCCAGGTATGACTTGCGTTAGCCAGGTTTTCGACATAAGAATGACCTAGTTCTTACCGGTAACTTGAGACGAGTTATATTTATACTGCAATATACTATATATATATATATATATATATATATATTCACACAATAATATTGAGTACACTTGAAAATTGATCATTCTTCCTTTCAATATCCATCTCATGAATCCTTTAATTTTCCAGATTCCTGTATTTTCAGAGCGATCTGAGTTTTCTTCTTGATTCCTATCTTTCGTCCCGATTCCATTTTCTAATTTTGGTTTACGAGATTGATCACTCAATTTCGAAGCCAGTAGCAGAAATAAGAGTAGCGTAGCAGAAGCGTGAAGGATGCATGATGCACAGAGAAGCGACATGGGAGCGGGAGAATGTCATCAACAATCGATATCGTTCCACTCTCTTGATTCATCAACTCTCTTGATATTTATTTTCTTGACTTTGATCCTCTTATTATTCTTTGCTTTATTGAAATTTCGAGGACGAAAGTTTTGTAAGGTGGGTAAAATGTAATATCTCTAATTTGTAATATAGATAACTAGTATCTAATATGTATATGTAACTTGTATTAAGAGAATAACTATTATTTGGTATGAGTTATTGTTATTAATGGTTATTAAATACTATTATCATTAATTATCAAGATTTTTATTAATATGTCGTTGTCACTTATTATTATTATGATCATTTCATTTTGTAAGTATATTGAGTAAACCAAGCCCATACTCTTTTCTTTCATCTTAATTTTTCCTTTTCGCTCTAACCCCAGCCCAACAGAGGCCCAAGCCCATCTGCCCTCACCCAATATATCTTCCTCCTCTCCCTAAAAACAAAAAAAAAAAACCTAACCCTAGCATGTGTGTTGCCGCCTTCTCCTCTCCGTGTACGATGCCGCCTGAGATCTGTCGAGAATCGATCCACCTCCTCACGTTGCTCATGCACCCGATCATGTTCTTGTCGGTGAGCTCCACCATGCCCCACACTCCTCTGTCGCGAACTCCTCGCTACCCAGCTCTCTCCCTCACCCGCATCCTCACTCTCTCTGTGGACTCTTTCCCCCTCTGTCTCTATATCAAACTCTCATTCTTTCCTTCTTTATTTCTCTCTCACAATCTGTGTATGTGTGCATTGTGTGTGTGTTTGTGCTTGCGTGTAGTTCTTTATTTTGACCTTTATTTGTTTTAGTTTATTTAGTCCAACATCGATTGATGGGAAAATTCTCTTTGTATGAACCTATAAAAGGCCAAGGTTTGTAGTTGAATAGGCAGAATATGATTATGAATGATATGAAAAAGCTAGTTGCTTTGGTGTTGGTTCTAATCTCATGCACTGAATCAACGGTGGTGAAGCCAAGATCCGAGTTGCGATCTGTGATCATATCTTTTCTTTAAATTTCATTTTTTTTTTCTTTTTTCCCCTCCCCCAAATCCCTGTTCTTCCCCAAATCAACTAAATCCCCACCATAAACCTTGAATCCCCTCCCATCTCACATCACCTAGCCTACCATATATATGTCTCTAAAAAATATTACAAAAAGTTTCCAAATGATATAATTTAAAAAGATGATACTAAGCAAGAATGTTTGATTTCATACACACAAACTTCTCCTGGATGGAGATAGGGCATCAAATGGTCCCTGCATAGTGACTGCTCTTATTATTTTTTCAATACAGGGTTATGATCACAGTAGGCTATTTGGCTTGTTTTCTGTCCCCACAGCTTATGTGAGTCCTCAACTAGACGCTCACATGGTCTCAGAGAAATTGGAGGCTTGCCCGTTTGCTGCACAAGCTCTAAAACTGCAGGACTAAGCACTGTAGTCAGCATACCTGCCAACTTGCCATAAAGGCACCATGGCATTGCATGGCTCTCTTTTGTTCGTAATTATCTTAAGCTTGCACCAGTTCATATAAAAGGGTCAATCTAATGTTTGATAGATGATTATAGAAACTTTGTTAATTCTATAGTGCCACTTTCTTGACCTTAAGTTATCGCTCCAAAGTCGACCCACCATTTTCATGAGAAAAGGTTTAGATGATGATGACAACATGTTATCCATGCTTAGCAAGATGCCTAGTTATTCCAATCACCACCTTAGTATGCATGCAAAAGATAATAAAACAAATTTTCTGTACAACACAAAATGAAATGCATCTTGCAAATTAACCCGTGCAGTGGTACATAAACATCTTACCAAGTTATACATGTCAATAAAAATGAGGATGTAATTCACAATAAAAGGAAAAGGATGTACCTTCTTGTTGCCTTCTCTGGATCAAGATCACCAGCTGAAACCTGAAAATCTCCCTTCGGACCAAACTGCCCGATGGCATCACAAGCAGGCAAATCCACCGTGACATACTGTAATTTGTTCGGAGGAATACTTTCCATCAACGCAGACACTTCCGAGTTTGTCAAGTTACTCTTTTGCCTAGGTGAGTTAGGGCCATACACACAGCTTCCCTCGAACCCACTACAAGCTTCACTCCTTTCTCCAATCTCCACCGGTTTAAGAACAGCGACAGACGATAAGAAATTCTCTTCACTGGCCCCAGAAATTGGGAACTGTAAATCAGCTGGGACCTCAAGAATAGCTGCTGAATCACTCGCTGATCTCCTGTGAAGTGTTCCCTTAGGATTATCATCAGAGTCGATTACGATTTCATCCAGCCAAGAGGGCTGCTCTTCTAAGATGGTACCAAGTGAAGGGAACCTAATAAGGTCAGGCATTTCATCTTCTTTCACAGGGGCCGGTGGTCGACGAGGCGGGAGGTGAGAAGTTCGTGACATTGTGAGTTACAATTTAGGGTTTTTGCTCGATCTGCTTTGTAAATTTAAGCATGTTAAGCCTTCCTTTTGTTGCTGAAATAGAACATAAAACTGTCCAAGTGTCAAATTGAAGAAACAACCCAATTGGTTTCCAAAAATTGTTTAAAAAAACAACATTATAAGCAAAATTAGCAAGAAGGAAGATAAAAGAAACACTAATATCTAGCTGCATTGTTATATAATCTAAATTGATAAAGGACTTGGAGCTTATTTGAAAATTTTAAGAAACCTAAGCTCTAAAACAGCATGTAATCAGCAAAATCTTTTTTGGGAGGGTATTAAAAACCTAAGAACAAAATAGAAAGCCCAAGAGAAAAGGGAACGCCCTTCCAGTTTGTAGAAGGTAAAGCTAACTTCACTCCAAACAGCTAAAACCGTAAAAACGAGATTCTTGCAAATGCAAAGTAGATTCTCAATCCAATACAACAGTAAACAATCTTCCCCAAATAACCAACAGATTTCAGAACAAGAACACAATTTGCCCAAACAGACATTTTTTAGACAAAAGAGGGGGAAAATAAACAAAAATGAAGAGAAAATCAGTCCAAAAAAAAAAAAGTAAATGTCCCAAGATCAACGCACATCACAAATTAGAAGATTTAATCAAGAAAAATCTGTACTTCGCTGCATTTTTCTTAAAGTTTTTTCCTTTTTTTTTCCCCTCAATTTGGAGCTTACCTTCTTCAGCTTTGAGAGTGAGAGACAGAGGCCAGACCTTTGGATGCGTATTTGTACGGGAAAATAAAATCATAAAATCTCAGCGGTGCTGTTTTTATTATTTTGTTTTCTAAATTCCGTAGCGTTCTCCTCACGTTACTTCAAAAAAAAAATAAAAAATAAAAAACACTCTGCAAATTGGACTCGCCACTTGTAAACATCTGGACCCAATCTCATTAAAAGGCGCAGTCCAACTGGCACCAGGACCAGACTCGAATCAAGGGATATTTAATCCGAACCTTGATTTAATTAATCATAAATAATAAGGTGATCAAGTCAAGTTTGTCTCAATAAACTGACATAACCTTTAGTTCAAATTAAAGTAGACAAATTTGCTGTACAATTGCTGGCTCATACTCCAGTTTGCTTTCTACTACCATGTATGAGTTATACACTTTTCGTAACTGGCCGTAATTCGTAGTTGTAATTGGTAAAGTCTTTTACAATTGTAAATGAGTTACATGTATGTAAATTTTACGGTGTTTGGTTGGTAATATAAAATTGTAAAGTGAGAAAGTGTATTGTACTTTATGGTGTTTAGTTGTCGTAATGTATAAGTCGTAAGTGAAAAAGTTGACCACAAAATTAACTATTTGGTGATTTTAAAAGTTTTAATACTGCAAATAAATATTAAAAAAAGTTAAATATTAAAAAATTTTAATATTAATATAAAAAATATTACAAATTTGTATGACCACAAAATTAACTGTAACTGGGCTGTAAGTGAGTGGTAACTGGGTTGCAAGTGAGTGTTAGTTGAGTTACGTAAGTCTTTTACGAATTACGGTCCAAACAAACGCCGTAGTTGTAACTGGGTAGTAAGTCATTTACGAATTACGGAGTTTTACGCGAAACAAACGGCCCCCAAAAGTCACACATTAGGAAGTCACGATCTTTCAGAGGCCTTCTTCTTCTTGGCCTTGGAGGACTCTCCCACATTCTGCTCTGCTTCCATGGTTTGATTGTGACGCTCTCTCTTGGCTTCATCTCTGCCTTCCCTCTGAGCTCTCTCTGGGCTTTCTCTGCCTTGACTGAGAGGGCTTTCGCAATCTTCGGGGGAGGAGAAGCCGACTTCCTTGTTCCAGAACTCGACCCACTTGGTCTCCGATTTGTAGTAGGGTTTCTTCAGAAAGTTTTTCTTCTATCCCGCCTGTTCTTTCAACACGCTTGACCGCCTGAGCAGTGACTTTGGGCTGGACGTCGCGGCCATGGATGTGGTTGAACAGCCGCTTCGGCTGCAGATTTGGCTTCCATGTCCTGCTGGGCCTTCAACATGAGAAATGAAGTCAGCTGGTAGCATATATAACTCTTTAACAGTACAAGTAGCTAGTACTGGCTTGGTGTATGTGACTCGTGTATTCTCTGAAATCATGCAAACTCGACTGAGGCTTTGTACAGCAAGTGGACTCATGCACACAATCAAGATAGTCAGTTACAAACAAGTTTATCACTTTGATAGCTCATAAAGACCTGGCACCAAAAGATTCCATGACAAAAAAAGGAGAGGAATAGCAATTTGAACTTGGGGTCTCTATTTCTTTTTGAAAGGAAAACAGTGGAAACAGTTCTCCCATTGTTTTGCTACCAAGTGTTTAACAAAACAAAGCCCCTCGAGACCCTAGGCCCTGTTTGTTTCGCCGCAAAACATCACAAGTGGTAAGTCGTAAAATGAGAATGAAAAATGTGAACTGTAACAGGAAAAATATATTGTGTTTTACGGTGTTTGGTTGATAAAGTGAAAGTGTAAATGAGAAAATATAATGTGTTTTACGGTGTTTGGTTAGTAAAGTGAAAGTGTAGAAGAAAAGTATATTGTGTTTACGGTGTTTGATTGGTAATGTAAAAGTGTAAGTGAAAAAATTGACCACAAAATTAACTGTAGCAGCGATATAAATATTATAAATCCTATTAAATTAAAACTACTAGTGCAAATTAAATTGTATTAATAAATTTGAGATAAAATATTAATAATCTTAATATTTTATTTATAACAATAATATTAATAAAATATTAGTATAATTAGTAAAATATTACTAAAATATTAACTAAATAAATAATATAAATTTTTAAGAAAATCTAAGGAATATTAATAAAATTTTAAGAATACTAATAAAACATAAATATTAAAAAATCTTAAGAAAAATAATAAAATATATCTATAATATTATAATATTAAAAAATACTTGAAAATTATTATAATATTAAATTTTATTGTAATATTATTGTAATATTATAAAAATATAAAATTAAAAAAGTATAATATAATTATAATTTGATAATAAATTATTATTATAATATTATTATAATGAATTATTATTAAATATTAACATAATAAAATATTAATATAATAATAAAGTATATTATAATATTAATAAAGTAATTATTTATATTAAAAAATAAATAATTAAATACATAGTAATTTTATATTAGAGTATAATATTGTTATATTAATAAAATGTTAACTTTAAATAAAACAATAAAAAATGGTATAAGTATTAATAAAATAATAAAGTATTAAATAACAATAATAAATAAAAAAATTAAATTAAAATAGTAAAATATTAAATATTAAAACAATATTAATAATAATAAAAAACTAAAGATTAAAATATAAATAATTAAATAATTAAATAAGAAATTGAACGCTATTATAAATATTAAATATTAAATAATATTAAATTATATATTGATTATCAAGTAACTGCTTTGAACTACAAGTGAGATTTACATGACCACAAAATTAACTGTAGCAACTGCAAGTGGGAAAATGTGGGTGTAAAAGTGAGATTTAATTGACCACAAATTTAACTGTAGCAACTGCAAATAGGAAAATGAGAGTTGCATTTTGCAACTTATTTTTCAGCGAAACAAACGACTGAAAATGGAAAATAAGTTTTACGACTTACGATTTGCGGCGTTTTGTGACAAAACAAACAGGCCCTAAGAAGTGCAAAGTAACAAATTGTGTCCTTTATAATGACATGAAAGGTTAAAAGTTGAACAATATAAATAGGCATATGGGTTACAACTTACAAAGTAAGGAGATCACGAAATAAATAGGCATATGGATTAGAAAGTATGGATATCAATTAGCAAGGCCTGACATTGCAATATTGCAAAGTCTCTGGGTACAAAAAGAAAAAATATTAGTAATGAACTGTACAAAATACTGAAATGGGACTCAGATACACAATCCTTATATCTATCAGAAGAATCACTCCCTCCTGATGAGAGAGGGCCATGGGCCTCCACCGCCGCCTCCAGTTTCCTTACTTTCACCATCTTCGGTAACTATTCTTCCTCCTGATGAGGACCTGCCTGCTTCGTATAAGGCAGTGCTTCGACAAAAGCCTCCTTCCCCACTGAGACTTAGTGCTGACGTCTCTCGCCTTTGCAAGCTCTACCCTACTCCCATTAGGGTTCCGTCCAATCTTGTTGCTGAGGGTTCCCAACCTTGGTCTTTCTCTTTTATTGGAAAATTTTTGGGCGATCTATCTCTACTGATAAGGTTCTGTCCTCCTTGGCCTCTAAGTGGTCGCCGGAGAAAGAATAGGAAATCATTCTGATGAACTATGGGTTTTCCTCTTCCGCTTTGAATGTGCTGCTGACCGTTATGCTTTCCTTTCTAATAGCCCTTGGGTGGTCGATGACGCCACTTTAGGGCTAGAACCGTGGTCGTTGGCCTTTGTTCCCTCCTTAGATCGTCTCCCACGCGTTGTTCTGTAGATGAGGCTTCCAGATCTCCCATCTGTGTGTTGTAACATGTAATGGTCCTATTTTTCTAATATCCTCAATTTACATAAACATTCTTTTAAACAGACAAATTATCATAATCACTTTCAAATCCTTGAAAATTTTGACAGCATCTCGTTTTGTAAAAACTGATCTGACCTGATATACAATACTAAACCATAATAGTGTTGGCCAACATCGGCCTACTTATTCTTAATCCAAACATATAAACTAAACTCGACAATTATCCACGCAATCATAATAATGTTTCAGCGTGACATTGCCTACTTAACCATATATAACATCTTAACAATCATAATATAATGACAACATGAAGTATTATAAATACACAAAAATTACAACCCCAATACTTTCTCTATATAACAAAATTTTCAATGAAGCGCTTGAAACTTTAAATTGGGTCTTCACCTCATCATAACTTAAAAACATAATAATTTGTTAGAGGTGATGTGAAACGGTGGGGGTGTGTCATATAGAGAACCAATGAAATAATCGAACTCGCTATGTTTCACCAAATAAAACGATCTTCTACAGGAAAGCAATTAAAAACTAATAATGTTGCAAATGGATCAAAATAAGATTGTAAGCATAGTGTTGCACATTTCTAATGTCAATTGAATTAAGAACAATACCTATATTATGTAGGGTAAGTTCTAAAGTCAATATCAAAGCTAAGCAATCACAATTTACAGATTTACACATCTCACGTTATAGTGGATAGCATGGAATAAGGATAATACTTTAGAGATGATATAATCGATGCATAATCCAACTAATAATTAGATTGTGTTGAAATAAACTCACAGACAAAAAACTCGTCGTCGTACTCTAATAGAGGCGAAACCAATTCAACTTCAGATTTGTAAGTGTTCGTCAAGTGACAAGGCAGGAATTAGGTTACTGCTAATACTGCTATTGTTCCAGTGTTGTTGCTGTCTCTGCTGATTCTGCAGCTGTTGCTTCACTGTTGCCACTTAATTGTTGTTCTGCTGCTGCTGTATCTACTATTGCTGCTTGCTGTTACTGCTCTACTGGTACTTCTGCTGCTTCTGTTACTGTTGGAGCTGCTGCTTTGCTGATTTTCTGCTATCTGCTGTTGTTGCTGCTGTTGTGCTGCTGCTTCTGCTGTTGCGGTGGCGGTGGCGACTGCTGCTACTGCTGAAGCTATTAGTTGCTGATGAAGCTACTGGTTGTTGCTGGAAGAAGAGAAGAAAATCAGAACTAGAATCAGAACAGAACCACAGAGAGAACTAAATATGTAAAAGGGGGTAAATTTCAGATTTCTTCATTGTTCCATCCATGAAGAGAAGGGAGGGGAGACAAGAAAGGGACACATGCATAGAAAGAGAGCCAGAGTTCAATTTCATTTCATTCCATTCATCTCCAAACAAGTACATAACAATGCCTTATATAGGCTACAAGTTACAACTACCACTCAACTACTCACTATATAATCTAATAACTACCCATTACACAATTTAATAACTACCCACTACCACCACTCACACACAACTAAAATACATGCAAATACAAAAGAAATACAAGTAAATACAGTAAGAAATATACGAAAATACAAATAAAAGTTAAGGCTAAGATGTTCTCATCAATTCTTCCTAGATGGAAGAGAACTCGACCCCGTCGAGTCAACTGCAGAGCTGCTCTCTTACTGCTGTAAGTTTATTTCCTGCATCTCAGATTACTAGTCAAGCTACATCATATATTCATCATCTCAAATGTTATCAATTTTCTCTACTATATAAGATGAATATCTAGAAGTGAAGAAGTGAAGGACTCTCAAAATTGACTCAGGATAAGGCTCATCAACCAGTGGGTTTATGAATAATCAAGACGTTGTAAACCACTTAGTCTTCAATATTGAAAATAGAACTGATACCAAATCTATAACATAAGTATTGTAATTTAAATTCTTTTAAGATTTGAAAAGTCCAGCACTATGGACATGCAAATCTTTAACAGTTTCCTGGGGAAACCATTTTGGACGAATCCGAATCATCACAAAATTATCAACACTAAAAGTTTTAAATTTCTTTCCTGATGTCAGATCATGACTTATAGTTAGTGCGACTTGTTCAAATATATCACTGATTTTTCATGTGTAAAACTTGCATGTGTGTGACAAAATATGATGCAGACTCAGATGTTTAGGCGTAAAATACAGACTCAAAAACTCTGTAATGAAGTGCAGTAGAGAACTTAACTTAATGCCTATCATTGCTAAAGAGTCTTCCAAAAGATAGCTCGGGAGCTTTGACTCTCTATTGGATATTAAAGTTTTAGGCACTTGTTTCAGTGATCATCAATATACACGACCTCGAACAAAAGGAATTATCAGGAGAATCATCCTAACTGTATGTAACAATTTACCTATTATTTTAATGACGTCAAGTAAGATCCTAACAGGTAAAGTCTAAAGGAAAGCACATCTAGATTTAACCGTAATGGCAGAAAAGTTTATGATATGTAGAATATTAGTTTCTTCCATAATAGTATCCTTCAAATCTTTGGATATAGATTGACCATAGATGGTAAAATCCTCGATCTGTCTTACATTCTTTGTCACTATAATTCTAAAACTTGTCCTCATAGACCTGTGTGTTTATTGGGATAAGGAATTGTGGTTTGCCCTTTAGTGACAACTCATCAACCTGCCTTTCAAATCAGTTTTCTCGATAGGATTCAACCTAAGGTGTGGCAAGTTGGGATAGCTAGCCTCTAGTATTAAGTCAACGACGTGTTGGATATCACGTGTCGGTGGTAGCTTGCGCAGGAGGTCTTTAGACAAGACATCATCAAGCTTCATAGTCACAGTGGTGACTTCGAGGAGAGATGAAGTACTATTTTCAGGAAAGATATCGATGAACTCCGTAATCATTGAGGTGACTTCGAGAGGGATCAAAGTACTGTCTTTAAGAAAGACATGAATAGACTATGTGGTCACGGGGATCACCTCGAGATGACTCGAAGTACTGGATCCTCAATATTACCACGCATGTTCTCTTTGTCAGAGTTAAAATCTTCTGGTTCTTCCGCCTGGTAAGTGAACTCTTCAGAGTCAGAATCCATGTTTGTTACATACAGTTTATCAATGACAACTCTGACTGGGCTTGGTGTTGGTAATAGAGGAGGAAGGTGCTGACGATCAGAGCAAACGACACTAGGGGTTGGCAGTAAAGGAGGAAGGGGCTCTGGATTTATTACAGGTGATTTTTTAACTTTAGTTACTTTGACTGGACTTAGACAGTTGACTGCAACATGCCTGTAACCCTCACATTTGTTACCCTAGATTGCCGGATGATAAGAGGTAGACTTAAATGCTTGATTCAACCTAATTATGAAACTCAAAATTTCATCTATCATTTGGAGGATTTTGGAGTTGGTGTTCATATTGATGGTTTGGGATTCACTAGCCATTTTTTTATTTTTTTAACTTAATACAATTCCTGCATAAACCTTGTGCTCTGATACCAAACTGATGTGAAATGGTGGGTGTGTGTTATGTAGAGAACCAGTGATATGATAGAACTCGTCACGTTTCACCAAATAAAATGATCTTCGGCAGGAAAGCAATTAAAAACTAGTAATGTTGCAAATGGATCAAAATAAAATTGTAAGCGTAGTGTTGCATATTTCTAATCTCAATTGAATTAACAATAATACCTATATTATGCAAAGTAAGCTCTAAAATCAATATCAAAGCTAAGCAATCAAAATTTACAGATTCACACATCTCACGATATAGTGGATATCATGGAATAAGGATAATACTTTAGAGATGATATAACCGATGCATAATCCAACTAATAATTAGATTGCGTTGAAATAAACTCACATACAAAGAACTCGTCGTCGTACTCGAATAGAGGTGAAACCAAGTCAACTTCAGATTTTCAAGTGTTGGTCAAGTGACAAGGCAGGAATTAGATTACTGCTAGTACTGCTACTATTCCAGTACTGTTGTTGCCTCTGCTAATTCTGCAGCTGTTGCTTCACTATTGCCGCTTTGTTGTTGTTCTGCTGCTGTTGTATGTGATGCTGCTGCTTGATGTTGCTGCTCTACTGTACTTCTGCTGCTTCTGTTACTGCTGGAGCTAATGCTTTGCTGTTGCTTCTGCTGTCTGCTGTTGCTGCTTCTGCTGCTACTGCAGTTGCTTGCTGCTGTTGCTGTGCTGCTGCTTCTGCTATTGTTGTTGTTGCTGCTGCTTGCTGATGCGACTATTGCTGCTGCTGCTGTGTTGAAGCTGCTGGTTGCTGCTGGAAGAAGAGAGGGAAACCAGAACTAGAATCAGAACAAAACTACAGAGAGAACTAAACATGTAAGAGGGGGTAAATTTCAGATTTCTTCATTGTTTCTATCCAGGAAGAGAAGGGAGGGGAGACAAGGGAGGGACACATGCATAGGAAAAGAGCCAGAGTTCAATTTTATTTCATTCCATTCATCTCCAAACAAGTACACAACCATGCCTCATATAGGTTACAAGTTACAACTACCACACAGTTACCCACTACATAATCTAATAATTACGCATTACACAGTCTAATAACTACCCACTACCACCACTAACACACAACTGAAAAACATGCAAATACAAAAGAAATACAAGTAAATACAGTAAGAAACACTAAAATACAAATAAAAGTTAAGGCTTGGTGAGCTCAAAAGCTCAGTGAGGAGAGTAAAAGAGATCAAAAAATGATATACATGCCAAAATAAGAGAAAACATGCTTTTTTTCAATTAATAAAGGTGAATGCGGATAAAGAAGAGAAATAATTATATCATGGTAAACGGTCGACCCAACTATCTCTATGGTTTGCAACATGACTTGACTCCTTTGGTCAATGACTCTATAACTTAAATCTCTGCACTGTATTTTACAGGGTTTATGATTTATATCAAATACTTTACTTTAGTGACTTAATTTATTACCGGATTTATTTCATGTGTACATATTTCATACACTATACACGATGGTACACCAGTCATAATAAATTAATTCAGATAATACATATATCACAAAATATACTTATATATTATATATCGTATCACATTTCAAATACTGTATGGATTAACTCGTACGCTTTCACACATCATATAATATTACATATCTCTTATAATAAAGTAAAGTATCACAATTCTACATCAAGAACGAGCATACAACACTATTCATTTTAAATGAATTACTTCTTTACTCTATAACATACAGACTGTCTCATGCCCCGTCTTCAACCCCAGTGGCTCCCGCCAGCCCCTTCCTTCGTATCACAACATACAAAGTCATACCCTTGCTTTGCACCTACCGGCTCCCGCCAGCTCCTTCCTTCGTATCACAACATACAAAGTCATACCCTTCCTTCGCATCTACCGGCTCCCGTCGGTCCCTTCCTTCACACACAACACACAAAGTTATACTCCGTCTTCGCATCTATCGGCTCCCGTTGGCCACTTCCTTCGTATCACAACACACAAAATCATAACCCATCTTCGCACCTACCAGTGTCCGCCGGCCCCTTCCTTCGTATTATATAAAATAATACGACATGCATACACAACACACATACACATCAACTATCAAGGAAACACACATAGTGTCAATCACATTGTGATATCCTTTTTCTAATCACCAATCATATGATTAATATGTCATACACGATCAAGTTTGTGTAACTATCCAGTACATGCATGTATTCAAACATACATACCACGTACATTTATCATTCATTCAATGACGCATCAAATAATTACTTACATTCTCAATACTCGTTTTTTGGTCATAAGATTAGTTTTTTAAGTAGTTATGATTTTGAATTCATATAATATTTGGTGATAAAATTGACTACACTATTCATGACCAAAGTCTTAGCATCCCTTGAAGTTAATAATAGTCAAGTAGTTATCATGCATAACAATCAAGAGACAATCTTTAAGTTATCAACAATAAATGATTATATGATATATCACAAATGTATAAGCACCTGTTTCATACACACGCCCACATCCATAGCATTAGGTAACAATCATAATCGGCATAGATCGGCCATATCATTAGTCCATAATTTATTAATTGTATTCCAGTCCATAATCATCTTTACATGCTATTCATACTCGGACATCAACTCGTTCATCGCCCTACATCTGTATCCCCATATGGTTCAGTTTTAGAGATGCAAGTTGATCTAGTTTAGATTAACTAGAGATAATAAATCCATCACCTTGTTGATACATTTATATAATTATAAGTTAGTAGTCATTACTTGATTTCTAGTTTGTTTGAAATTTCTTATTCTATACATATATATACTTTTGGCACCTCCTAGTGAACTCATATTCATGATTGTTAGCCATCATACACATCATACTCATAGAATTCAGTTATGGTAGAATCAAGTTTCACACCCAACTTAGTATATGATTTTAAATTCAACTTTTTTAGAATTGATTGGTCTGCCAAAATAAAATGGTAACTTCTATATCAGGATCCAATTAAGACACAGTAAGAATCATTAGAAAAGCAGAAGGCAGAACATCCACTAACCATGAAATACGTCACTAGATTCTCTGTTAATCTGTAAGTTTAGTAAGGATTAAAATTCTCAAGTTTTCTACCATCTCTCTACATGATATAATAGTTATTAAATGCTCAATTAGCCAATCAATTTATATAAAGTTTTTCCAACACAATTATAATTGGTTCACTGGTTTTGTGATCATCATTATGATAATCTTTGATTGCTTTGTATTTGATTAATTTGGTGAGTTCGGTTCCATAATAATTTGGTAATAATCCTATACATGTAAAATCTTTGTCCAGGAGATCCAAGTCCGCACATTGTGCTAAATTAAGTTCATTATTTATGCTATCAAGTTTATGTATATTCGGATTATTTCACATGCCGGTATATGTGTATGTATCATCATTTGATAGGGTTTCCAGGCTGACATCCTCTTTACTAGAAGTCGGATTTACGTTAGTCACTAATTAAGAAATTTATCAAAAACTTTTTGGCTCATAAGGCATATAGTATCTTTTTGCTATCACTACATATGTGTTTGACATATATCATGTAGGCTGTCTAAAAATCACTGAAGACCGTCATCAGAAAGCAGAGTCCAAACTCTAGACGCAGGACTAATCATAGCCATCATTGCAGCACCAAGACGCGAGGGTCGAGACCCACGTCTCAGCATCACTGCAGCACCAAGACGCGAGGGTCAAAACCGCGTCTCAGCATCACTGCAGTACCAAGAAGCGAGGGCTGAAACCCGCGTCTCAGCCCCACTGCAGCAACAAGGCACGAGAGGAGATACCCGCGTCTCAGTTATAACTGCCCTTAATATAGGGTCAATCACTGCCCACATAATGAGGAAGTTAACCCCATTGTGGAGTGTTTCTAGGAGGCACGTTCACCTCTGGGACCTCTATAAATAACCCCGCTTGTTATTGAGAAGGGGTCGATCAGATAATTCTAGGGAGAAGAATTTGACTTGTGAGCTTCCACAGAAAAGGAAAGAGAGCTCAACTCTTCAAGCAACTTGCTGCGTACAAGCTAATTTTTGACTACAATCTCTTTGAGATTCTTGGTCGACAGGAGCTGTGTCACTCCATCGACCATCCAAAGAGAGGATTCCCAAGAGTTCTTGATTTCACCCGGTCAACGAAAAATAAGATTCACTTTCCACCACCACCTGAAGAACCCAGCATTAAACAAAGGGGAGCTCAACATCTTCCCTCTCTTGTAATCGGAGTGTAAATCCATTGTAATCTTTCATTTGATTCAAGAAAATTTTACAAGGAACCTTATTCTCGTCAAACAAGAGATGGCGACTCCACTGGAGACTACTTTCTCTACTGACGAGCAAGTGATGGCGCAAGGTGATGTCATCTACATGCGAAAAACGGTCGAATCACTCGTCGTGAAATTTGACCAAGCAAAGTATGAAGAGTTCCTCTCTTCCGGCTCCAAGAGCCCAAAGGCCCGGGCCTACCACAGGGTCTCTGCGTGGATTTGCCCCGAAGTCCGCTCTGAGATCCTCTTAGACGCGACTGCTGTGAACGATGTCGTGGCTAATCACATCATGCGTAACGCTCGTGTCAACGTCTTTCAGGAGACCCGCGTGGCCAACGTTCCTGATGTTCAGCCAGCCCATCCTCTTCCTCAGCACCAGGTCCCCGGGGGTTCCATTCAACCCCCACGACGTAACCGGAACGCTGAACGGCGACAGAGAAGGCGTGCGTGTCAACTACAAGTTGGAACAACTAATTGTCCAACAGAGGTAGGACGCGAGGTTTGGACCAGCGTCTCTTCTGTATCATATCCGACGCGTGAAGTCCGCATTTGGCAGCCCAAACGTGAGGTTCACCAGGCTGGCTCTTCTGAAGCCCCACTCCCAAACGCCAACGTGAAGCTCGCGCACCTTGTCAAGCACAAGAAGCACGCGCCTCTAGGCACGGGGCCCAGCAACCCTGCGTTTCTCAAGCGTCTCTGTTCAGACGCAATAATCAGTAACACGAGAGTTGTGTCTCTTATCAGCAGAGATGCCAGACTCGCGTTTCGAAGCAACGACGCAAGAACTGCGTCTCCGAACCTTACGACTCAGCTGTGCGACGCCCTCAACATTGTGAGGCTAATCTCTTCGATCCCCCTCCTACGGATCTAAGGGATTATTTGACAAGGAAAAGAAGTGCTAATCGAATCACTTCGTCATGTTGCTGCGAACGGCTTATCACAATGCTCTCTGGATGTCGTTGCAGTTCAGGTGCAAACCAGCAGTCTCTAGTTAGACAGCTGACCCTGATTTCCCGATCAGCTAAAAGGAATCGTTCTCACAGGAGGAGGATTTTCTCTGACGCTGAATATCCTGAGCTCACTGCAAACATGACGAGCAGGAGTAGGGGAAAGTAACCTGCGGTCAGCTCCGATGAGTCTGACACCGAACCGGAAGGAGTGTATCGACACACTCGTACTTGGACTGGGGCAATCCCCTCGATTAACTACAGTGCCCTGGCTCGGGGCATTGAGGTAGATGACTCGCATTCCGCTATTGCAGAGTCAAAGGCTTCAAACTCTTCTATAGAGAAAGAGGCCTTTATATATATGACAAGCACTCCTGAGGAGACAACTAGGCGCTTGGATCAGCAAGCCCAGGTCCAGAGGGAACAATTCGAGATGATTCGTGCTCAACAAGAATCCATCGATTCCCTCAAGTAGATGCTGGCACAGTTGCTTGAAGACAAGAGGAAATCAACCGACAAAGCCTCCTCTAAAAAGTCTAAAGGCAAATGAAAAGAGGGAGAAGCTCATCTTCTATACATATAGAGGAGAAAAAGCAGCCTACTTCTGGTTCGTCTAAATCCTCGTCGCAAGGAAAAGACGACCGAGACCAGGGAAGGGTTCATTCTAGAAGAATGAATCAATTGGAGCAACATCTTGAGGCCCTTACCAACCAGAAAGGCCTGCAAGAAGCAGGAGTGGTTCGGCCATATCAGACTGAGTGGGACCTTGTTCCATACCCTCCCAACTTCAAGGCTCCGACCCTCTAAGCTTTTGATGGGAAAGGTTCACCAAACCAACACATCTACTACTTTAAGTCTCAGACAGGGAATGTGGTAGATAACGATGCCATCCTGGCATGTTTGTTCATCCACATCTACTACTTTAAGTCTCTAAGCTTCATCCTATAATGTCGTATGTGCCTCTTCTCGGGAAGCGGAAACTGCTGTTCCCTCGCTGACTGATTAAGAAGAGGAAATGATAGCTCTGGCCACAGAACCCAACCAATTTGTGGCGGGAACCCATTCGGGTCAGTCATATAGGAAAAAGTATGACGAAATGGCGGTAACTCCTCCAAAACCCGCTACAGAGTTAGCCAAGCCCTCCACAAAACAACCCGTTGAGAGACACAAAGAACTTTGGTTTTCCAAAGTTCTCTCGAAAGGCATCGCGGAAGGATCCACTGCACTTTATCGCTTTGACGTCCTGACTCAACTGGCCAATATCCCGGCCCGAATTACTCTTTATGAGCTCCTCAGGCTATCGAAGTCAACCAGAGAAGCTTTACAAGAGGCCCTAGCTAATGCTGAGGTTTTCATGACCCAAGTGCCGATTGGACCACGGAGGAAGATGTAGAGGATTGCCTCCATGCCTCCCAAAATACTTCTTGCATCACCTTCACAGCAGATGATATGCAGGTCAAAGGGAAACATGATCGACCCCTGTACTTCATAGGGTATATTGGTTCATCTAAAGTAAGTCGCATTCAGGTAGATCCCGGGTCCGCATTGAGCATTATGCCTCACCGGGTCATGCAATATCTAGGGATTCCTACTCACCGTTTGAGCGCTACCCAGACTACCATTTATGGGTTCAATGCTAATGGTACCCGTCTAATGGGGAAGATCAAGCTCAAATGCCAGATCGGGGATTTAAGGTCGGAAGTGACATGCTACGTGATCAATGCCGACACTTCCTACAATTTGCTACTGGGACGACCATGGATTCATCGTAATTCTATCATTCCCTCTACTCTCCACCAAGTCATAAAATACATCGACGGGAGTGGAAAGGTGCGAACGTTGATCGCTGAAAGGCATCCGTTCAAGGGAGTCTAGAATTATTTCACAGATTCTCTCCTGTATCAGGACGCTGTGGAAACAAACGAAATCCCACAACCAGAGGAGCCAGACTTTGGTAATGAAGCCGACACCGAGCCAGAAAAAGAAGAGTGCATGTGGGAACTAGATCCACTTGTAACGAGCATTAATAAGCTCGATGTTGATAACACCGCCGATGATGTAGGCGGATGGTATATTAATGAAGAATTAGATTTGGCTTATTTCTCTGTGTTCGCTTCTGATTCAGTGCCGTCAGACACTAGTACCGAAGTGGATGATGACCTCTGGTCGGCAATGGATGCTTTGACATCGTTACATGTACCAGTGAAATCGTCCTTCGAAACATACCGAGATGCTGGTAATGCGCAAGAATCCATATTCATGGTTCCAGCAAGACGAAAAGGCCAAAAACTAATTCTTTTCGGGCGAATTAAGTCCGAACCAATGCCCCGTGAAGAATCAGAAAGCAAAAAAGGAACCCCCTCAGTTCAGTCATTATGAGCCAAATGCACTCAGAATGATGGAAAGCATGGTATATGATCTGACAAACGGTCTAGGGCTGAATTTCGGCAAAGGGAGGAGAACACTACTCCGATCTTTTGTGCCGAAAGGGAAAACCCCTGATTATTATCATCAGACTCGCAGGGGGTTGGGGTATGTGTCAACCCCGATCCCATCAGCCTCTGACTCTGAAGAGTCATTAGGCCATGATTACTCATTGGGCACGTCGTCGTAGGAGTCAGATGTTAGTGTCGGCAATATCTTCAGAGAACTTTCAGTAAATATGGTTTCAACAAGCCACCTGGAAGACAGAGATGAAGAAATGATCCAATCTGATACAGATCCTTGGATCAAGCACTTAAATGCTCTTTTGGATACTCACTTTGAACAGCGCGAGCCACCCACAAAAGACAAGGTTATTCAGATCAATTTAGGAGATGAGGCTGATCCTAAGCCCATCTTTATAAGCGAAGGCCTGTCGCCTTCTGAGAAAAAGGATCTAATATCTCTTGTATAAGAATATATAGATGTCTTCGCCTGGAATTACGAGGACATGCCTGGGCTTGATCCTCGAGTGGCTATGCATCACCTCAATATTAATACGGCGTAAAGCCTGTCAAACAACAACAGCGACGATTCCGTCCGGAAGTAATGGAGGCAATTCAATCAGAAGTTAGAAAGCTTATAGACTCTGGCTTCATTAGGGAAGAACAACATCCTGATTGGATAGCCAACATCGTCCCCGTTGCTAAAAAGAACGGAAAGATCCGGATCTGCATTGATTTTTGTGATCTAAACGAGGCCTGTCCTAAGGACGAATTCCCACTGCCAATCACAGATGTCATGATTGACAATACGTGTGGATTCGAGCGAATGTCCTTTATAGATGGATTTTCAGAAGATAATCAAATCAAAATGTATCCTGACAACGAAAAACATACCTCTTTCAGGACACCACTGGGGGTATACTGCTACACTATCATACCCTTCAGACTAAAGAATGCAGGGGCGACATATCAAAGGGCTATGAATGCCATTTTCCACGAACACATGCGCAAAACGGTGGAATGCTATGTTGACGACATCGCAGTAAAAAGCCACGCTAAAGGTGATCATATAACTGATTAAAGGTTGTCTTCGACATCATGCGGGCCCATCAATTGAAGATGAACCCCACCAAATCCTTCCTGGGGTGGCCAGTGGCAAATTCCTAGGATTTGTCGTAACCTCCACGGTAATTCATTTGGATCCGGAAAAGGTTCGCGCTATCCAGGAGATGCAACCTCTGAGAAACCTCAAGGAGCTCAGGGGATTACAAGGATGATTGGCGTACATCCGAAGGTTTATCTCAAATCTCTCCGGAAGATGCCAACCCTTTACCAAATTAATGAAGAAGGGTGTTTCGTTCATTTGGGACAACGTTTGCCAGCAAGCATTTGAGGAAATCAAACAGTACCTCCCACAACCACCAGTCCTTGCAGCTCCGATGTCCGAAAAACCTTTCCTGATATATGTCTGAGCAATGGATCATTCTTTAGGAGCTTTACTAGCCCAGAACGATGATCAAGGACGAGAGCAAGCGATCTACTATTTGAGTAGAATAATGATCGGGGCCGAACATCAGTACAACCCGATCGAGAAGGAATGTTTGGCATTGATGTTCGCTGTTCAGAAAATGCGACACTATTTGGTAGGCCAAACTATAAACGTCATATCAAAAGTCAACCCCTTGAGGTTACTCATGACAAAGCCATCGTCGTTAAACGGCCGACTGGCAAAATGGGCCATATTGCTATCCCAATATGAAATGCACTTTTTACCACAAAAGGCCATTAAAGGACAAGCGGTGGCGGATTTCCTGGCTGAGCATCCAGATCTGAGGGCAGTCGAACTTTACGAGGATCTTCCTGACGAGGTCGCTGAAGTCTGCCTCACCCAGACATCTTTTAAAAGACAAGTGTGGCAACTTTTCTTTGACGGTGCATCGAGAACAGGCCCAAAAGGACATATAGTGGCAGGAGTAGGGGTAGTACTCGTCTCCCCACAGAACTATGTGATTCCTCAAGCTGTCTCGTTAACCAAGCCTTATTCCAACAATGTAGCGGAGTATAATGCCCTTTTAATTGGGATGCAACTCGCTGATGAAATTGGCGTTAAAAATCTCGAGGCATATGGTGATTCTAAACTTATCGTCAGCCAAGTTCGTGGGGAGTACGAAGTCAGACATGAAGATCTAGTACCCTATTACAACGCAACTGTCCACATGGCCGAAAGGTTCACAAACTTTTACATTGACCATGTACTACGCAAGCAAAATGCGCATGCGGATGCACTGGCGTCTCTCGCTGCCTCCTTAGCCCTTTCAGCTAGAGTAGTAGAGAAAATATTTGTCCACAGCCACGACTTATATTGCCCGAGAATTGGTCTTGAGGACTACCAGGAGCCAACGGGAGATTGTCAAGACAAAGAAGCTTTTGAGTCGTCAACCGGCCCAGAGCCTAAAGACTGGCGATTCCCTTACATCGATTATATCTTTTATGGCATCCTACCTGAGGACACCAAAGAAGTGGCTGCCATTAGAAAGAAAGTCCCCAAATCCTACTATAGTGCGATCACACAAACATTGTATCGTCGATCGCATGACAGGATCTTGCTTCGCTGCTTATCGCAAAAAGAAGCACAGGAGGTATTGAAAGAAGCCCATGACGGCATGTGTGGAGCCCATCAACCTGGCCCAAAACTTGCAAATCGACTCCAAAGTTTGGGATATTATTGGCCTAAGATGATCGCTGACGCCATCACCTATGCCAAAAGATGTCACGCCTGCCAAATGCATGGTGATTTCATCCATCAAGCACCAGAGTACCTTCACTCTACGACTTCTACCTGGCCATTTGAGATGTGGGGGATGGATGTAGTTGGCCCTATCAGCCCACCATCATCAAAAGAACATCGGTTTATTTTAGCCATAATCGATTACTGTAGGCTGTCTAAAAATCACCAAGACAAGCCACCAAAACGTAGAGATCCAAGATCCAGGCGCAAGGCTAAATGTGACAATCAAGACGCGAAAGTCCAAACCCGCGTCTCCGCATCAAGGCGCGTTGGCTCAACGCCCGCGTCTCCGCATCAAGGCGCGTTGGCTCAACGCCCGCGTCTTAGCATCAAGGCACGTTGGCTCAACGCCCGCGTCTCAGCAACAAGGTGCCCCCACCTTGGTTGTAACCACCCCGATTATGGCGCCATCCACCGCCCATGTAGCGGGGAAGTTGGCCCTCATCGTGGAGCACTTTTAGGGGGCACGATCACCCCCTAAAAACCCTATAAATAGTCCCGTCACTATGGAAGAGGGGGCGGATTTTCAAAAAAAAGAAAAAGGAGAGATCATCAACAGAGAGAGAGAGCTCGACTCTTCAAGCCAGCTTGTTGCGTACAAGTTGCTCTTCGCCTACCTTCTCTTTTAGAGTTTTGGTGGACGGGGCTGAGTTACTCCTTCTACCTACCAAGGAGAAGATCCCTCGACGGTACTGACGGTCATCTGGTCAACGGAGAACAAGATTCACTCTCCACCGCCACACGAAGAACCCAGCACTAAACAAAGGGGGAATTCAAGATTCAATATTCTCCCTCCCTTGTAACCGGAAGATTAGCCTGTTGTAATTTTTCATCTGATTTAAGGAAAAGTTGCTCCAGTCCGCTTTCACAGTTTTTCGCGTCCAACAAGAGATGGCGACTCCGCTGGGGAATACGTTTGTCACTGACGAACAAGCTGTGGCGCAGGATGATCTCCTCCGTAGGGGGAAAATGGTCGAGACACTTGTTGTGGAGTTCGACCAAGCGAAGTATGAAGAGTTTCTCTCTTCTGGCTCCAAGAGCCCAAAGACCCGCGTCTGTCGCAGGGTCTCGGCGGGGAATGGCCCCGAAGCCCGACCTGAAGCTCTCTTGGGCGCCGCTGCTGTTGCCCACTGTGCCCAGCAAAGTTCACGCGTCAACGCCTCTCAGAAGGCCCGCGCGATCCCAAGCACAATTGCTGTTGCGACCAACTCCGGCACACAGAAAACCCGTGTCAACGTCTCTCAGGAGACCTGTGTGGTTAAACTCCCTGATGTTCAACATCAGGATGTTGTTGGTTTCTCTCCACCTCCTCGACGCAACCGGAATGCTGAGCGTCGACAGAGGAGACGTGCGCGTCAACTGCAAGTTGGAACCGTTGGTTGTCTAACTGAAGCTGGACGCGACGTACAGTCTCGCGCCTTGCCCGCGTCACGTCCAGTACGTGAAATCCGCGTTTGGCGGCCCAAGCGCGCAACTCCTCAAGTTGAGTCCTCTGAGGACCAACTTACCAAACGCCAGAATGAAGCTTCTCGTCAAACGCAAGAAGCACGCGCCCAGAGACGAGGCGCCCTGCAGCCCACTCTCTCTCGCGCGCCTCTACCCGGACGCACCAAACAGCAACGCGAGACCCGCGTCTCATTTCAACAGAGACGCCGGTGTAGGCTGTCTAAAAATCACACAGACAAGCCACCAAAACGCAGAGATTCAAGATCAAGGCGCGTTGGCTCAACGCCCGCGTCTCAGCATCAAGGCGCGTTGGCTCAACGCCCGCGTCTCAGCATCAAGGCGCGTTGGCTCAACGCCCGCGTCTCAGCATCAAGGCGCGTCGGCCCGAAGCCCGCGTCTCAGCATCAAGGCGCGTCGGCCCGAAGCCCGCGTCTCAGCATCAAGGCGCGTCGGCCCGAAGCCCGCGTCTCAGCAACAAGACGCGTTGGCTCGACACCCGCGTCTCGGTTGCAACTACCCGAAATAAGGGGCCAGTCACCGCGCATGTAGCGGGTAGTGGCCCCTCATTGTGGAGCGTTTTTAGGGGGCACGTTCATCCCCAGGGACCTCTATAAATAACCCTGTTGGCATCAACAGAGACAGACACACAGGGAGAGACGTACCTACATACAGGCATACGCATCCAACACGCGTAGAGAGAGACACGCACGATCACCGGACGAAGGCATCGTCAACAGAGAAGGAGAGAAGACTCTTCAGCAAGCTTACTGCGTACTAGCTGCTCTTTGCCTAGCTCCTCTTCTAGAGTTTTGGTAGACAGAGCCGAGTTACTCTCTCTACCGACCGAAGAGAAGATCCCCGACGGTCCAACAGTCATCTGGTCAACGGAGAACAAGATTCACTCTCCACCGCCACCCGAAGAACCCAGCACTAAACAAAGGGGGAATTCAAGATTCAATATTCTCCCTCCCTTGTAACCGGAAGATTAAGCCGGCTGTAATTTTTCATCTGATTCAAGGAAATTTTACACCAGCCCCTTTTCCGTGTCAAACAAGAGATGGCGACTCCGCTGGGGACTCTATTTGTCACTGATGAACAAGCTGTGGCGCAGGATGATGTTCTCCGTAAGGGGAAGATGGTCGAAACGCTCGTTGTCGAGTTCGACCAGGCGAAGTATGAAGAGTTCCTCTCTTCTGGCTCCAAGAGCCCAAAGACCCGCGTCTACCGCAGGGTCTCAACTGAAAAGCTACCCAAAGCCCAATCTGAGGCTCTGCCGGGTGCCGATGCCCACTGTGCCAAGACAAGTTCACGCGCCAACGCCTCCCAGAAGGCCCGCGTGACCTCAGGCACTGCTGTTGCGATCAACCGCGTCGCACAGAACGCACGCGCCAACGCCTCCCAGAAGGCCCGCGTGGTCCCAGGCACCACTGCTGCTGCGATCAACTGCGTCGCGCAGAATACCCGCGTCAACGTCTCTCAGGAGACCCGCGTGGTGAACACTCTTGGTTCTGTAAACCAGGAGGTTGTTGGTTTCTCCCCTCCTCCACGACGCAACCGGAATGCTGAGCGTCGACAGAGGAGACGCGCGCGTCAACTCCAAGTCGGAACCGTTGGTTGTCTGACTGGGGGTGGACGCGGCATACAATCTGATGCCTTGCCCGCACCTCGTCCAGTGCGTGAGATCCGCATTTGGCGACCCAAACGCGAGACTCCTCAAGTTGAGTCCTCTGAGGACCAACTCATCAAACGCCAGGGTAAAACCTCCGCGTCTTTTCAAATGCAGGAAGTACGCACTCGTAGGCGTGGGGCCCAGCAGCCCGCTCTCTCTCAAGCAACTCTGCCCAAACGCATCAGGCAGCAACGCGAGACTCGCGTGCGCGTCATACAGCCGCGTCATGAGAACCGCGTCCCTGAAGTCTGCGTCCAGGCTGAACAGCACATGACTGTCTCCCGTCTTCGACGTTGCGAGACCAGTCTCTTTAATCCCCCTCCCACGGATTTGAGGGATTATTTGACAAGGAAACACTTGAAGTGTCAACCGGTCTAGAGCCTAGAGACTGGCGATTCCCCTACATTGATTTTGTCTTATACGACATCTTGCCTGAAGACGCCAGGGAGGCGGCTGCCATCCGAAGGAAAGCCCCCAAATTCTACTATAATGCGATTTCACGAACATTGTATCGTCGATCGCATGACGGGATCCTGCTCCGATGCCTCTCATCAAAAGAAGCCCAAGGAGTATTGAAAGAAGCCCACGATGGTACTTGTGGAGCTCATCAACCTGGCCCAAAATTGGCACATCGACTCCAAAGGTTGGGTTACTATTGGCCAAAAATGATCGCCGATGCTGTCGCTTATGCTAAGAGATGTCACGCCTGTCAAATACACGGCGATTTCATCCATCAAGCACCAGGGTACCTCCACTCTACGACCTCTACCTGGCCGTTTGAAATGTGGGGGATGGACGTGGTTGGCCCTATCAGCCCACCATCATCGAAAGGACATCGGTTCATTCTAGCGATAACCGATTACTTCTCCAAATGGGCCGAAGCCATTCCTTTGAAGGAGGTGAAGTCGTCCAACGTGATCAAGTTCGTAAAACATCACGTTATTTACCGTTTCGGTGTACCTCGGCGGATTGTCCATGACAATGGACCCCAGTTCATCAGCCAGGCTTTCCAGAGATTCTGCGCTAAGTTCAGAATCCAGAGTGTGTCTTCAACGGCATACTACCCTGCCGCCAATGGTCTCGCAGAAGCTTTCAACAAGACTATTGGCAAGCTTCTCAAAAGTTCGTCTCGAAGAGTCAACGCGACTGGGACGACAAGCTAGGTGAATGCTTATGGGCTTACCGCACAACTGTGCGAACCCCGACTAAGGCCACGCCGTTTTCCTTGGTATACGGATGTGAAGCTGTACTTCCCCTGGAGATCCAAATTCCATCTCTACGCGTCGCCTTGACAGCGGAGATGACGGCAGAGGAGAAGCATAAACAGCGACTCCAGGAACTGGAGGCCTTAGACGACAAGCGTCTGCAAGCCCAACAGCAAATCAAGCTCTACCAAGCTCGAATCACCAGAGCCTTCAACAAGAAAGTCAAAGCGCGAACTTTCAAGAAAGGCGACCTTGTCTTAGCCGTCCGAAGACCCATGGTCATGACGCACAAGACAAAAGGAAAATTTCAACCCAAATGGGAAGGACCATTTGTAGTAGAGTCAGTCTACTCAATGGGTCATATCGCCTCATAACTTCAAATGGCGATACACTCATGATGCCGATCAATGGCAAATTCTTGAAGAAGTACTATCCTTAATAGTACTCTTCCTCTGATCAAGTTAAAAGTACACCTCTGATCAAACATCCGACGCCCTTGACGGCTAAGGATAGAGGAAAATGTCGGCCTTTAAGCCCGACATAAATCCTCGACAACTCATCATGCTGAGGGGAATAGCATGACTAGCCCAGCTCAAACGGTAGTTGGTAAAGGCATGTCAAACCCGTTGACAGCTGAGGATTTGCTAAAAATCCTAAGGGACACGTTCCCATTTGATCCGGCGCCTCCGACGGCTAAGGATAGAGGAAAATGTTGGCTTTTAAGCCCAACATAAGTCCTCGACAACTCATCATGCTGAGGGGAATAGCATGACTAGCCCAACTCAAACGGTAGTTGGTAAAGGCATGTCAAACCCGTTGACAGCTGAGGATTTGCTAAAAAACCTAAGGGACACGTTCCCATTTGATCCGGCGCCTCCGACGGCTAAGGATAGAGGAAAATGTTGGCTTTTAAGCCCAACATAAGTCCTCGACAACTCATCATGCTGAGGGGAATAGCATGGCTAGCCCAACTCAAACGGTAGTTGGTAAAGGCACCTCAAACCCGTTGATAGCTGAGGGTTTGCTAAAAATCCTAAGTGGACTTGATTCCACTCTTTCCTTCAAAATCCCTTACCAATTCTCATCCACAGAATGGTAAGACCACAAAAAAAAAAAACAATCGTTGCCAAGTTAACACCATACCTCTGGTAATGAGATACCCCTTGTAGAGTACAAATCTTGCTTGTCAACTCTACATTTTGCCAAGTTAACACTACACCTCTGGCACTTCAAATCTCACTTGTCAATTCTCATCCATAGAATGACAGGTCCTCAAACCGTTTTCGGCTCAAGCCAATTCTTGTCAAGTTAATATCACACCTCTGACAAAATCGCTGTTTAAGTTAACATTATACCTCTAAGCAGCACTTCAAGTTTCTGCCAGGTTTAATATTACACCTCTGACAGTCACTTTTGTAACACCCCGCTCCCGGAATACGTACTTAGTTGCGTATTCAGATTTTTCGATCGTATTTTTTATTTACTTCCTGTATTTGTTTTGTATTATGAATTATTTATATGAACGTTTTGCCTTGGATCTGGATTCGTGAACTCGGAGTCAGCCCTAATCTGAACCGGGAACTCGATCCTAGTAGATTTCTCAATTTGATCTTTTTGTTATTCCAAATTGACCGATTTCAGTTTTAAATACTGTTTTCCAATATTTTGGATTTTCTATGATTTTCTGGAATTTTCCTGAATTAAGTTGAAAATCTTCAAAACCGGTGTCGACCAGTACCGCTGACCGATTCTCGGATTTTTAATTTACAAACGGAGTTGAATTTTAAGAAACGGCTTTCCAGTAACTTCTTAAAATCACCTTTTCTATCTAAACACTTTTTCTGAGAATTTTCTAAATTTATCAAAATTTCACTGGATTGGGTGTCGGCCAGTATCACTGGTTGATTCCAGGAATTTTAATTTACAATTGGAATCAAATTTCTAGATTCCGCTTTCATATTAGTTCTTAGAATTATATTTTCTTCTTTCAGACATTTTCTGAGATTTTTCAGATTTTATCAAAATCTGGCCGACCCGGTGTAGACCGGTATTGACGGTCGACCTTATGATTTTTATTTCGAAAATGAGATTGAATTCTTGAAAACCGATTTCACCAAAAATTATTTTATAATATTTATTATTTTTGAGAATTTTTGGGAAGCTTTCCGAGTTACTTTATTTTTGGACCTTTCCGGAGTTTTCGGTGTTTTCCCAGATACCGGAATAGTGTCCAGATATTTTCCCACTTTTTCTCTCTCCTTGCCAAACGCGAGCTTCACTCCTGAGATTTTGCATTTAATGCGGAGATCCTCTCCATGCTGCATTTAATGCACCACCAATCAATCCCAATCAAGCCATTATGACTTTTGTCCTTTTGCTAAAACGCAGCTTTTGCTTCTTCCCTGGACGCGGCTTCAATTCCCGCGTTTGGCCCATTTTGGCCTAAACGCAGGCTTTCTTTTGGGCTGCGTTTGGGTGGGAGACGCAAGTCTCTTTATTGAGATTCCAAAGTCAAACTCGCAATCATTGATTTCCTTATATATAAATACCCCCTCTCCTTCTCCCTCTCTTCATTTTACTTCTTCTTCTTCTTCCTTGCTTCCTGCAGCCTCCAACAGAGAAGCCACCAAGAGAGCCTCCTCCTCTTGCTTCCTTTGTCCACCATCTCCACCTCCATATACACCACTTTAACCATCACCTAGTATACCACCTTCAACCTCCCTCCATCACTTCGTGAAGACCGGCCACTCCTTTGGATTGTGGCCGTGTTTCTTCTCCGGCGGCAAGACTTAGGGCCGGTACCCTCCTTTTGGATTGGGACCGAACCTCCCTTCGTTGGACGCAGCAAGGATCGTTCTTAGGCGAGTGATCTCGCTATCCTCTTGCCTTACTATTTTATTGGTTATGCGAGTGTTCTCGCTTGACCTTCCTATTTTTAGCGAGTGCTTTTCCTCGCCAAAGACTTGGTTAACTTGTATATGCATATCAAACAGATCACAACTCTTAAAACTGTTTCTGTTCACTATTTTACAGCATTAGTCGACTTGACCCCCATGATAAGTCGACTAACCCCTTGAAACGCAGTCTGGTTTCTTGTGTCGCAGTTCAATAAGTCGACTAAACTCATATCCTAGTCGACTAACTCTTTTCTGGAAACGCACCCTTCTTGGAAACGCAGCAATCCTAGTCGACTTAGGCAATCGCCCTAGTCGACTATCTTTCCTTCTTGAAGCGCGGTTCTCTGAAACGCGGACTTCTTTTAGTCGACTACCCTATTGACCCAGTCGACTAACTCTTCTCTTGAGACGCAGTCCTTGAAACGCAGACTCCTTTAGTCGACTTGCCCTTTGCGTCCAGTCGACTAACTTTTCTTCTGGAAACGCGGTTCTCTGAAACGCGGACTTCTCTAAGTCGACTGCCCACTGTTCCAAGTCGACTAACGCAGCTCCCTTCAAACGCGGCTCTTCGAGACGCAACCTTGACCAAGTCGACTAACCCAAAAGCCCTAGTCGACTAATCCTCTTCTCGAAACGCGGTTCTCCCAAACGCAGCCTAGCAAGTCGACTTGCCTCTTATCTACAGTCGACTAATTCCTCCTTAAGTCGACTACTTAGTTTCCCTAGTCGACTAACCTTGGCTGCCTGCTGTGATTGATCACTTCCTTGAATATGAACCTTATCCTCGGGACTTGTATTATATATTATGATATTTTCATGACTTGTTACCTGCCAATTATCATCATCCTGTCATACTATCACTTGACACCCAGCATGATCTACTTGACTTGTGATTATCATGTTTACGGGAATCTGCCTTGTTATCCTGTATGGAACTAAGTGCCACATGGAACAAAGTGCCACACCACACACCTGGTGGGGGCCACCTCTTGAATCTGTGGGGGCCACCTCTTGAATCTGTAGGAGCACCTCCTGTCTAAACCTGATTTCCTGCTATGACCCCTGTCATGATTCCTGTTATGAAATCCTGGATTCCTGATCATGTCCTGCTTACTTGATATATTATTATAATTAGACAACTTGCACCGGTTTGGGGGAAACTGATGGGCCCTGATTAATCATGTTCATGGTGGCACTATCGAGTCACGCGTGGCCACATACTTGAGGGATCACCTGGCGGCCACCAGGGATTCCGTGGGGTGTACTGGCACCCCTACTCCTGATTTTCATGCCGGGTATGCACACGCCCTAGACCTATTTCTATGGGATTTGCGATACTCTATTCCTGTTCGGGCGTCCATAAGTCCCGGTACCTAGCGGTACGTTCCGGCTCAGCACCGGATACTCCTGAACCGTTGTCCCGGGCATGTACGGGGCCCATCCAGAGCATGATTCATCGAACTTTATCAGTTTCCAAATAACTGGCTATATAAGTTGTGAGTGGAAGTATGTGGAATGGGACACATATTGAAGCTTGGAACTTGGGGGCCCTAATAATAATAAGCTATGTGAATCTGTTGTGTTGTTTTGTAACTCGGATTGTATGCGCTTGGATTACGGTGACATGAGATAAAGGTATATAGATGAGGGTTTCCTTGTTTGGATTATTCCTTCGATGTACTAGTCTCATGGAGCCTAACCTAAGTGTTTACAATTAGATTTACTCGTAATCGGTTTTTATTCTATTTTATCGGTTTTATATTAGCTTAGGAGATAACTAGTATTGCCCTATCTACTTTACTGCTTATCTTGTTATACCATGAATGTCACCTTCTATGCTTCTCTTGTTCTAGCATGCTTATGTCTACAAAATAGTTTTCATGCTTATAATCCAGATTTACTGATACACATGTGCTTACCCATACTCGCCATTTGGCTTTTGTATCGCCACTCGCCTGGGGAGTTTCATCTGACTCCCCTGGATTCTCATGTCCAGGTCATGGAGCTTGGAGCTAGTGGATTCTCTCTGTTGCTGATCAGAGTAGCGCAGCGGTAGTGTGGATTTCCAGCACACCGTCCTGAGCTCTATTCTTCCAGGCCCCCTGTGTGCCTCTCGAGTTTTCCTTTGGTAAACTCGTGAGTGCCTTTAATACTGTTTACTCTTGTATATGTCTTTGTATTCCCGCATTTGCGCCTATCGGTGATGTAATATTATTGTAATATCGGATCACCTCTGGTGATAACTTTGTTACTGTACTCATATGTTGGAATGTATAATGCACCACTTGCTTCCGTACTCTGATTCTTGCCTGTACTGATGCTTAGCGTATATACGTGAGGGTATTTCTGACCTACGTATATACGTCGCAGTAACGTCTCCGTACCCGTAGGATCGGGGCGTTACAGGGTGGTATCAGAGCTTAGGCTCTCACCTCCTCAGTACGTCCAGATGGCAAATTAATGGTAGAGAAATTTGCAACTGGAATGCATGAGTCCTGGTTATACATTCCAACTACAAGTACAGAGTTATTTATTTCTTGATCATCTTTCCTTTGATTCCTAATCCCTTCCATCTTTTCCCTGTTTTGGTTTTTCGAAGCCTTTATACCAACTTAAGATATGGATATACTAGAGAGGTAGTGGCTAGTTCTGAATGAAGCTATTACATGATCTCTTCGGCCAACTCTATGAAGTTCGGGTATTCTCAAGATTGATCAACAATCGGGTTATCTTTCAGAAGATGGTATTCGGGTTCTTCAGCGGTTATTCTTTATTCTTGGCTATATTCTTCAGAGTGATTGATGCCTGATCTTCGGAATTCTTAATTATCGGTCTTCTTTATTTATGGTCAGTATTATTCGGCATCGTTCAAAGATTTATGCAGCAGGAAGTGTAGAAGATGTCAATATTCGGATTACTGTTCAGTCGATTTGGGAAGCCCTACCCGCAGTGATTCATATCTTAATTGGTGTAATTCCCGTCCTTGTCCCCTTTGTGTTCAATTTACCCCTTATCGAAATTGCGAGGACGCAATTTTTTGTAAGGTGGATGGATTGTAGCACCCCGCTCCCGGAATACGTACTTAGTTGCGTATTCAGATTTTTCGATCGTATTTTTTATTTACTTCCTGTATTTGTTTTGTATTATGAATTATTTATATGAACGTTTTGCCTTGGATCTGGATTCGTGAACTCGGAGTCAGCCCTAATCTGAACCGGGAACTCGATCCTAGTAGATTTCTCAATTTAATCTTTTTGTTATTCCAAATTGACCGATTTCAGTTTTAAATACTGTTTTCCAATATTTTGGATTTTCTATGATTTTCTGGAATTTTCCTGAATTAAGTTGAAAATCTTCAAAACCGGTGTCGACCAGTACCGCTGACCGATTCTCGGATTTTTAATTTACAAACGGAGTTGAATTTTAAGAAACAGCTTTCCAGTAACTTCTTAAAATCACCTTTTCTATCTAAACACTTTTTCTGAGAATTTTCTAAATTTATCAAATTTCACTGGATTGGGTGTCAGCCAGTATCACTGGTTGATTCCAGGAATTTTAATTTACAATTGGAATCAAATTTCTAGATTCCGCTTTCATATTACTTCTTAGAATTATATTTTCTTCTTTCAGACATTTTCTGGGATTTTTCAGATTTTATCAAAATCTGGCCGACCCGGTGTAGACCGGTATTGACGGTCGACCTTATGATTTTTATTTCGAAAATGAGATTGAATTCCTGAAAACCGATTTCACCAAAAATTATTTTATAATATTTATTATTTTTGAGAATTTTTGGGAAGCTTTCTGAGTTACTTTATTTTTGGACCTTTCCGGAGTTTTCGGTGTTTTCCCAGATACCGGAATAGTGTCCAGATATTTTCCCACTTTTTCTCTCTCCTCGCCAAACGCGAGTTTCACTCCTGAGATTTTGCATTTAATGCGGAGATCCTCTCCATGCTGCATTTAATGCACTACCAATCAATCCCAATCAAGCCATTATGACTTTTGTCCTTTTGCTAAAACGCAGCTTTTGCTTCTTCCCTGGACGCGGCTTCAATTCCCGCGTTTGGCCCATTTTGGCCTAAACGCAGGCTTTCTTTTGGGCTGCGTTTGGGTGGGAGACGCAAGTCTCTTTATTGAGATTCCAAAGTCAAACTTGCAATCATTGATTTCCTTATATATAAATACCCCCTCTCCTTCTCCCTCTCTTCATTTTACTTCTTCTTCTTCTTCCTTGCTTCCTGCAGCCTCCAACAGAGAAGCCACCAAGAGAGCCTCCTCCTCTTGCTTCCTTTGTCCACCATCTCCACCTCCATATACACCACTTTAACCATCACCTAGTATACCACCTTCAACCTCCCTCCATCACTTCGTGAAGACCGGCCACTCCTTTGGATTGTGGCCGTGTTTCTTCTCCGGCGGCAAGACTTAGGGCCGGTACCCTCCTTTTGGATTGGGACCGAACCTCCCTTCGTTGGACGCAGCAAGGATCGTTCTTAGGCGAGTGATCTCGCTATCCTCTTGCCTTACTATTTTATTGGTTATGCGAGTGTTCTCGCTTGACCTTCCTATTTTTAGCGAGTGCTTTTCCTCGCCAAAGACTTGGTTAACTTGTATATGCATATCAAACAGATCACAACTCTTAAAACTGTTTCTGTTCACTATTTTACAGCATTAGTCGACTTGACCCCCATGATAAGTCGACTAACCCCTTGAAACGCAGTCTGGTTTCTTGTGTCGCAGTTCAATAAGTCGACTAAACTCATATCCTAGTCGACTAACTCTTTTCTGGAAACGCACCCTTCTTGGAAACGCAGCAATCCTAGTCGACTTAGGCAATCGCCCTAGTCGACTATCTTTCCTTCTTGAAGCGCGGTTCTCTGAAACGCGGACTTCTTTTAGTCGACTACCCTATTGACCCAGTTGACTAACTCTTCTCTTGAGACGCAGTCCTTGAAACGCAGACTCCTTTAGTCGACTTGCCCTTTGCGTCCAGTCGACTAACTTTTCTTCTGGAAACGCGGTTCTCTGAAACGCGGACTTCTCTAAGTCGACTGTCCACTGTTCCAAGTCGACTAACGCAGCTCCCTTCAAACGCGGCTCTTTGAGACGCAACCTTGACCAAGTCGACTAACCCAAAAGCCCTAGTCGACTAATCCTCTTCTCGAAACGCGGTTCTCCCAAACGCAGCCTAGCAAGTCGACTTGCCTCTTATCTACAGTCGACTAATTCCTCCTTAAGTCGACTACTTAGTTTCCCTAGTCGACTAACCTTGGCTGCCTGCTGTGATTGATCACTTCCTTGAATATGGACCTTATCCTCGGGACTTGTATTATATATTATGATATTTTCATGACTTGTTACCTGCCAATTATCATCATCCTGTCATACTATCACTTGACACCCAGCATGATCTACTTGACTTGTGATTATCATGTTTACGGGAATCTTGCCTTGTTATCCTGTATGGAACTAAGTGCCACATGGAACAAAGTGCCACACCACACACCTGGTGGGGGCCACCTCTTGAATCTGTGGGGGCCACCTCTAGAATCCATCTCCTCAGAACAAAGTGCCACACGGAACAAAGTGCCACACCACACACCTGGTGGGGGCCACCTCTTGAATCTGTGGGGGCCACCTCTTGAATCTGTAGGAGCACCTCCTGTCTAAACCTGATTTCCTGCTATGACCCCTGTCATGATTCCTGTTATGAAATCCTGGATTCCTGATCATGTCCTGCTTACTTGATATATTATTATAATTAGACAACTTGCACCGGTTTGGGGGAAACTGATGGGCCCTGATTAATCATGTTCATGGTGGCACTATCGAGTCACGCGTGGCCACATACTTGAGGGATCACCTGGCGGCCACCAGGGATTCCGTGGGGTGTACTGGCACCCCTACTCCTGATTTTCATGCCGGGTATGCACACGCCCTAGACCTATTTCTATGGGATCTGCGATACTCTATTCCTGTTCGGGCGTCCATAAGTCCCGGTACCTAGCGGTACGTTCCGGCTCAGCACCGGATACTCCTGAACCGTTGTCCCGGGCATGTACGGGGCCCATCCAGAGCATGATTCATCGAACTTTATCAGTTTCCAAATAACTGGCTATATAAGTTGTGAGTGGAAGTATGTGGAATGGGACACATACTGAAGCTTGGAACTTAGGCGGCCCTAATAATAATAAGCTATGTGAATCTGTTGTGTTGTTTTGTAACTCGGATTGTATGCGCTTGGATTACGGTGACATGAGATAAAGGTATATAGATGAGGGTTTCCTTGTTTGGATTATTCCTTCGATGTACTAGTCTCATGGAGCCTAACCTAAGTGTTTACAATTAGATTTACTCGTAATCGGTTTTTATTCTATTTTATCGGTTTTATATTAGCTTAGGAGATAACTAGTATTGCCCTATCTACTTTACTGCTTATCTTGTTATACCATGAATGTCACCTTCTATGCTTCTCTTGTTCTAGCATGCTTATGTCTACAAAATGGTTTTCATGCTTATAATCCAGATTTACTGATACACATGTGCTTACCCATACTCGCCATTTGGCTTTTGTATCGCCACTCGCCTGGGGAGTTTCATCTGACTCCCCTGGATTCTCATGTCCAGGTCATGGAGCTTGGAGCTAGTGGATTCTCTCTGTTGCTGATCAGAGTAGCGCAGCGGTAGCGTGGATTTCCAGCACACCGTCCTGAGCTCTATTCTTCCAGGCCCCCTGTGTGCCTCTCGAGTTTTCCTTTGGTAAACTCGTGAGTGCCTTTAATACTGTTTACTCTTGTATATGTCTTTGTAATCCCGCATTTGCGCCTATCGGTGATGTAATATTATTGTAATATCGGATCACCTCTGGTGATAACTTTGTTACTGTACTCATATGTTAGAATGTATAATGCACCACTTGCTTCCGTACTCTGATTCTTGCCTGTACTGATGCTTAGTGTATATACGTGAGGGTATTTCTGACCTACGTATATACGTCGCAGTAACGTCTCCGTACCGTAGGATCGGGGCGTTACAACTTTTCTTCAGTCTTCCATATCGAAGCTGAAATGCATGATGCCAAGTTAACAATACACCTCTAGCATCTGAGTCATCGCTAAGTTCAACAATACACCTATGGCCATGACCTTTCCTCGACTTCCTTGTTTAAGCCGAGATGAATGATGCCAAGTTAACACTACACCTCTAGCATCTGAGTCATCGCTAAGTTCAACAATACACCTATGGCCATGACCGTTTCTCGACTTCCTCGTCTAAGTCGAGATGACCAATGCTAAAGTTCAACATCACACCTCCAGCATTACCTCACTGTTACGTTAAACATTACACCTATGACAGTGACATTTTGAGTTAAGTTAATATCACACCTCTGACTCACATCCTTGTCGAGTTAACACCACACTTCTGACAAGACTATCTCCAACCCGTTAAGTTAATATCACACCTCTAACGGTAAAAGCTTCACTAGATTCCTCGCGGGTCTAGTTTCACTTGTTATTCTCTTCAACAGAATAACAGGTCCACCTAAAGACATTGTTAGGTTAACATTACACCACTGACAATGTTTTATCAAATTCCCCAGCTGACCTTGAATCAAGTCAATCCCAGACACTTGACAAAAGTTCACCTTCTCTGGGAGTACGCATTCCCCCTGTCACTTTCTTTTATAAAGTGGCGGGTCCACCAAAATCATTCTTTTGCTTCTAAAACAAAACATTCAAGACAACAGAAAGAGGCAAAAAGAAAAGTGTCACTTTTATTTATATATCCAAGCATATGAAAGTGATACAAAACGCTCTCTTATACAATAAGATGAGTGCTCTCTTATACAATAAGATGAGTGTTACAATTAAGGAGTACAAAGAAGTCCCTCTCTCTCTCAGAGGCCGTACTCACTCCTTGAAACCGCATCTGATCCCAGGTGCACAATTGGAGCCGATTGCGCCATGGCGATGACGCAAAAGTCGAAAGCGCCCTAGCTGACTAAGCCAAGAGCAATGGTGTTCTTGAGGTCCAGCGGCAACAGAAAGTCCTGCAACCCTTCATTCATCACCATCCCTTTCCCCAGCAGGCCATCCAACGGAATGTCCTTGATGTCACTTCTGGAGTAGGGAGAGGAAGAGGATCTTTCCGCCACCGCAACCGCCGGAACCTCCTCGCCGTCATACCTGACCTGACCATCTCTTGCCATCAGGCATGTTTGGTACAGGAGATCTGAAGAGACCTTGGCAAGGGTTGGGTCCTCGTCAGAGACATAATATATTCTCTCATAGGTGACGAGGACCATAATATATTCTCTCATAGGTGAACATTGAACAAGCTCGCCGGTTGAAGCATTCTTCCAGGGGACCAGCGAACCTGCAAAGAACAAATAAGAGAATCAGAAAATCTGGAACTTAGTATACTTTAACAAATAAAGAAAACTAAGTAACAGACGCGGCAGTCTTTAGAGACTTCAGACGCGGTTAAAACTGTGCCATGCGCAGGATTCAAACGCGGCTTTATCTTACGTCTGCGCCTAAAAGCACAAGACGCGAAAAAGTGTAAACGCCGAAAATTACCATCTCTCTGCTGGGTGAACAGGAGTTGCAAGATTCAGGTCGGAAACTTTGAATTCATCCAAGGCATTGGCTATAAAACGCGTCAAGACAATGGCTGTAAAACGCAATGAGCAACGCGCGCGTCAAGCGCCCGCGTTCAGAGGAGTTCAAATTAATGGCGCAAATTCCAGAAAAGGAATGCGCCAAGACTTCTTTCAAACGGTTACGCCAAGGTGCAGGCCTGGATAGGCTATAGATGTCATCAGGGTGACATACCAGCAGGGGCCTCTATCCAGTCACGTCCAAACGCAGGTGCACAAGATGATCCAAGAGGCTTTTCCTCCTGAAGAGACCAGACAGAAGCCTGAGAGCTTTAGGTCATCTTCATCCACAGAGTCACCATCACCCATGGAGACAGATCTCTGTCAGAAACTCTAAAGAAGGCGAGACTTCTCTCGGAGCAAAACAAATGAAAACAGTCTAAGTTGGATTGTTGAAGAGGGAGAGGGTGCACTCTATTTATAGGCGGTCCCTAATAACTGTCATTAATGGTGCATCAATCGGAACCGCCGCACACGACCGTCAAAGCCCAATCAAGGACTGACGCGTGGAACGCTGCTTTGGAAACCGTCGAGAGCGCCGGTTTTTCAACCGCCAGCGTCGGTTTTGCATTTAAGGGCATTAACGCCCGAGCCCAATGAGGAGTCGACGCGTGGACAACTGCCTTGGGAAGCAACGGATGACCCGGAACCCCAATCGACAGTGAAGACTTGACGTTCAAAGATCTCCTAAAATCTTTTAAGTCAGATTGCACTAAACGCAGTTGAGAAAGCCGCGTCCCTTGAGCAGGCAAGGCTGCGTCTCTTGTGTCTGCTCGACCCGCGTCTTTCTTAGCAAGACAGATTCGCGTTATTCAGAACCGCGTTTCGCCTGGTGATTGACGCCGCGTCTCATTAAAAGGACTTAGCGAAATATCAGTTCCTATGAAATGATGACCGCGTTCCACCCTGTGATTAACGCTGCGTCTCATTCCTATGGACTGATGACCGCGTCTCACTATGTGGATCAATGCCGCGTCTCGTCGAGTAGACTCAGAGTCAACGCCGCGTTTTATTGAAAGAACTTGGTCTTACCTAAGTTCAGTATTCACAACCAGTGATCAGGAAGTTGGATTCACCCACAGCTAAACAAAGAAGGTGGAGCCAAAAACTTCACAAAAGCTTTTATTATATCAAAAAAATGGTAAAAGTGGATACAAACACTCTTGATAAATAGAGTGTCCTTTTCTTTACAAAAAGAAAAAGAAAAGAAGGCTAAATGTCCTGGTTCGCTAAGGAACGGATTTGTTCCTTGAGGCGGTGAATCTCGTGTTGGCGCGTCCTTTCAGCTTCCATAATAACCCGGTCCCGCAGCTCCTCTTCAGATAAGAAATTTCTTGCGGCCAGCTGCGTTCGCAGAGATTCCACCTTGGAAAAATGTAGAGACAGACTCTCTTCAGCTCGCGTGTAACGCCCCGATCCTGGCGGATACGGAGACGTCACTGCAACGTATATACGCAAGTCAGAAGTACCTTCACGTATATACGCTAAGCATCAGTACCGGCAAGAATCAGAGTACGGAAGCAAGTGGTGCATTATACATTCCAACACATGAGTACAATTACAAAGTTATCACCAGAGGTGATCCAATATTACATGAATATTACATCACAGATATGCGCAATTGCGGGAATACTAAGGATGTATAATAGTGAACAGTATAAAGGCACTAACGAGTTTACAAAGGGAAAACTCGAGAGGCACACAGGGGGCCTGGAAGGATAGAGCTCTGAACGGTCTGCTGAAGATCCACGCTACCGCTGCGCTACTCTGATCAGCAACTGGGAGAATCCACACGCTCCTAGCTCCATAACCTGGACGTGAGGTCCAGGGGAGTCAATGACACTCCCCAGGCGAGTGGGATAGAAAGCCAAGTGGCGAAGCAAGGACGAGCACAAGTGTGCATATAACAAATGATACCAAGTAAGAAGTACTCAGGAGCAGGTAGGTTAGAACAGGTATAGCATAAAAATCATAAAACAGGAAATTGATTACAAGCAAATTGATTGTATACGCTTAGGTCACGGTCCCATGAGACTAGTACATCGAAGGAATAATCCAAACAAGGAAACCCTCATATATATACCTTTATCTCATATCATCGTAATCCAAGCACATACAACGGAGTTACAAAGTAGTCATAACAGGAACACGTAACAGGCATAACAGGAGTACATAACGGGAGTCATAACAAGAATCTATTATTATTATTACTCGTCTAACCCATATATCTCGGTATGTGACCTGGTGTACAGCCAACCCACATACATCCATATATAAGAAAGTCGAGGGTCGTTACCGGAAGTAGATAGAGAACTGATAGAGCTTCTTATAGTAGTTCCATACACCTGGAACCGGTTTTTGAGGCCCAAAGTCCCCCTAACAGTAATCAGTATGGGCCCAAAGTCCCACTATTCACTTGCACCAGTATTTTAATCCATCACTATAAGCAAGGTATCATTCCGGCATCTATCACTTCCTCCCATACCCCATACAAGTTGTAGCTTATTAACATAATTATCATATTACGGGAATAAACAGTCATAACAGTAATAGCCCAACAGATTCAAGAGGTGGCCCCCACAGATTCAAGAGGTGGCCCCCACCGTGAGGTGTGACACTTTGTTCCATGTGGCACTTTGTTCTGAGGGATGGATTCTAGAGGTGGCCCCCACCGTGTATGGTGTGGCACTTAGTTCCATAAAACAAGACAGGATCCCCGTAAACATAATAATTTCAAGGTCAAGTGTATCATGCTTGGTTTTAAAAGATAGCATGACAAGGTGGTGATATTGGCAGGTAACAAGAGTTCAACGACCACGAAGGGTCGGCCACGCATGGTATAAAGCGGTAAAAGACATAGAACATGAAATAAAATACATGGAAATATGGAATGAATACTTATCGACCCGACGAAACAGGGGAACTCAAATGGAGGCGAGAGCAAGAAGAGAAAAGCGAGATTACTCGCTGAAATAAGAAAGTCCAGAAGAAAGCGAGAACACTCGCATAATCAATAAAATAGGAAAGCAAGAGGGTAGCGAGTGAGAACACTCACCTGATCGACGATAAAATAGGAAAGCAAGAGGAAAGCGAGAACACTCGCTGAAATAAGAAAGTCCAGAAGAAAGCGAGAACACTCGCATAATCAATAAAATAGTAAGATAAGAGGACAGCGAGAACACTCGCCTAAATCACCAGAAATGCCGAAAGGTCCGAAATCCATTGAAGCTCGGGACGCGCCATAATATATGATATGAATATGTAGAGAGAGAAAGTGAAGAGGTTTTGATGGTGGTGGTATTTTTGGAGAAGGTAAAGGAAAGGTGGAAGCTTTGGTGGAGTTTTGGAATTTGTGGTGGTTTCCATGGAGATGGAGGAGGAAGAAGGTGAAGGTAAAGGGTTGGAGAAGTTGTAGTGGTTGTTGTTGTGGTTGAGATGAAGAAGGAGTTGGTGATGGTGAAGGTTTTGGATAAGTGGTGAAGAGAATAATGAAATGAAATGGAGAAGGAGAGGTATTTATAGAGTTTTGGATTTGTGAAGGTGATGCAAATAAATAAAAGAGAGGGGCTTATTTGCAAAATAGAAGGGGGTGAGGTGTTTCTCTTGACCAATCATAGCTAGCTATGGAGATGGGTGAGGTGGAGATATTTTGTGGTGGAAGAAGGTGGTGGAAGGTTGGAGAAGAAAATGGAAGGTTGGAGAAGGAATTGGAAGCTTGTAGAAGTTTGGAGAAAACTTAGGGTGGAAGGAAAAGGAAAGAAAGAAAATAGGAAAAGAAAATAAAAGGGAAGATATTTTGGTGGAGTGTTGGAGAAGCTTGGAGAAGCTTGAGGTGGAAGAAAAAGGAAGCTTGGAGAAGAAAATGGAAGCTTGTAGAAGGTTGTAGAATATGGTGGAAGGAAAATGAAACTTGTGGTGGAAGGAAAAGGAAATAAAGAAAAGGAAAAAGGAAAAGAAATTAAAAGGGAAGATATTTTCTTGGAAGAGAAAATGAAAATAATGAAACTGGCGGATTCCCAGGGTTTCGGTTGCGGATGCGGAAATCTTTCGGAAAATACCGAAATCGTCCCGAAATCAAATATTTTGGAACGACTCGCAAAAATTATCAAAAATCAAGAATATAATTCTAAGACTCATGGTGAAATCCGTTTTAAGAAATAATTTATAGTTTTAAAACTAAAAATCCCGGAATCAACCAAGATACCGACTCCGGTGGAATTTTCATAAATTCATAAAATCCTCAGAAAAAGTATTTAGGTAAGAAATATAATTCTAAGAAATAATGTCTAAAGGCTCTTCAAGAAATTCCAATCTGATTGTAAATTAAAAATCTGGGAATCGATCAGCGGCACTGGTCGACACCGGTTTTGAAGACTTTCATTTTAATTCCAGAAAAATCTAGAAAATCATAGAAAATATATAATATTGGAAAATGATATTTAAAACTAAAATCGGTCAAATACAAGAAGTAAAGCGAAAAATACGATCGAAAAACTGAATACGCAACTAAGTACGTATTCCGGGAACGGGGTATTACAATCCACCCACCTTACAAAAAATTGCGTCCTCGCAATTTCGTTAAGGGGTGAATTGAATACTAAGGGACATGGGTGAAATTTATACCAATTAAGATATGAAGTACTATAGGTAGGGCTCTCAAGTTGGCTGGATAATACTGCTGACGTCGTGGCTGTGCAATAGATGAGCCAGAATACCGAAGATAAAGAAACCCTGATAATCCTGAGCATAATAATAAAGAAGACCGATAATTAAGAATCCCGAATACCAGGTAGAGAATGTAGAATATCCGTAGAGAATTCCGACTGCTGTCTTCTGAAAGATAGCCAGATCAAGATCGATCTGGAGAATACCGAGCTTCATAGAATTGGCCGAAGAGATCCCATAATAACTTCATTCTGAACCAGCGTAGTTGGAATGTATAACCAAGATTCAAGTATTCCAGTTGCAAATTTCATTACCATTAATTTGCCCTCTGGACGTACTGAGGAAGTTAGAGCCTAAGCTCTGATACCACCCTGTAACGCCCCGATCCTGGCGGATACGGAGACGTCACTGCAACGTATATACGCAAGTCAGAAGTACCTTCACGTATATACGCTAAGCATCAGTACCGGCAAGAATCAGAGTACGGAAGCAAGTGGTGCATTATACATTCCAACACATGAGTACAATTACAAAGTTATCACCAGAGGTGATCCAATATTACATGAATATTACATCACAGATATGCGCAATTGCGGGAATACTAAGGATGTATAATAGTGAACAGTATAAAGGCACTAACGAGTTTACAAAGGGAAAACTCGAGAGGCACACAGGGGGCCTGGAAGGATAGAGCTCTGAACGGTCTGCTGAAGATCCACGCTACCGCTGCGCTACTCTGATCAGCAACTGGGAGAATCCACACGCTCCTAGCTCCATAACCTGGACGTGAGGTCCAGGGGAGTCAATGACACTCCCCAGGCGAGTGGGATAGAAAGCCAAGTGGCGAAGCAAGGACGAGCACAAGTGTGCATATAACAAATGATACCAAGTAAGAAGTACTCAGGAGCAGGTAGGTTAGAACAGGTATAGCATAAAAATCATAAAACAGGAAATTGATTACAAGCAAAATTGATTGTATACGCTTAGGTCACGGTCCCATGAGACTAGTACATCGAAGGAATAATCCAAACAAGGAAACCCTCATATATATACCTTTATCTCATATCATCGTAATCCAAGCACATACAACGGAGTTACAAAGTAGTCATAACAGGAACACGTAACAGGCATAACAGGAGTACATAACGGGAGTCATAACAAGAATCTATTATTATTATTACTCGTCTAACCCATATATCTCGGTATGTGACCTGGTGTACAGCCAACCCACATACATCCATATATAAGAAAGTCGAGGGTCGTTACCAGAAGTAGATAGAGAACTGATAGAGCTTCTTATAGTAGTTCCATACACCTGGAACCGGTTTTGGAGGCCAAAGTCCCCCTAACAGTAATCAGTATGGGCCCAAAGTCCCACTATTCACTTGCACCAGTATTTTAATCCATCACTATAAGCAAGGTATCATTCCGGCATCTATCACTTCCTCCCATACCCCATACAAGTTGTAGCTTATTAACATAATTATCATATTACGGGAATAAACAGTCATAATAGTAATAGCCCAAGAGATTCAAGAGGTGGCCCCCACAGATTCAAGAGGTGGCCCCCACCGTGAGGTGTGGCACTTTGTTCCATGTGGCACTTTGTTCTGAGGGATGGATTCTAGAGGTGGCCCCCACCGTGTATGGTGTGGCACTTAGTTCCATAAAACAAGACAGGATCCCCGTAAACATAATAATTTCAAGGTCAAGTGTATCATGCTTGGTTTTAAAAGATAGCATGACAAGGTGGTGATATTGGCAGGTAACAAGAGTTCAACGACCACGAAGGGTCGGCCACGCATGGTATAAAGCGGTAAAAGACATAGAACATGAAATAAAATACATGGAAATATGGAATGAAATACTTATCGACCCGACGAAACAGGGGAACTCAAATGGAGGCGAGAGCAAGAAGAGAAAGCGAGATTACTCGCTGAAATAAGAAAGTCCAGAAGAAAGCGAGAACACTCGCATAATCAATAAAATAGAAAAGCAAGAGGTAGCGAGTGAGAACACTCACCTGATCGACGATAAAATAGGAAAGCAAGAGGAAAGCGAGAACACTCGCTGAAATAAGAAAGTCCAGAAGAAAGCGAGAACACTCGCATAATCAATAAAATAGTAAGATAAGAGGACAACGAGAACACTCGCCTAAATCACCAGAAATGCCGAAAGGTCCGAAATCCATTGAAGCTCGGGACGCGCCATAATATATGATATGAATATGTAGAGAGAGAAAGTGAAGAGGTTTTGATGGTGGTGGTATTTTTGGAGAAGGTAAAGGAAAGGTGGAAGCTTTGGTGGAGTTTTGGAATTTGTGGTGGTTTCCATGGAGATGGAGGAGGAAGAAGGTGAAGGTAAAGGGTTGGAGAAGTTGTAGTGGTTGTTGTTGTGGTTGAGATGAAGAAGGAGTTGGTGATGGTGAAGGCTTTGGAGAAGTGGTGAAGAGAATAATGAAATGAAATGGAGAAGGAGAGGTATTTATAGAGTTTTGGATTTGTGAAGGTGATGCAAATAAATAAAAGAGAGGGGCTTATTTGCAAAATGGAAGGGGGTGAGGTGTTTCTCTTGACCAATCATAGCTAGCCATGGAGATGGGTGAGGTGGAGATATTTTGTGGTGGAAGAAGGTGGTGGAAGGTTGGAGAAGAAAATGGAAGGTTGGAGAAGGAATGGAAGCTTGTAGAAGTTTGGAGAAAACTTAGGGTGGAAGGAAAAGGAAAGAAAGAAAATAGGAAAAGAAAATAAAAAGGGAAGATATTTTGGTGGAGTGTTGGAGAAGCTTGGAGAAGCTTGAGGTGGAAGAAAAAGGAAGCTTGGAGAAGAAAATGGAAGCTTGTAGAAGGTTGTAGAATATGGTGGAAGGAAAATGAAACTTGTGGTGGAAGGAAAAGGAAATAAAGAAAAAGGAAAAAGGAAAAGAAATTAAAAGGGAAGATATTTTCTTGGAAGAGAAAATGAAAATAATGAAACTGGCGGATTCCCAGGGTTTCGGTTGCGGATGCGGAAATCTTTCGGAAAAATACCGAAATCGTCCCGAAATCAAATATTTTGGAACAACTCGCAAAAATTATCAAAAATCAAGAATATAATTCTAAGACTCACGGTGAAATCCGTTTTAAGAAATAATTTATAGTTTTAAAACTAAAAATCCCGGAATCAACCAAGATACCGACTCCGGTGGAATTTTCATAAATTCATAAAATCCTCAGAAAAAGTATTTAGGTAAGAAATATAATTCTAAGAAATAATGTCTAAAGGCTCTTCAAGAATTCCAATCTGATTGTAAATTAAAAATCCGGGAATCGATCAGCGGCACTGGTCGACACCGGTTTTGAAGATTTTCATTTTAATTCCAGAAAAATCTAGAAAATCATAGAAAATATATAATATTGGAAAATGATATTTAAAACTAAAATCGGTCAAATACAAGAAGTAAAGCGAAAAATACGATCGAAAAACTGAATACGCAACTAAGTACGTATTCCGGGAACGGGGTATTACATCGCGCCTTAGCAGCTTGTTGCTCCTCAAGCTCCTCTTTAATGGTAACGAGCTTCTTCTCATTGAACGCAAGCACAGCTTCCGCCTTGGCAATGGTGTCCCGAGCCTTGGCAATGGTGTCACGAGCACTGATGATGACTTGCTCAGTGCTCTGCATGGTAAGCTCGGATTCCCTTGAATCTGCGGTTAGTCTTTGACATTCAGCCTGAGAATATTCGAGGCTGCGGGCCTCTGCAGCAATTTGTGCCTCCGCCTCCTGTCGCTCTTGTTCTTGAGCAGCTAGGAGCCTAGTCAAGGTGGCCTGGGCCTCATCAGAGGAGCCAGCATTTTCCAAAGACTCCAGCTCGTGCAGGTCATCTCCCAGTTGCTTCACTACCCGCAGACATGCCTCGGCAAGTGAGGGGCCTCCCGTTAATTCGATGTTCACGGCCATATTTTCGAGAAGCTTCTGGGCAAATTTGAAGGAGCTGCTCCCACGTAAGATGAGATCAATACATGATCCCATCGAAGCGAAGAATTGTTGCACCATCTGACGTGCCAGTTCCCCTATGTCTTCACCACCTGGGAAGCTTCCCGACCCCTTTTCTGTCACAGGATAGGGGATATAAGGCGGATCTTCTCGCACAAGAGTCGTGCTGGCCGTCGATACGGCAAGAGCAAGATTGGCCAATGGCGCTTCCGGAGGTGCTACCTCTGCAGGAACCTCCACGACCAATGATGGAGTAATTAGCGCAACCTCCTCAGAAACCTCAATCGAGACCTGAGCTGTGTGGCCTTCTGGAAGGGTACCGACCGTCGGACTCTCTACCTGAGCCCCCTCAGTCCTCTCTGCAAGTTATCGCGATGTTAGCCACAATGGTAGAAAAGCGAAACATTTAAAGCATCAGAGCTGCCTTACCAGGTTGGAGGTCCAGAGACGTCGAATCCTGCGGAGCGGAAGTCTCCTCGGCTTCAGCAGTAACCTCCTCGCCCGGCAGAGTGAGAGCCTCCTCAACCTCAGTGGTTGCTTCCCCTTCCGGCAAAATGGAAGGCTCCCCGATCTCAACAGTTGCCCCCTCTGAAGCCTCGATTCTCTCGGGCTGGGTCAACTCTTTCACCATCTCCTCGATACGCGAGGAGGTTATAGCATCGGCGTCTCCGGCTGGCCCTGCAGCATAAAAGAAGAATGTTAGAACATCCTCTTCAATATGCAAAGAGAAAATTAGACAGAAGACGGAAAGAATACCTTCAGTAGGGATAATCGCCAGCGATGGTGCAGTCGATGGTCGCCCCCATATATTTCCTCCTCCGAGATGTGGAAGAATTTGCTCTGATCAGGAAGAGCGGGTTCATCGCCATAGTCGACCTCGTCTTCAAAGGCGCTTTCCCCCGATAACGAAGAAGACGACAGCTCAACGCGAGGAAGCTTCGCAACAGGAGCCTTGCCTCCGATCACCCCAGTGGTAGGACTAGGGTCAACTGCCCTAGGACTGGAAATGAAGACGCTAGGAGACCCCGGCTGCCGTGCCTCACCTCTCCCTTCATGAGCAGAAGGAAGCTCGGGCTGAGCTGAGAATCCCGGAATCTCAACATCCTCTTCACCCATTATATCGACCTCAAGCCGTTCATCATCATCACCAGCGGTGAGGTCGTCAACAAGCTCCCCCTCCTCCACGTCTTGCGGTGTGACCTAGGGGCACGGACTAGGGTGGGAAAATCTTCATCTTCCGACGGTTCCTCAACCCTGACAAGGACGTCTTTAGGATGAGCCTCAACTCCAGTAGAGGTGCCTTCAGATTGAGAGACTTCGGCTGTTAAGTCCCTCCGAACCTTCTTTGGGACAGGCCCAGCAATAGAAGCAGAGTGTCGACGACGCTTGCTCACCGTCTGTTTAGAACTCCTTGCCCGCGGCTCCTCCCTTGTCGCTCGCGGCTCTGCCCTTGTCGGTAGCGGCTCCGCCCTCACTGCTTGTGGCTCCCTCCTCGATTGTCTCCTGACCTCCTTATGAGCCTTCAGATACTGGTCGATAAGCTTCGAATGTTTACCGGACTCTGACCTGGCCTCGAGATGTGCATTGATGCTCTCAAGGCATGAAGACTCCGGAACAAGGTCTGGTGTCTGGCTGGCTTGGAAGTACCAAGTGCAGAAGCTGAAGCTCGTGCGGCATTTGGGCGTCTCGATGGGTAGACGGAATGTTGCTCCCGTCCCTCCAGCCACACTGTAGTACCAGGCCCGAGCACCCTCGAACAGGTTCCCTTCGAAGACGAGCCGAGCATTGGGGTTCCCGACATAGAGTTGATCGTAGCCGAACTGTCGGGCAAAACGGTTCGGCATGTATGGCTCGATGGTGCATGAAGTCCCTTGCCGGAACATTACATATCCCGGCCGGATGTTGATCAACCACCAGAAGACTCCCGCAGGCAGTTGTGTGAAGTTATCCCGACCAGCGATATCAGCGAACAACTCCCCGAAAGCCGCACCAGGAACGTCTGGAAAGCAGCGGTTGAGCTGGTAGTTCGTGGCGCAGGAAAGACACTTCCTAATATAATACAGGTAGGTGTCACGCCACTTCGAACGTTCCAGCCGCTGCACAAATGGGACATGACCCGTGCTCCCACGCGCCGCCGTCATCAAAGAAGGGCAATGCATCACGTACCAAGCCATGAGGTACGTGTAAGGCAGTTCAATCCGAGGGTTAGGGCGCTTCACCTTCGGATTCCCCTCTGAGTCGACATATGGCTTTCCATGGGAGTCAACAGTCTTCGGGGGCTCGCAGAAATTCTTGGCTAACGCCCGTAGCCCACTCTGAATACCGGCCGCCACGGCCGGAAGAAGAGCTATGGGGCTACCATGAGCCAGGAGCACCGCCGGGTACACCACGTCGACAATAATAACTTCGTGTGGCAGCGTGGGCACCACACAACGCTTCAACCACAGCATCAAGAAGCCTGCCAACAGTGCTCGACTAGAGATGGAAGTCCGGGCTTGATGGTGAAAGCTTTCAAAAACCAAGTCAGGGTCGAAACCGTCCTCATTCGACTCCGTGGTGTAGAAGCTGTTCGGAGCCTGGTCGATCCTGTCTTCAATTTCCCTATCGGAGCTGGGAGCCAGTCGGGTTATCGGGAGGTCTTTATTGGTAACGTTGTTGAACAGATAACTAGCCCAAGACAACTGCTTGACTCCTCCTGACCTCCAGGCAGTTATCTGGCCGCAGATGTGGAAGTGGCACATCACCTCCCAGTAGGTCTCATATATTGCGGGAAACTCTTTTTCCAAAAGTGGAGCTCCTTAGTGGTAGGGACATATTCCTCATAAGGAATGTCCCCTGACGCCAGCCCCGAGACCTCATGCAGCTCGTGCAGTGCTAGGCCCATCTCTCCAACCGGGGTGAAGAATGTCCCCGTCAGAGAGTCATATCGCTCCAGGACTCCGAAGAAATTATGAGAGCTTGGTGGGATACCCCACTGTACGGCCCTGACCGCCGGGTATAGTCCCACACACTTTAGCAGCTCTTTAAGATCGTGAGGACAAAACCCACCATCCTGCCCCACCAAATATTCCCCGTAGAATGGATCCACCCATGCGCACGGAACTCAGTAGGATAGTCACCCTCCGCTTCCATAAACGAGTTAAGGAAGGTAGCGGCAAGCTGTGGTATCTCCCCGACCGGAACATCGGACTTGCGCGACACGGGAACAGGCCGACGGTTGACCTGTCATGACTATCATGGCGGTTTACCTTCTGGAAGCCAAAGTCACCAAGGGTGATTTCGGGGACACATTGGGAAATGTCCCATTCCATCTTCCGAGGGATGGACATGTGTTGGAAGTAGGACAACGGGAACATCCTCTCCATATCCGGAAGAAACAATCTTCCATCCTTTATCTGACGGAGCCATTTGTAAGTTCCTCCAGACACGCGACGGCCGTCATCATGAATGCGATCTCCGAAGAAGAAGGCAGGCTTCTCCAGCCTGACGCCATCATCCGTTTTGAATGCGGCATCGGTCATAAGCGCCCGAAAGGTTCTCCTGTCAACATTAGAGAGCCTCTCCCTGCGATCTGGCGACTGGTCAGCAGTCAATAGGACACTCATTCTTAGCACGAAGGTCAAGCCCTGGTCAGCACCACCTACATGTCCAAAGTGGCGCGTCTTGGCAAGTGAGCCAGAAACATGTCGCACTGCGAAAGAAAAGGACACTTAGTCAGATACTTCATTAAAAGCAAGGAAAAATGCTAAGTGTTCATGACTCCAAACGCAGAAGAGAAACTGGACGCAGGAATTATCAAAATTCGCGTCCAGACCTGCGAATCTGCGTCCAAACGCAGAAGAGAAACTGGACGCAGGAATTATCAAAATTCGCGTCCAGACCTGCGAATCTGCGTTCAAACGCAGAAAAGATACTGGACGCAGAAGTTATCAAAACCCGCGTCCAGACCTGCAAATCCGCGTCAAGTGGCACAGAACGCAAGGATCAAATCCGCGTTCTGCAAACCAAGACCGCGTCCAGATCCTTCACAGTTAGGAAATCTCTAAGTGAAGGACCCGAAGTGCAGAGTTCACTGGCGTTAGGTCATCAAACCCGCGCCTCGGTTATCAACTCAAAGACCGCGTCTGAGACTGCGTCTGAGAATCAAACGGTTCATATTCTGTGTTAGAGTTTTTTTAGGGTTCTTTAAAAACTTCCAGTAACGGTGAATCTTAGCCAAAATGGCATCTTTACCTCGGAAAACATCCTGCACGGAGGAAGCGCCCCCTTGGGCCTCGGCAATGGTCGCCTTGGAGGACGACGCGGTCGGCTTGGCCTTGGGTGCCATTGGTGATCAGAGGTCAATGAAGAAGATGGGCAGTAATGGAGAAGAACTCTCTTAAATCTCTGAGTAAGCGCGTTCGGAGAAGAAGACAAATCTCTCTAACTGTGGCCTTTTATAGGCACAAAGATTCGCGAAGATACGCGGCGTGTGGCCCGATAGACGCTGCAGCGAGTCGCCACGTGACGCGTGTAACCAGATCATTTCTGAACAGAGAAGATCATGCGTCGTGACCCCGCCGCGAGTCATCATTCGACACGTGGAGCAGTTCATTTAATGAACCGGGAAATCCGCGCAAAACCTCTCCGGTTCCCCAGGCCAGCTGGCGGCGTAATCATAACATGGCACAGATTCGCGCCCAAAGAACGCGCCTCTCCGATGGACATGCCCCGTCAGCATCACCATAAATGCACCCAGAAAGTCGCGTTGTGTCCAGAAAATCGCGTCTGCATCCAAAAGACGCGTCTCTCTAAAATTCGCGTCCTCCCAAGCAGGCTAAACATCGCGTCTACCTCATGGGGATCAGTCGCGTTCTTATCGCCAAAAAAAAGACACACCCCATGGAAGTCGCGTCTTTAAAGGAACCTGCGTTCAGCTTCTGCGAATCAGTTCAACAGTACACTGGCGCAAACAGACAACCAACTGCTCCCGGCCAAAAGCGCACCTGTGACAGACTAAAGGCAATCGGGGAGGTCTAGACTATGTATCTAGACACTCAACACGATCAACTCTGATGGCTTCAAAGAGTTCAACAGTACACTCACGAAGACCAAATCCAGATAAGATCAAACCCGAAACATCAACAGTCCAGTCATAAAGGCGAACGTGGCTAAAATCCAAAGTATTTCGAAATCCGTCCCATTTAACTGCGGAATATCGGAAACTTTGGAGGGGGTTCTGTAGGCTGTCTAAAAATGTCCAACAGACAAGCCACTAAGAAAGCAGAGTTCCAACATCAAGGCGCGTCGGCCCGAAGCCCGCGTCTCAGCATCAAGGCGCGTCGGCCCGAAGCCCGCGTCTCAGCATCAAGGCGCGTCGGCCCGAAGCCCGCGTCTCAGCATCAAGGCGCGTCGGCCCGAAGCCCGCGTCTCAGCATCAAGGCGCGTCGGCCCGAAGCCCGTGTCTCAGGATCAAACGCGCTGGCTCAACGCCCGCGTCTCAGGATCAAGGCGCGTTGACTCGACACCCCGCGTCTCAGCATCAGGACGCGTTGGCTCGACGCCCGCGTCTCGGTTGCAACTACCCGAAATAAGGGGCCAGTCACCGCACATGTAGCGGGAAGTGGCCCCTCATTGTGGAGCGTTTTCAGGGGGCACGTTCATCCCCAGGGACCTCTATAAATAACCCTGTTGGCATCAACAGAGACAGACACACAGGGAGAGACGTACCTACATACAGGCATACGCATCCCACGCGTAGAGAGAGACACGCACGATCACCGGACGAAGGCATCGTCAACAGAGAAGGAGAGAAGACTCTTCAGCAAGCTTACTTGCGTACTAGCTGCTCTTTGCCTAGCTCCTCTTCTAGAGTTTGGTAGACAGAGCCGAGTTAGTCTCTCTACCGACCGAAGAGAAGATCCCCGACGGTTCAAACAGTCATCTGGTCAACGGAGAACAAGATTCACTCTCCACCGCCACCCGAAGACCCAGCACTAAACAAAGGGGAATTCAAGATTCAATATTCTCCCTCCCTTGTAACCGGAAGATTAAGCCGGCTGTAATTTTTCATCTGATTCAAGGAAATTTTACACCAGCCCCTTTTCCGTGTCAAACACCGGACGCACGTTCCACAGCCGAGACGCAGAAACCGCGTCTCTGAAGTCTGCGTCCAGACTGCACAGCGCATGGATGCCTCCCGTCTTCAACGTTGCGAGGCTAATCCTTTCAATCCCCCTCCTATGGATTTGAGGGATTACTTGACGAAGAAAAGAAGTGCCAATCAGGTCACTTCATCATGCTGCTGCCAATGGCTCATCTCCATGCTCTCAGAGTGCCGTTGCGAATCAGGCGTACACCAGCAGTCTTTGGTCAGACAGCTGACCCTGATTCCTCCGTCAGCTAAAGAAGACGCTCCCACAGAAGGAGAACCTTCTCTGACGTTGAGTACCCCGAGCTCACTGCAAATATGACAAGCAGGAGCAAGGGAAAATAAATTGCAGTCGGCTCAGATGACTCCGAGTCTGACTCTGAACCAGAAGGGTTGTATCGACACACTCGCACCCGACGGGGGCCATTCCCCCAATTAACTATAATGCCTTAGCCCACGGCGTTAGAGTGAATGATTCCCACTCCGCCGTAGTGGAATCAGGGGCTTCGAACTCTTCCGTCGAGAAGGAGACCTCTGCCTACATGACAGGCACTCCTGAGGAGACGGCAAGACGTATAGAGCAGGTCCAGAAAGCATAAATGGACATGATTATTTCTCAGCAGGCGTCGATTGACTCCCTCAAGCAGGCGATTGCACAACTGCTGGAAGACAGGAGGAAATCTCCTCCTAGGAGGTCAAAGGGCAAAGGGAGAAAGGGAGGAAGCTCATCTTCCGAACCTTCTGAAGAGAGGCAGCAATCTACCTCCAGTTCGTCCAAACCCTCGTCTCAAGTAAAAGGCGACCAAGACCCAGAGAAGGCTCATGCTAAAAGTATGAGTCAATTGGAGGAACGCCTCAATGCCCTTGCCAGTCGCAAAGACCTCCAAGAAGTTGGAGTGGTCCGGCCCTATCCAGCTGAGTGGGATCTAGTCCCGTACCCTCCTAAGTTCAAGGCTCCAACCCTCCAAGCCTTCGATGGGAAGGGGTCCCCTAATCAGCACATCTACTACTTCAAATCCCAAACCGGAAATGTAGTAGATAATGACGCCATCCTGGCGCGACTATTCATCGGCACCCTGAAAGGGTTGGCCTTTGAGTGGTTCATGAAACTCCCGGAAGGTTCTATTAAGAACTGGGGCGACTTGGAGAAGCTGTTCTTAACACGCTTCTTCGAAGATGACTCCGAGGTCACAATGCCCACCCTGTTAGCTACGAGACAGCGAAAGGGAGAGTCCGTCAAATCTTTCGTGGAGAGATTTCGGAACGTGGCACTCCGGTGTCCAAGCGGTATGACCCAGGCCACCCTGGTGGAAACGTGCCGCCACAACCTCCAAACCTCACTCCTTGCTCAAATAGGAGTTGCTGAAAGCCGCACCTGGAAACAATTAGTCCAACAAGGTGAACAGGCTGAGGAGATTGTTGCCCGCGTCAGGGCAGAAGAAGGCAAGCCTAGGCCGGAAAGGTCGACTAGGCGAGCGCCAGACACCTCCCTCCAGACGAAGCGGAAGGATAATTTGGCGACGGAGACCAAATCTCCCACCAAACCTCAACCAGCCAAGGCGAGTGGCTCTTCAAGCCAACCCCGCGCCAACAAGCAGTATTCCTTCAAGGAGGAACATGTCGATTCGCTCTTCAAGCTACTCAACAAGAGCAACCGACTGAAGCTCCCTGAAATTAGGCGCCCGGAGGAAGTCGGCAAGACCGACAACCCCAACTACTGCATGTATCACAGGATGTTGGGACATCCTACCAAAAGCTGCTACATCTTCAAGGATGTCCTTCAAGCTCTGATTGACGCGGAAGTGTTAAAACTCCGACCAGAGCAGAAGAAGGTGACGGCCAATGTGACGTCAGCTCTCCAGTTCGGAAGACAACCCCCAACGCCTGCGGGGGTGATCCCTATTCCAAGAGGAGAACTGAGAATAGTCAACACAGACCCTCACCAGCAGCAGGAGAAGGGCTTGGTACCCGTCCCTACGCCTCAAGGGGAAATTATGTGGGTCCACCCTAACCTAGTAGACAGCCAGCAGTGGACTACTGTAACCAACAGGAAGTCCAAAGGCAAGGCAAAAGCTTCGTCCTGCCATGTGGTATGTGCTTCCTCCCGAGAAGCAGAGGATGATGTTCCCTCACTGACTGATTTAGAAGAGGAAACCATAGTCTTGGCCGCAGAGCCCAACCAACCAATGACGGGGACTCGTTCAGGACAGCCCTACTTGAAGCAGTACGGCGAAGTGGCGGCAAACCCTCCACAACCGGCTGCAGAGCCAACTAGGCCCTCCACGAAGCCACCTGTGGAGAAGCAGAAGGAGACTCGATTCTCTCGAGCCCTTCAAAGAGGCATCGCGGAAGGGTCTTCGGCACCTTACCGCTTTGATGTCCTGGCTTAGCTGGCCAATATACCGGCACGCATTACCTTGTATGAACTTCTTAGACTATCAAAGTCGACCAGGGAAGCTCTGCAAGAAGCTCTGGCAAATGCTGAGGTCTTCATGACCCAGGTGCCGAAGGAAGAAGATGTAGAGGATTGCCTCCACACCTCCCAGAATACCCCCTGCATCACCTTCACGGCAGATGATATGCAGGTCAAAGGGAAGCATGATCGACCCCTGTACTTCACAGGTTATATCGGATCATCTGAGGTGAACCGCATTCAGGTAGATCCAGGGTCTGCATTGAGCATCATGCCACGCGCGGTCATGCAACACCTCGGCATCCCTACCCACCGTCTGAGCCCTACACAGACGACCATCTACGGGTTCAATGCCAACGGCACCCGTCCGATGGGGAAAATCAAGCTCAAGTGCCAGATTGGGAGCCTCAAGTCGGAGGTGACGTACTACGTCATCGATGCCGACACTTCCTACAATCTGCTGCTGGGACGACCATGGATTCACCGCAACTCCATCGTTCCCTCCACTCTTCACCAAGTCATGAAATACATTGACGCGAGTGGGAAGGTGCAAACGTTGGTTGCCGAAAGGTATCCGTTTAAGGGGGTCGAAAATTATTTCACGGACTCCCTCCTATATCAGGATCCGGTGGATGAAACCCCGCAACTGGAAGTGCCAGACCCTGGTAATGAGGCTGACTCTGAGCCCGAGCAAGAGGAGTGCCTGTGGAAGTTGGAACCACTTGTAAAGAGCACTAATAAGCTCGATGTTGATAATACCACCGACGATGCAGGCGGTTGGTATATTAATGAGAATTTAGACTTTGAGTATTTTTCTGCGTGTGCATCCGATTCAATACCGTCGGATACTAGTACCGACGTAGGCGATGACATCTGGTCGGCAATAGATGCTTTGACATCATTGCATGTACCAGTAAAATCATCTTTCGGGACATACCAGGATAATGGTAATGCGCAGGAATCTATATTCATGGTTCCGACAAGAAGGAAAGGCCAAAAACTAATCCTTTTTGGGCGAATCTCGTCTGAACCAACGCCCCGCGAAGATTCAGAAATTGAGGAGGAATCCCCTCAGCTCAGTCATTATGAACCAAAAGTGCTCAAAATGATGAAGTGCATGGGGTACGATCTAACCAACAAGCCCGGGTTGAACTTCGGCAAAGGAAGGAGAACGCTACTTCGATCCTTTGTGCCGAAAGGGAAGGCCCCCGATTATTATCATCGGACGCGCAGGGGGTTGGGCTATGTATCAACTCCAATCCCATCAGCCTCCGGTTCTCAAGAATCATCGAACAACGATTACTCTTCAGACACATCATCTTGGGAGTCAGATGCCAGTGTCGGCAACATCTTCAAGGAACTTTCAGTGAACATAGTTTCGACAAGCCACCTGGAAGATGGAAATGAAGAAATGATCCAATCTGATACAGATCCATGAATCAAACATTTAAATGCTCTTTGGGATACCCGCTTTGAACAGCGTGAGCCACCCACAGAAGACAAGGTTGTTCAGATCAACCTAGGAGATGAGGCCAACCCCAAGCCCATCTTCATAAGTGACGGCCTGTCACCATCGGAGAAGAAGGATCTAATATCTCTTGTACAAGAATATATAGACGTCTTCGCCTGGAATTATGAGGACATGCCAGGACTTGATCCTCAAGTGGCCATGCACCGCCTCAACATCAATCCGGACGTAAAACCTGTCAAACAACAGCAGCGACAGTTTCGCCCAGAAATAATGGAGGCAATTCAATCAGAAGTCAGAAAACTTATTGATTCTGGCTTCATCAGAGAAGAACAGCATCCCGACTGGGTAGCCAACATCGTCCCCGTTTCTAAGAAGAACGGTAAGATCAGGATCTGCATCGACTTCCGTGATCTAAACGAGGCCTGCCCCAAGGACGAATTCCCATTGCCAATCACAGATGTCATGATTGACAATACTTGTGGATTCGAACGAATGTCCTTCATGGACGGATTCTCAGGATACAATCAAATCAAAATGTATCCTGATGACGAAAAGCATACCTCCTTCAGGACACCCCTAGGAGTGTATTGCTACACTGTCATGCCCTTCGGACTGAAGAATGCAGGGGCAACATATCAAAGGGCCATGAATGCCATTTTCCATCAGCAAATACGCAAAACGGTGGAATGTTATGTTGATGACATCGCGGTAAAAAGCCGCACTAAAGGTGATCACATAGCGGACTTGAAGTTGGTCTTTGACATCATGCGAGCTCATCAATTGAAGATGAATCCCACAAAGTCCTTCCTGGGGGTGGCCAGTGGCAAATTCTTAGGATTTATTGTAACCTCCACCGGAATCCATTTGGACCCGGAAAAGATCCGCGCTATCCAGGAGATGCAACCCCCGAAAAGCCTCAAGGAGCTCAGGGGATTACAAGGACGATTGGCGTACATCCGCAGGTTCATCTCAAACCTCTCCGGAAGATGCCAGCCCTTCGCTAAATTGATGAAGAAGGGTGTCTAGTTCATTTGGGATGACGCTTGCCAACAAGCATTCGAGGAAATCAAGCAATACCTCACCCAACCACCAGTCCTTGCAGCTCCAGTATCCGGAAAGCCGTTTCTGGTGTATGTCCGAGTAATGGATCATTCTTTGGGAGCTCTACTAGCTCAGAATGACGATCAGGGACGTGAGCAAGCAATCTACTATCTGAGTAGAACAATGATCGGAGCCGAACATCGGTATAACCCGATCGAGAAGGAATGTTTGGCACTGGTGTTCGCTATCCAGAAAATGCGACACTATCTGGTAGGCCAAACTATAAATGTCATATCAAAAGTCAACCCTCTGAGGTTACTTATGACTAAACCTTCATCGCTAAATGGCCGACTGGCAAAATGGGCCATATTGCTATCACAATATGAGATGCATTTTCTGCCACAAAAAGCTATTAAGGGACAAGCGGTGGCGGACTTCTTAGCTGAACACCCAGATCCGAGGGCAGTCAAACTCTACGAGGATCTCCCAGATGAAGTTGCCGAAGTCTACCAGACTCAGACATCGTTCGAAAGTCAAGTATGGCAACTTTTCTTCGACGGTGCATCAAGAACAAGCCCGAAGGGACACATAGTAGCGGGGGTAGGAGTGATACTCGTCTCCCCACAAAATTATGTGATTCCCCGAGCTGTCTCACTGACCGAGCCTTGTTCCAATAATGTGGCGGAATACAACGCTCTTTTGATTGGGATGCAATTCGCCGATGAGATTGGCGTTAAAAATCTCGAGGCATACGGTGACTCTAAACTCATCGTCAGCCAAGTTCGCGGGGAGTACGAAGTCAGACATGAAGACTTGGTACCCTATTACAATGCAACTATCCGCATGGCCGAGGGATTTACAAGCTTCTACATCGACCATGTACCACGCAGGCAAAATGCGCACGCCGATGCACTCGCATCCCTGGCTGCCTCCCTAGCTCTTCCAGCTGGAGCAATGGAGAAGATATTCGTCTACAGCCACGACCTGTATTGCCCGAGAAATGCTCTTGAGGATTATCAGGAGTCAACGGGAGGTCGTCACCGCAAAGAAGTGCTGGAATTGTCGGCCGGTCCAGAGCTTAGATGACTGGCGATTCCCCTACATCGACTATGTCTTGTACGGCATCCTGCCTGAGGACGCCAAAGAAGCGGCTGCCATTCGAAGGAAAGCCCCCAAGTTTTACTATAATGCGATTACACGAACATTGTATCGTCGATCGCATGACGGGATCTTACTCCGGTGCCTCTCACCAAAAGAGGCCAGGAGGTATTGAAAGAGGCCCACGACGGTACGTGTGGAGCCCATCAACCTGGCCCAAAACTGGCACATCGACTTCAAAGATTGGGTTACTATTGGCCTAAGATGATTGCCGATGCCGTCACTTATGCCAAGAGATGTCACGCCTGCCAAGTGCACGGCGACTTTATCCATCAAGCGCCAGGCTATCTCCACTCTACGGCCTCTACCTGGCCATTCGAAATGTGGGGCATGGACGTGGTTGGTCCTATCAGCCCGCCATCATCAAAAGGACATCGGTTCATTCTGGCGATAACCGATTACTTCTCCAAATGGGCTGAAGCCATCCCTTTGAAGGAGGTCAAGTCGTCGAACGTGATCAAGTTCGTGAAACATCACGTTATTTACCGTTTCGGCGTACCTCGGCGAATTGTCCATGACAATGGACCCCAGTTCATCAGCCAGGCTTTCCAGAGATTCTGCGCTAAGTTCAGAATCCAGAGTGTGTCCTCAACGGCATACTATCCTGCCGCCAATGGCCTCGCAGAAGCTTTCAACAAGACTATTGGCAAGCTTCTCAAAAAGTTCGTCTCGAAAAGTCAACGAGACTGGGACGACAAGTTGGGTGAATGCTTATGGGCTTACCGCACAACTGTGCGAACCCCAACTAAGGCCACGCCGTTTTCCTTGGTATACGGATGTGAAGCCGTGCTTCCCCTGGAGATCCAAATTCCATCTCTACGCGTCGCCTTGACAGCGGAGATGACGACAGAGGAGAAGCATCGACAGCGACTCTAGGAACTGGAGGCCTTAGACGACAAGCGTCTGCAAGCCCAACAGCAAATCGAGCTCTACCAGGCTCGAATCACCAGAGCCTTCAACAAGAAAGTTAAAGTGCGAAATTTCAAGAAAGGCGACCTAGTCTTAGCCGTCAGAAGACCCATGGTAATGACGCACAAGACAAAAGGAAAATTCCAACCCAAATGGGAAGGACCATTTGTAGTAGAGTCAGTCTACTCAAATGGATCATATCGCCTCATAAACTCGAATGGCGATACACTCATGATGCCTATTAACGGCAGGTTCCTGAAGAAGTACTATCCCTAGATGGTATCCTTCCGCCGATCAAGTTAAAAGTACACCTCTGATCAAAACATCCGACGCCTCCGACGGCTAAGGATAGAGGAAAATGTTGGCTTTTAAGCCCAACATAAGTCTTCGACAACTCATCATGCTGAGGGTAATAGCATGGCCAGCCCAACTCAAACGGTAGTTGGTAAAGGCATATCAAACCCGTTGACAGCTGAGGATTTGCTAAAAATCCTAAGGGACATGTTCCCATTTGATCCGACGCCTCCGACGGCTAAGGATAGAGGAAAATGTTGGCTTTTAAGCCCAACATAAGTCTTCGACAACTCATCATGCTGAGGGGAATAGCATGGCTAGCCCAACTCAAACGGTAGTTGGTAAAGGCACCTCAAATCCGTTGATAGCTGAGGGTTTGCTAAAAATCCTAAGTGGACTTGGCTCCACTCTTTCCTCCAAAATCCCCTACCAATTCTCATCCACAGAATGGTAGGTCTACAAAATACAACCATTACTAAGTTAACACTATACCTCTGGTAATGGAAACATTTTAATATTCCTTGTCGAGTACAAATTTTGCTTGTCAACTCTACACGAAGTACCAAATTTTCAAATTTGCCAAGTTAACACTACACCTCTGGCACTTCAAATTTTCACTTGTCAATTCTCACCAATAGAATGACAGGTCCTCAAAATTGCTCTTATCATGAGTCAATCTTTGTCAAGTTAACATCACACCTCTGACAAATTGCTGTTAAAGTTCAACACCACACCTCTAAACAGTAATCAAGTTTCTGCCAGGTTTAATATTACACCTCTGACAGTCACTCTTCTTCAGACTTCCATATCGAAGCTGAAATGGATGATGCTAAGTTAACACCACACCTCTAGTATCCAAGTCATTGCTAAGTTCAACAATACACCTATAGCCATGACTTTCCCTCGGACTTCCTTATCCAAGCCGAGATGACCAATGCTAAGTTCAACATTACACCTCTAGCATTCCCTCATTGTCAAGTTAAACATTACACCTATGACAGTGACACTTCTGAGTTAAGTTAATATCACACCTCTAACTCACATCCTTGTCAAGTTAACATTACACTTCTGACAAGACCACTTCCAACCCGTTAAGTTAATATCACACCTCTGACGGTAACAAACTTTCCTAGATTCCCCACGAGTCTAGTCCCACTTGTTATTCTCTTCAGCAGAATAACAAGTCTACCTAAAAACATTGTTAGGTTAATACTACACCATCAACAGTGTTCCCCTCAAATCCCCAGTTGAGCTCAATCAAGTTAATCCCAAACACTTGATAAAAGTTCACCCTCCCTGGGGTACCAATTTTACTTGTCGCTTTCTCTTATAAAGTGGCAGGTCCACCAAAAATTATTTCATCTCTGTCAAGTTAATATTACACCTCTGACAGTACTGTGAGAGTTCCTGAAATAGGATCTTTCCCTCCAAAGCTTGACTTGTTGAGATTATCATCATAATTTTGACAAAGTCAGAGATTCTTTGCTTCTATGGGTCTAAGACAAAAAGTTCAAAGACAAGGAAAGAGGCAAAAAGAAAAGTGTCACTTTTATTTATTTCCAAACATATGAAAGTGATACAAAACGCTCTCTTATACAATAAGATGGAGTATTACAGTAAGAACGCTCTCTTATACAATAAGATTGAGTGTTACAATTAAGGAGTACAAAGAAGTCCCTCTCTCTCTCAGAGGTTGCACTCACTCCTTAAAGCCGCGTCTGATTCCAAGTGCGCGATGTTTTGTGGCTACAATAGAAGCTGGTTACACCACGATGCATGATGTAAACATCGAAAGCGCCCTAGCTGACTAAGCTAAGAGCAATGGTGTCCTTGAGGTCCGGTGGCAGCAGAAAGTCCTGCAACCCTTCGTTCATGAACATCTCTTCCCCCAGCAGACCATCCAGCAGACATGACGAGTCCTTGATGTGACTTCTGGAGTGGGAGAGGAAGAGGATCTTGTCCGCCACCGCAACCGCCGGAACCCTCATCGCAGTCATGCATAGCCTGACCATCTCTTGCCAGCAAGCATGAATGGCGAAGCAGATCTGAAGAGACCTTGGCGAGGGTTGGGTCCTCGTCAGAGACGTAATATACTCTCTTATAGGTGACGAGGACCATAATATACTCTCTTATAGGTGAACATCGAACAAGTTCGCCGGCCAAAGCATCCTTCCAGGGGCCCAGCAAACCAGCAAGTCTACCTGCAAGGAATGAAACAAAAGGAATCAGAACAATCTGCAACTTAGTATGCTTCAACAGAGAAAAACTAAGTCACAAATGCAGACTGCAGACGCGGGAATGATCCACGCAGTCAGCCAAGCAGACGCGGGAATGATCCACGCAGTCAGCCAAGCAGACGCGGGAATGACCCACGCGGTGAGCCAAACTGCTGCGTCAGTAGAGACAAACGCGAATCAAAACGCGGTCTCATTCTACGCCCAAGTCGAAAGCACAGACGCCTAAAAGGCACAGACGCCGAAAGTTGCCATCTCCTTGTTGAGTGAACAAGAGTTGCAAGACTCGGGTCTGAAACCTTTTTGGGAATTCGTCCAAGGCAGTGGCTATAAAACGCGCTAAGGCAATAGCCATAAAACGCGCCAAGACAGTGGCTTTGAAACGCAAGCTTTGTGAACAAAGCCAGCGCCAAGTGCCAAAGACCCCTGCACTCGCGTCCAGAGAAGTTTAAATCTGTGGCGCAAATTCCAGAAGGAATGCACCAACACAGACTTCGTGAGGGGGTCCAGATAATGGTGATGCCAAGGTGCAGGCCGTGGTAGATTAAAATATCATGGCTAATTGGGACGGCGTACCAACAGAGGCCTCTACCAAGTGTCGGGCTCTCTGCATCCAAACGCGGACGTGCAAGATGATCAGAGAGACACTCTGCCCCGAAGAGACCAAACAGGAGCATACAAGCCCTAGGTCATCTTCATCCACAGAGCCATCCTCATCCATGGAGACAATACTCTGAAGAAGATGAAGGTTCTCAGAGCGCTCGCTCTCAAAAAGAAAACAGTCCAAAGATTGGATTGAAGGAAGAGGGTTAGCCCTATTTATAGGCAGACCCTAATAACTGCTATTAATGGTGCATCAATCAGAACCGTCGCGCACGACTGTCAAAGCCCAATGGAGGACAGACGCGTGGAGCGTCGCTTTGGGAACCGTCGCAGACACCGGTTTCCAACCGCCAGCGCCGGTTTTGCATTAAAGAGCGTTAAAACGCCCAAGTCAAATAAAAAATTGACGCGTGGACAACCGCCTTGGAAAACAACGGATGACCCGGTTTCCCAAACGGCGTCGAAGACTTGACGTCCAATCGTCAGTGAAGACTTGACGGTCAAAGATCTCACAAAATCTTTAAGTCAGGCTGCATCAAACGCAGACAGCAAAGTCGCGTCCGGCTGCATTAAACGCAGATGGGAAAGCCGCGTCTATGAATCCGCGTCACCGTTCTCAAATTAAAAGGCATTCACCCGCGCTTTAAAGAGCGTCCACGTGACTCAAAATCGCGTCCTTTCAGCAAACAATGCTGCGTCCCTCGCGTCTGCCCTATCTGCGTCTTACTCAGCGAGACCAATTCGAGGTTCACTCTGTGATTGACGCTGCGTCTCATCAAAAGGACTTAGTGAAATCTAAGTTCCTATGGAATGGTGACCGCGTCTCACCCTGTGATTGACGCCGCGTCTCAGCAAAAGGACTTAGTTCTATCTAAGCTCCTACGGAATGATGACCGCGTTTCACTCTGTGGATCAGTGCCGCGTCTCATCAGGAAGCCGCGTCTCATTGAAAGAACTTAGTCTCGCCTAAGTTCAATCTTCACAACCAGTGATCAAGAAGTTGGATTCATCCACAGCTAAGCAAAGAAGATGGAACAAAAAATGCCCTTTTTATATCAAAAGTGGATACAAACACTCTGATAAACAGAGTGTCCTTTTCTTTACAAAAAAAGAAAGAAAAGAAGGCTAAATGTCCTGGCTCGCCAAGGAATGGATTTGCTCCCTGAGATGATGCATCTTGATCTGACGTGCCTTCTCAGCCTCCATCATGGCTTGGACCCGCAGCTCCTCTTCAGATAGGAAGGGTTTTGCAGCCAGCTGCGCTCGCAGAGATTCCACCCTGGAAGAATGTAGAGACAGACTCTCTTCAGCTCGCGCCTTAGCAGTCTGTTGCTCCGCAAGCTCCTCTTTGATGGTAACAAGCTTCTTCTCATTGATCGCAAGCACAGCTTCTGCCTTGGCAATGGTGTCCCGAGCCTTGGCAATGGTGTCCCGAGCACTGATGATGACGTGCTCCGTGCTCTGCATGACAATCTCGGATTCCCTTGAATCGTCAGTTAGTTTCTGACATTCAGCCTGGGAACATTCGAGGCTGCGGATCTCTGCATCTATTTGTGCCTCTGCCTCCTGTCGCTCTCGTTCTTGAGCAGCTAAGAGCCGGGTTAGAGTGGCCTGGGCCTCACTAGCAGAGCTGGCCTTTTCCAAAGACTTCAGCTCGTGCAGGTCGTCTCCCAGTTGCTCCACCACCCGCAGACACGCCTGGGCAAGTGAGGGGCCTCCGGTTAACTCGACGTTCTCGGCCAGTTTCTGAGAAGCGTCTGGGCAAAATTGAAAGAGCTGCTTCCTCGTAAAATGAGATCAATACATGATCCTATCGAAGCAAAGAATTGTTGCACCATCTGGCGTGCCAGTTCCCCCATATCGTCACCGCCTGGGAAGCTTCCTGACCCCTTTTCTATCACGGGGAAAGAGGTGCAAGCCGGCTCTTTTTGCGCAAGAGTCGTGCTGACCGTCGATACATCAAGAGCGAGACCGACCACTGGCGCTTCCGGGGTGTTATCTCTACAGGAACCTCCACAGCTAATGATGGCGCAACCTCTTCAGAAGCTTCAGCCGAGACCTGAGATGCGTGGCCTTCTGGAAAGGTACCGACCGTCGGACTCTCCATTTGAGCCCCCTCAGTTCTCTCTGCAAGTTATTGTGACATTAGCCACAAAGGAGAAAAGCGAAACATTTAATATATCAGAACTTCCTTACCATCTGGGAGGTCCAGAGACGCCGAATCCTTGGGCAAGTCCTGCGGAGTGGAAGTCTCCCTAGCTTCAATAGTAACCCCTTCACCCGGCAGAGTGGGTTCTTCCCCGGCCTTAGGGGTTGTCTCCTCTTCCGGCAAAGGAGAAACCTCCCCGGCATCAGTAGTTGCCCCCGCTGGAGTTATCTCGGCAACCAAAGCCGTGACCCCTTCTGGCTGGGTCAACTCTTGTACCATTTCCTCGATCTGCGAGGAGGGTGCAGCCTCGACATTCTCAGCCAATCCTGCAATATAAAAGGGAGAATATTAAAGCCTCCTCTTCAAAATTAAAAAGGGAAATTAGGTCAAAAGGTGAAAAGAGTACCTCCAATGGGAACAACCGCCGGCTGCGATACCATTGATGGCTCACCCCCGTATGTTTCTTCCTCCGAGATATGGGAGAACTTTCTCGGATCAGAAAAAGTGGGTTCATCACCGTAATCGACATCGTCTTCAAACTCGCTTTCCCCTGAGAGTGAAGAAGACGATAGCGCCTCGCGCGAAACCCCTGCAGGTGGAGCCTTGCCTCCAACTACCCCAGTGGTAGGGCTGGGGTCAGCCATCCGAGGACTGGAAATGAAGACAGAAGGAGACCCAGGCTGTTGAGCTGAGGAAGACTCGGGCTGAGCTGAGATCCCAGGGATCTTGACATTGCCTCCGCTCATTATATCAACCTCTAGCTGCTCATCCTCGTCAGTGGCGGCGGATCGATCAACGAGCTCCCCTTCCTCCACAGACCCGTGGCCTCTGCTAAGTGACCTGGGAACACGGACTAGAGGAGTTTCTTCTTCAGCTATCTCTTCCTCCCTCAGTGCCTCAACGACAGCAGGGATCTCTTCAGATCGAGAGACTTCGGTTATCAAGTCCCTTCGAACCTTCTTCGGAGCGGGTTCAGCAGTGGGAGTAGAGCCTTGACGACGCTTGCTCACCGCCTGTCGAGACTTAGTTGCTTGCGGCTCTGCCCTAATCGCTTGTGGCTCCGCCCTTGGTGGTCGTGGCTCCATGGCTCGTGGCTCCCTTCTCATTCTTCGCCCGACCTCCTTTTGGGCCTTCAGGTACTGTTCTACGAGTTTCGTCGGTTTACTAGAATCCGTCCTTGCCTCGAGACTTGCATTGATGCTCTCGATGCATGAAGACGCCGGAAAAAAGTCTGGTGTTTGGATGGCCTGGGAGTACCAAGTGCAGAAGCTGAAGCTCGTACGGCACTTAGGCCCTTCGAGAGGTAGACGGAAAGTTACTCCCGTCCCTCCAGCCACACTATAGTACCAGGCCCGGGCACCCTCGAACAGGTTCCCTTCGAAGGCGAGTCGAGCATTGGGGTTCCCGACATAGAGCTGATCATAGCCGAACTGTCGAGCGAAGCGATTCGGCATGTACGGCTCAATGGTGCATGACGTCCCTTGCCGGAAAAGCACATATCCGGGCCGGATATTGAGCAACCACCAGAAGGCTCCCGCGGATAACCTCGTGAAGTCATCTGGGCCGACAGAATCAACAAGTAGATCCCCGAGAGATGCACCAGGGATCTGGGGGAGGCAGCGATTGAGCTGGTAGTTCGCAGGGTCTAAAAGGCACTTCCGGACGTAATATATATAAGGATCACGCCATTTCGAACCCTCCAATCGCTGTACAAAAGGGACAGAACTCTCCCTCCAACGCACCGCCGTCATCAAGGAAGGGCAATGCATCACGTACCAAGCCATGAGGTACGTGTAAGGCAGCTCGACACGAGGGTTGGGACGCTTCACCGTCGGACTCCCCTCTGAGTCAACATACGGCTTTCCCTCGGAGTCTGCAGTCTTCGGTGGCTCGCAGAAACTCTTAGTGAGCGCCCGCAGCCCGCTCTGAATACCAGCCGCCACGGCCGGGAGAAGGGCTATGGGGTTGCCATGAGCCAGGAGCACCGCCGGGTACACCACGTCAGCAATAATGACTTCATGTGGCAGCGTGGGCACCACACAGCGCTTCAGCCACAGCATCAGAAAGCCCGCCAACAGCGCCCGATCGGAGATAGGGGTCCGGGCTTGATGGTGAAAGCTCTCAAAAACCAAGTCAGGGTCGAAACCGTCCTCATTCGACTCCGTGGTGTAGAAACTGTCAGAAGCCTGGTCGATCCTGTCTTCAACCTCCCTGTCGGAGCTGGGAGCCAATCGAGTTATCCGATGGTCTTTGGTGTTGACGTTGTTGAACAAGTAACTGGCCCAAGACAGTTGCTTGACTCCCTGCGACCGCCATTTGGTTATCTGGCCGCAAATGTGGAAGTGACATAGCACTTCCCAGTAGGTCTCATATATGAGGGGAAACTCCTCCTTCAAATGGTGAAGCTCCACCGTGGTCGGGACATATTCCTCATAGGGAATGTCCCCTGTCGACAGCCCCGAGACCTCATGCAGCTCGTGCAGAGCAAGACCCATCTTCCCGACCGGAGTGAAGAACGTCCCCGTCAAAGAATTATAACGCTCTAGAATCCCGAAGAAGTTCTGAGAGCTTTGAGGGATCCCCCACTGCACGGCTCTGACCGCTGGGTACAGTCCCACACGCTTTAGCAGATCCCCGAGCTCGGTGAGGACAAAGCCGACCATCCTGCCCCACCAATAGTTCTCCGTGGAACGGACCCACCCCGATGCACGGAACCCAACGGGATAATCACCCTCCGCTTTCATGAATGCGTTGAGGAAGGTAGTGCCAAGTTGTGGTATCTCCCCAGCCAGAACATCAGACTTGCGCGACCCAGGGAAAAGGCCGATAACTGACCTGTCATGGCTATCATGACGGTACACTTTGTGGGAGCCCAAATCACCGAGAGTAATCTCAGGGACATATCGAGAGAGGTCCCATTCCATCTTCCGAGGGACGGACATGTGCTGGAAGTAGGACAGCGGGAACATCCTCTCCATGTTCGGAAGAAAGAATCTTCCACCCCTTATTTGACGGAGCCATTTCTAAGTCCCGTCATATACGCTATGGCCGCCATCGTGGATACGATCTCCGAAGAAGAAGGTAGGCTTCTCCAGTTTGATGCCAGCATCCGTTGCAAATGCTGCATCAGTCATAAGCACCCGAAGAGTCCTCATGTCAACATTCGAGAGCCTCTCCCCACGAGCCTGCGACTTGTCAGCTGTCACAGGAACAGTCCTCTGTAACACAAAGGTCAAGTCCCGGTCTGCACCCCCTACATGTCCAAAGTGGCACTTCTTGGCGAGTGAAGTAGCAGGGCGTGGCGCTGCAAAAGAAAAGGACACTTAGTTGATACTCTATCAAAAGCAAGGAAAAAATGCTAAGTGTTCATAATCCGAACGCAGAAGAGACACTGGACGCAGGAATTATCAAATCCGCGTCCAGACCTGCGCATCCACGCAGAAGAGACACTGGACGCAGGAATTATCAAATCCGCGTCCAGACCTGCGCATCCAGCAGAAGAGACACTGGACGCAGGAATTATCAGACCGCGTCCAGACCTGCGCATCCACGCAGAAGAGGCACTGGACGCAGGAATTATCAAATCCGCGTCCAGACCTGCAGGATCGGCGTCTCCACAACATTCTCCTTGATGTCACTTCTGGGGTGCGAAAAGAAGGGAGTTATCCACCTTAACCCTTCCATCACCATAATCGCCAGAAGTTAAGGAGGGTAACTCCCTTCCTTTCACATCCCCAGATGTCAAAATGCTTGGACTCGGGTGCCAGATTCATCAAAATCAACAGCTGATGAAACAGAACACAAGGATCAAATCCGCGTTCTGTAAACTAAGTCCGCGTCTAAACCCTTCACAATTAGAAAATATTCTAAGTGAAGAATCTGAAGCGCAGGACCCAATGGCGCGAGGGTCCAAACCCGCGTCATGGTTATCAACCCAAAGACTGCGTCTGGGAATCAAACACGATTTAAATTCGTGTGTTAAGGGTTCTTAAAGGTTCTTTGAACTTCCTTTAATGGCGAAACTTCCGCCTAAAAGGCATTTACCTTGGAGACCTTGGAGAACAACATCCTGCGCAGAGGAGGAGCTGCCCCTCCGGGCCTCGGCGACGGTCGCCTTTGAAGAAGAAGCAATCGGCTTGGTCTTGGGAGCCATGGCCAATTCGATCTGAGGTTCAAACAGATGAACTGAAGAGGAAGTTCTCTTTCTTAATCTTATCAGCAAGTGCATTCGGAGAAGAAGAGGAATCTTCCCAACTGTGGCCTTTTATAGGCACAAGGATTCGCGAAGATACGCGGCGTATGGCCCGATGAATTCTGCGGCGAATCTCCGTTCGACGCGTAGAACAAAATCACTTTAACGCACAGAGAAGATCATGCGCCACGACTCAGCAGTGAATCGTCGCTCGACACGTGGCACGGATCATTTAATGCGCCAGGAAATCCGCGCGCCAAAAGGCGAAATCCCGTCGGTTCCCCAGGCCAACTGGCAGAGCAATCATGACGTGGCACGGACTCGCACCCGACGGCCATGTCTCTTCGATGGATATGCCCCGTCAGCATCGCCATAAATGCGCCCAGACAATCGCGTCTATATTCAAAAGATGCGTCTCTCCGAAGTTCGCGTCTTCAGCTGAACATCGCGTCTGCCTTATGAAGATCAGTCGCGTCTCCATTTCCAAAGGACACACTTTACAGAAATCGCGTCTTTACAGCAGTACCATCTCCGCTTTTTGAAAAAGAACCTGCGTTCGACCTCCTGCTTCTGCAAAATCAGTTCAACAGTACACTGACGCAAGCAGACGACCAACCACTCCTGGCTTAAAGCGCGCCAGTGACAGACTAAAAGCAATCGGGGAGGTTTAGGCTGTACATCTAGACACTCAACATGATCAACTCTGGGGGCTTCAAAGAGTTCAACAGTACACTCACGAAGACCAACTCCAGATAAGATTAAACCCGGAGCATCAACAGTCTAGTCATGAAGGCGAACTCAGCTAGAGTCCAAAGTATTTCGAAATCCGTCCCAGTTAACTGCGGAATATCGAAAACTTTGGAGGGGGTTCTGTAGGCTGTCTAAAAATCACCAAGACAAGCCACCAAAACGTAGAGATCCAAGATCCAGGCGCAAGGCTAAATGTGACAATCAAGACGCGAAAGTCCAAACCCGCGTCTCCACATCAAGGCGCGTTGGCTCAACGCCCGCGTCTCCGCATCAAGGCGCGTTGGCTCAACGCCAGCGTCTCAGCATCAAGGCGCGTTGGCTCAACGCCCGCGTCTCAGCATCAAGGCGCGTTGGCTCAACGCCCGCGTCTCAGCAACAAGGTGCCCCCACCTGGTTGTAACCACCCCGATTATGGCGCCATCCACCGCCCATGTAGCGGGGAAGTTGGCCCTCATCGTGGAGCACTTTTAGGGGGCACGATCACCCCCTAAAAACCCTATAAATAGTCCCGTCACTATGGAAGAGGGGGCGGATTTTCAAAAAAAAGAAAAAAGGAGAGATCATCAACAGAGAGAGAGAGCTCGACTCTTCAAGCCAGCTTGCTGCGTACAAGTTGCTCTTCGCCTACCTTCTCTTTTAGAGTTTTGGTGGACGGGGCTGAGTTACTCCTTCTACCTACCAAGGAGAAGATCCCTCGACGGTACTGACGGTCATCTGGTCAACGGAGAACAAGATTCACTCTCCACCGCCACACGAAGAACCCAGCACTAAACAAAGGGGGAATTCAAGATTCAATATTCTCCCTCCCTTGTAACCGGAAGATTAGCCTGTTGTAATTTTTCATCTGATTCAAGGAAAAGTTGCTCCAGTCCGCTTTCACAGTTTCCGCGTCCAACAATTACTTCTCCAAATGGGCTGAGACCATTCCTCTGAAGGAGGTAAAGTCATCTGATATGATCAAATTCGTTAAACATCACGTCATTTACCGTTTTGGTGTACCTCGACGAATCATCCATGACAATGGGCCCTAGTTCATTAGTCAAGCTTTCCAGAGGTTCTGTACTAAGTACAGAATCCAAAGTATGTCATCGACCGCCTATTACCCTGCCGCTAATGGTCTCGTAGAAGCCTTCAACAAGACCATTGGCAAGCTTCTTAAGACATTCGTCTCGAAAAGTCAGCATGACTGGGGCGACAAGCTAGGTAAATGCTTATGGGACTATCGCACAACTGTTTGAACCTCAACTAAAGCTGCGCCATTTTCTTTGGTATATGGGTGTGAAGCTGTGCTCCCACTAGAAATACAAATCCCATCTCTACGCGTCGCCTTGACAACGGAGATGACAAGTGAGGAGAAGCATCGACAGCGACTCCAAGAATTGGAGGCCTTAGATGATAAACGTCTGCAGGCCCAATAACAAATCGAGCTCTATCAAGCCCGGATTACTAGAGCCTTCAAAAAGAAAGTTAAAGTGCGAACTTTCAAGAAAGGTAACCTTGTCTTAGCCGTCAGAAGACCTATGGTGATGACACATAAGACAAAAGGAAAATTTCAGCCCAAATGTGAATGACCATTTGTAGTAGAGTCAGTCTACTCAAATGGATCATATCGCCTCATAATTTCAAATGGCGATACACTCATGATGCCAATCAATGGTAGGTTCCTGAAGAAGTACTATCCTTAATAGTACTCTTCTGCCGATCAAGTTAAAATTACACCTCTGATCAAAGCTCCAGATCCAAGAAAAGTTTCTTTCCTTTATTAGGTCATATCACGGTAGATCGGTGACAAGCTAATCGGGCACTGACTGTACCATGATGCATGATGTAAATATTGATAAAGAAATGAAAGGCAAAACTTGGGTTTTAATATTGCTCTTTTCATTAATGTCCGACGTCTCCGACGGCTAAGGACAGAGAAAAAATGTTGGCTTTTAAGCCAAACATAAGTCTTCGACAACTCACCATGCTAAGGGGAATAGCATGGCTAGCCCAACTCAAACGGTAGTTGGTAAAGACACCTCAAATCCGTTGATAGCTGAGAGTTTACTAATAATCCTAAGTGGACAAGATTCCACCCTCTTTCCTCCAAAATCCTTACCAATTTCATACACAGAATGGTAGGTCTACAAAATACAATCATTGCTATGTTAACACTATACCTCTGGTAATGAAAATTTTCAATACTCCCTATCGAGTACAAACCTTACTTGTCAACTCTATATGGAGAGCAAGCCTTCAAATTTGTCAGGTTAACACTACACCTCTGACACTTTTAAAATTTCACTTGTCATTCTCAGCAATAGAATGACAGGTCCTCAAATTGCTCTCATTACGAGTCAATTTCTGTCAAGTTAACACCACACCTCTGATAAATCACTGTTAAGTTTAACATTACACTTCTAACAGTAATCAAGTTGCTGCCAAGTTCAATATTAAACCTCTGACAGTCATTCTCCCTCAGACTTCTGTATCGAAGCTGAACCAAGAACGATGCTAAGTTTAACAGTACACCTCTAGCTTCCAGGTCATTGCTAAATTCAATAACACACTTATGGCCATGATTTTTTCTCGGACTTCCTTGTTAAAGTCGAGATGACCAATACCAAGTTCAAAATTACACCTCTAGCATTACCCCCGCTGCTAAGTTAAACATCACACCTATGACAGTGACATTTTCAGTTTTCCCAAATAAAGCTGAAATACTTTTTAGTTAAGTTAATATCACACTTCTGACTCACACCCTTGTCAAGTTAACATTACACTTCTGACAAGACTTAATTCAACCCGTCAAGTTAATATCACACCTCTAACGGTAAAGAATTTCCTAGATCCTCCACGAATCTAGTCTCACTTGTTATTCTTGTCAACAGAATAACGAGTCCACCTAAAAACATTGTTAGGTTAACATTACACCGTTAACAGTGTTTTCATTAAAGCCCCAGCTGGTCTTAATCAAGTTAATCCTAAACCTCTGATGAAAACTCATCCTCCCTGGGGGTACAAATTCCACCTGTCACTCTCCTTTATAGATTGGCATTTCCATAAAACTTCTGTCAAGTTAATATCACACCTCAACAGCATTGTTGAATTTCCTGAAACAGAATTTTTCTACAAACTTTGACTTGTTAAGATTATTATCATATTTTTACCAAGCCAAAGATCCTTTACTCCTACGCGTTCGAATTTCAATGCAAAAAGGGAATTCAAGACAACAGAAGGAGACAAAAAAAAAATGTCGCTTTTATTTATGTCCAGACATATGAAAGTGATACAAGACTCTCTCTTATATAATAAGATTGAGTGTTACAATAAAGGAGTACAAAGAAGTCCCTCTCCCTCAGTTAGAGGTTGCACACACTCCTTGAAGCATGCTCACCACTCCAAGTACAAGACGTTTGGAGAGGCGCCAAAGAAGGGCTGTGTGGTGACGATCAGAAGCTGATTACATCATAATGCATCACATAAACATCGAAGCAGTCCATCATTGACCAAGAACAGTGGTGTTTCTTGAGGTCGAAATGTAACAGAACCTTCTGATTCCACCTGACCAACTGGTGCAGGCCATGATCCTTCATCGATGAACATCTCTACCACCAGAAAGTCATCTAATGAATATGGACTTTTCGTCGATGTCACTTCTGGGGTAAGATTGGTGAAGGAAGATTCGAGACCTTACAGGTGACGTCCTGCAAGAGGACCATACCCACCACCATATCCACCGCCATACGCACTGTGACCATGGCGAACCCGGAGGCATGACTGGTGCATCGTGTCCAATGAGGTCTCGGCGGATTCAAATCCTCGTCTCCCATAAACAAGAGCCGTGACTTCTCCTCCAATGGTCGACCATCGAACAAGTTCGCTGGCTGATATATTCTCCCAAGGGCCTAGCGAATATGTGAAAGAATGATTGAGGCTACCTGCGAGAAGTAAAAACTAGAAGGTCAGAATGCTGAAACGGAAGAACTGAAAGGCAGGCGCAGCTATAGCTATGGACTTCAGACGCAGGAATGACCCACGCAGAAAGTCAAAATTCTGTTACGATAGAAACAGACGCGATGAAAATTGTGAACTTCAAATACACACAGATTTGAACGCAGTCTAGTTTTAGACCCGCGTCTAAAATATAAAAAACGCGAAGAGAACCAGACGCGAAAATTGTCACATCCTTGTTTGATAAACAAGGGTTGATACATTCAAGTCTGAAGCCTTCGGCCTGAGTTAAAATTCTTCTAAGTCAAACAACCTCAAACGCGAGCTCCGTATGTAAAGCTCGCGGTCCAGGTGCAAAGTCCATTACACTCGCGTCCAGGGGATTTTGAGTCAGAGTTCAGACTCAATCAACTTGTACTTTATCAGGAAGTCTAAAAGGCCCAACTTCCAAATAATGGGCGCACCAGTCAGACTTCAAGAGAAGGTCAAAAAGATGAATCTCTTCAAGGGACAGTAAAACTGAAACTCAGTCAGGCCGAGTATTTCATGGCGGACACGTAATTCCTACCCGCAGAATAACCCTTTAAAGGTTAAACTTTCTGCATCAAGGCGCGAACATAAAAGGTACTCAAAGAGATGCTTTTCGATTTTGAAATCACTTGACAGTGATAATCTTCTGGAGAGATTAAAGAAAAGCATGAAAGCTTTAGGTCGTCATCGTCCATGGGGGCAAATCTCATTGAAGGAAGAAGATGAAGTCCCTCAGAGCGCCTGCTCTCGAATGAAAACAATCTAAGTGATGGACTATTAAGGGGGGTGAGGCCTATTTATAGGCAACCCATAAAGCCAGTAATTAATGGCGCACTAATCAGAGCCATCGGCGTTAATTCCCGCACGAATGTCAAAGCCCAATGAAGGGCTGACGCGTGGATTGTCGCTTCGGGAAGCGGCGAGGACGCAAGCCTCCAACCGTCAATGTCGATTTGGCGTTTAAAGACATTAATGTCTAAGCCCAATGAAGGGCTGACGCGTGGACTGTCGCTTCGGGAAACATCGGAGGACACGAGTCCCCAATCGTCAACGCCGATTTGACATTTAAAGATCTAACAAGATCTTTAAGACAAGCTGCATGTAACGCTTGGGAGGGTGCATCAAACGCGGACCCAAGGGTCGTGTCCTGAAACCCGCGTCCCTTTGTGAACTCGAAGGCGGCGTCCTTCTCATTCCTGTTAAGAGATCCGTAACCGCGTCCCTGGGAGTGGTTCAGAGCTACGTCCCCTCAGCAAATTGGGCCCATTCCGAGATTGCGCCTTATAGTTACATAAAACTTGAAAGCTGCGTCCTCAACAGAGAAGGCCTATGTCATTTACAGGGATCCTGGAATTATATCTCCATTGCGAGATGACAATTATATTCTTATCATAACTCAATATAATTTGAGTTTGCACCTTGTCAAGGGTCCAGAGACGCATTTTTACTAAGACAGTACCACGTCCCCATCAATCAACTGAGTTTCATGTATCACTTTTGAGGAGCTTAAGGACCGCGTCCTCACTATATCCTGAATTCTGCAGCCTAACAGAATTAAGGACCGCGTCTGGTGATCTGCGTCCTTCCCTAATCAGAATCGCGTCTTTTTCAAAAAGGAGATTCCGTGTGTCTCCATGGTGTCTCCGTTAGCGGGTTAGAGATGCGTTTTCCAAGACCGCGTCTCCATTATAAATCAGAATCGCGTTTTGGCTCAGGAACTCAGTCCACCCTGAGTCTATGGCTAGCTAAAGACTACAGTCAAGAGCTGCAATTATAAAATTGAGTTCTCATCCACAGCAAAAGAAAAAACTTGAAATGGAGCAAAGTTCTGGAAACTCTTATTATTTGATTAAAAAATGGTAAAAGTAATACAGACGCTCTTGACAAGTAAAGTTTTTTTTAGATAAAAAAAGAAGGCTAATAATCTTGCTTCGCCAAAGAACAGATTTGTTCTCGGAGATGATGCATCTCCTGCTGACGTGCTTTCTCAACCTCCATCAGAGTTTGGACCCGCAACTCCTCCTCGGACAAAAATCTTTTCACAGCTAGCTGTGCTTGAAGAGACTCCAATCTGGAGGAATGAGCGGAGAGACTTTCTTCAGCCTGTGTTCTAGCATTTTCCAGCTCCTTCAGCCTTTTCCTAATAGCGGCAAGCTTCTGCTCATTGATTTCAATCAAGGCTTCTGCCTTGGCTATGGTGGCTCGAGCAGTAGCAATAACCTATTTTGCACTCTGTATAATGATTTTTGATTCCTTCGAATCGCCAATCAGCCTTTGACAGTCAGCTTGAAAATGCTGAAGATGATGAGCCTCCTCTGCTATTTGTTCTCCCATCTCCTTTCGCTTATATTCTTGAGTAGCAAGAAGCTTGTCCAGAGTTGTCCGAGTCTCGCCTACTGAACCAGCATTTTCCAAGGACTTGAGCTCTTTCAGAGAGCTTCCCAGCTGCTCCACCAGCATCAGGAATGCCCTAGCCTGCGAAGGACCCCCAGTATGACCAATGTTCTCAATCTGGTTTTCGAGAAGATTCGGGCAAACTCTAAAGAGCTGTCCCCAGAAAGGATGAGGTCAATGCATGATCGCATGGAAGCAAAAAACTGCTGCACCATTTGATGTGCCAGTTCTTCCATGATATCATTAGCTGGAGAGAGCTTTGCTGATGAACTCCCGGATCCCCTTTCCATCATAGGGCGAGAAACGGGAATCGGTTCATCTTGCACAGGAGGGATGTCGACGACAGGTTTGTCAAAAGCTGAGATGGTCGCCGACACTTCTGGGGCGGTTATTGTCGTGGCAGCCTCCACATCGACTGAAATAACAGCAAACCTGACCTCATCAGGTTCCTCGGTCGAAGTTTGAACTGTACTGCCTTCTGGATCAACATTTGCCGCAAGATCCTCTACCTGAGCTCCCTCAGCACTCTCTGCAAATCACCAAAACATTAACCATGACAATAAAAGAAAGAAAAATTCAATGCGTCAATATCCTCTTACCAAGCGGAGAATTTGAAGAAGGCGAATTCCTGGGCAGATCTTGTAGGGTTAAGGCCTCCCTAACTTCGATAGTTGCCCTTTCTTGAGGCATTTCAGTAGTAGGAGCCTCAAGGCCCTCCTGCTGGGCCAACTCTTGTATCATTTCCTCGATATGAGAGGAAGTTGCAGCCTCACTGTCAACAGCCAGCCCTATAACACAAAGTTAAAAGGAAATGTCAGGACCTTTTCCCTAGCTAAAGGGGAAGCCAGGTCAAAAAGACAATAAGAGTACCTTCAGCAGCAGCAATTGTTGCTATTGGCAAAACCGTCACAGGGTCACACCCTTGTATCTCTTCCTCAGAAATATGTGAGAATTTACTCTTATCTGGATGGGCGGGTTCATCGCCAAAATTGACTTCATCGCCAGAATAATATTCATGCTCTCTGGACGACGAAGATGATAGTTCAACACAAGAAGTCTCAGCAATCGAGATCTTGCCACCAAGTACCCCGGTAGTAGGGCTGGGATCGACTACCCGCGAGCTAGGCATCAATACAGTAGGAGATCCAGGCTGCTGCACCTCATCCCTCCTCCTTGAACTGAAGAAGACCCTGGCTGAGTTGAGACCCCTAGAATCTCAACATCATCCCTTCCTACCAGCTCAACCTCGAGTTGCTCAGCCTCTTCAGTTGTAGCGGGTTCATCAACAAGTTTCCCTTCTTCCAAGATCACGGGGCCCCTGCTGCATAGTCCACGAGGACGAAGAAGGGGGATTTCCTATTCCTCCCTCTGTTCCTTAACACCAGAAGGGACGGCCTCGGACATTGAAGCTTCAGCCCCCGAGTCTCTTCTGGCCTTCTTCGGAATAGGCTCACCCTTGGAAGTAGAGCCATGGGGACGTTTGGACATAGCCTTTCGACTCTTTTTAGCAGGCTGCTCCTTGGATGCTGCTGCTCTGGTTCCACCCCTGTCTCCCCTCCTGCCTCTTTCTCAGCTGCCGGGTATTCCTCCATGCCCCGCACGCGTTTGTTAGACACCAATTTGTCCTTATAAGACGCTTTGATGCTTTTAATGCATGAGATATTTATTGAGAAACCAGGCATCTTGCTAGCCTGGGAATACCAAGTGCAGAAACTGAGGCTCGTGTAGCAGTTGGGCGTCTTGTGAGGCAAGCTGAAAATAGCCTTTGTCCCTCCAGCCATACTGTAATACCAGGCCCGAGCACCTTCAAACAAATTTCCGCTAAAGGAGAGTTTGGCATTGGGGTTACCGACATATAACTGGTCATAACCGAATTGTCGAGCAAAAAGGTTCGGCATATAGGGCTCGATCGTACATGAGTTCCCTTGCCAAAAGAGCAGATACCCGGGTCTAATATTAATTAGCCACCAGAAAACTCTCGATGGCAACCTTGTGAAGTCATCTGGTCCCACAAGGTCAGCAAATTTATCCCCGTAAGATGCACCGGTAATCTCGGGGAAGCAACGGTCGAGATGATAGTTCGAAACGCTCAGAATACATCTCCGAACGAAAAACATATAATAGCAAGGCCAGCTTGAATTCTCCAACTTCTGCACAAAAGGGACAAACCCCTCGAATAGAGACACCGGCGTCATCAGTGAAGGGCAGTGCATAACGTATGATCGGCAAAAAGCAAGCACAAGAAAAGTAGAAAGAGAGTGGGTCGAAGTTACTGCTTTTGCGATTCTTCCGTAGTAGCGAAGTGGCTATACGGTCGTATCCACAAGGAGGGAGAGCGATGGAAGCTTGATGCGGCTTTTATGTTCAATTAAAGAGAATGTTCTTTGTTTCCAAATAAAGAATTTAAAAAGTGAAAACAAGTTGTTTCAAGAATTGTTGGAAATGTTTTGGTAGTTTGTAAAAGTGGATTTTTCTTAGTTGTAAAAACGCATGGCTAACCTTCTACTAATTGCTCCCACTAATTCCTAACTTCTTGAAGATGTGCCTCACGATGGATCATAGGCAAGCTTACCCTGATGCAATGGAACTATTCACGTAGAAATCGAGTGAAAGTTCTTCCTATAACTTTGCTTTACACGGAAAAAACTCGGACATTCCCATATCAAGATCCATTAGAAGGCAAGAATACGGGAAGACACGAGTGCACTAATGGTATCGGCAAAATTAAAAGGAAAGTCTCTAACTTACAACAACAAGCAAAGTACAAAACTTATAGATCATCAAAACTATTTAAGTATGAAATATAAGAAGGTAATACTTGTAGGTAAATTAGAGTTAAAACCCTCGTCTTAAGATGCCATAGCTCTCGTTTGCACAAGGCTTGTTGACACTATTGACTCATGCGGGTTATCGATTAAGTAGTTAAAGATTAGGGGGTTAGTAGTTAGCTAGCCATGCTATGGAGGAGTTAGTTACACATGGTAAAGAAAAGAACAACAAAAGAAAAGAGATAAAGAGAAGGAGTTACACTAAAGCAAGAATGTAAAAGCAAATGCAAAGACAAGTAAATGGAAAGAAGGAAGAGAAGTAGTACTTGTATTTATCTTGTCACCCTTCCAAATACAACTCCTTACAAACTCTCTCTCTTTCACTTTAATGGTTAAAACCTAAACCTAGAAGAAGAACAACAACTACAAAACCTAAAAAAAGATTACAAATTTCTCTCCAACTCTCTGGATCTGGCTTTCTCCAACTCCCTTCTTCCACCTCCTTTCAAAAAAGGGAAAAAAAACTAATATAAAAACCCTAATAAAAAAAACTAAGGCAGCTCCCCCCAAAACCGCAGCCCTCTCTATTCCTTATATAATAAGAAATTTTTACAAAAAGGTCCTTTGAAATACATCTATTACATAATAATTCGTTTCCAATTCAGGCAGATTTTTTTAAATGATGAATACAGGCCACCAAATGGAGGAATCAGCGAAAGCTATCAACACGAAAGTTGTAGATCTTCGAATTATCTTTCCGTAGCATCTTGAATGATTTTGTTCGGAGTCCTGTAGCTAAAGTTATGGCCAAAATACAGCAACATATTTGGAAAGCAACCCTCAATCTTTTACAAATTGCGTGGTTTTATTGCTGAAGGTAACCAGATTCCTCTTTCTCTTTCTTTTACCTGTTTCCTGCAAAAATTCAATCAACTATACCCTAGTAGCATTATTTATATACATATAATAGATAATTAGGAGCATAAAAATAATATAAAATCGTGCTGATCAAATGCCCCCACACCTATCTTTTGCTAGTCCTCAAGCAAAATTAATAAAAAGAAAAAGAAAAAACTAAACTACCCTAACTCACTTTCGTAGGAATCACGATTGCACTTAGCATGTGCAACAAGCCGTTAAACCCCTAGGTTACCCCTAGAGGACGAGTTTTGTCTCGTGAGGGTTTTCAGCGGATTACACCCACAAAATTCAAGAAAGTTAGAGATTAAGAAATAAACAAAAGTAAAATAAGGATAACCGAAAATCAAGAAAAGAAAAAAAATCAATTTTTTTAAAGTTAACTAGCTAGCAAGATCATCAATTTCCATGAGTTTCATTTTCAAGTAAAACCTCAATTCAAGAAATTATATTGGCTATAAAATAAAGTCTCAAATCTAAAACTTTATACCACCTGTCCTATGTTTCAGATCCTATGTACCCCGTGATCGTGATGTAGTTCTTAAGCTTGGGAATATTTAATTACAACTTTCATATTTTTTTTCTTTTTCTTTTTCTTTTTTTTACTATCTTTCGCGTAGATACCAAGGCTTCCTGAGGCCAAGGTACCTAGCTAATTGATAATCAAAATTATTATATTTTTATAGTGTCTTGTCCTATTAGGATTTCTCAGCTACCCATATAGCGAGCTTTGGGCCAATGCTCCCAACCAGATGGTCTTAGGGCAATAAGTGTAAAGACACTCCTACGGACTTAATTTCTCAAGCAACTGAGGCCACAAGACAAGACTTATTAATATCTATTTTACTATATAATAAATTTTTTTTTTTTTTTTTTTTTTTTTTTTTTTTTAGTTGCAATCAATATCCCAAGCCTATGAACTAATAGTGTAAGTGCTATTGGGTACATAATCACTTAGACTAAGTTTAGATGGTATGTCCGTTTTAGATTCTAATCTTTATTTTAAGACTTTATGACTCTTTCATTTTGATCTTACGTTCAAAATCTACTCATGGATACCAACTCACTCACATACTAGCTAGCTATCTGTAGAAACTTTTCAAATTTTTCACAATTTTTTTTAAGACTCTAAATAAAGAAAGAAAAGAGAAATAAAGTGAAAACCCTAAAACTAAAACAAAACCAAAAAGACTCCTAAAACAAAAGAAATATGTGAATCTCCCCCCACACCTAAACTGTGCCATGTCCTCATGCATATACTTGAATACAGAGATAGAATGAATATAGCATATAATACATACATCCACATACGTGTACACAATCAAAGAATAAAGCATCCAATTCAAGCATACATGAGTAAAATATATGAAATAAATATGCTGAAATTAGAAGTACTCACAGTGCACTGAAAAATCTAGTTGCAGAAGCAACCAAAATCACTTCATGTGTGTGCATCACCGCTTATCCTGTAATCACTTGTAATAATCTTGGCACCAAGGTTAGAGAAAAAGATACATAAAATAACTCTTTAGACACCAAACTACATTGACTCAATTGACTAAAAGAGAAATATAAAGACTTAACAACTAAAAGAAAAGATAATAAAACAAATATTTACATATGTACAATTTCACAACTCCCCCACACCTAGATCTTTTTAGGTCTATTCCCTCGAGCTCGCTTCCCATCATTCCAATGGGTTCTCTTCAATAAGTGGAGAGGTTAATCTTTTTGTCATCTTTAATTTCATCCTCTCCAGCTTGTTCATTACTTTCCTCCATCTCCTCTTTCTCTTCTTCCCATACCTCCTCACAAATTCATCATTTTCACACAATATAATTGGAGTGTCCACAATATGATTGCCTACAAATTTAAGCTCATCCTCAAACATCACCTCAAAACTTAAATCAACAATTTTCTTTGGTGTAACTAAACAAAGCATCCCTAACCGATTCATTCAAATATATGAGTTCATCTTCAAATAGGGTTTCAGAGCTTTGATTAATTAGAGATTCTTGAATCAAGTTTTGAAAAGTATGATCATTGGTTGGCTCATCAAAAGTGAAGATACTCAAATCGAGTTTTATTTTCTCAAAGGGAACTCTAAACTCAAGATCCTCAACACATGTTTTCTCATCATTGTGATCACACTCTTCAACAAAAAGCTCATCAAGAAACAAAGGCTCATTATTCATGTAGGCATCCTCATAATTTTGATCAATGTGCTCCATTTTCGCCATATGAGTGGATGCAATTTTCCGCTCCCCAACACTTGTCTTTTTTCACAGAACTTAGAAAATTCATCCTCAAATTTCTTTTGAAGTAAAAATTCATCATTGTCACATTCCTCTTCACAATTAGATTCAACTGGCTCCACATGAGTTGTACGTGTAGCCAAATAATTTCTAATTACTTCATCCAGACACTGAAGATCATTATCACATTTGTACACCTCATGGACCTTCACAACTTCCTCAACAGGCTTCTCATGTTCAAGCTCTTCAAATTGATTAAGATGAAATAATGGTGACTCGAAGGGCATCTCGATGGAATGATTAGACATGTCACTATGCCTAACGATTTGCTCTTCGAGTCTAACAGTTTGGCCTTTATTCATTTTATGAAAGTTGATGTGCTCTTGAATGGACATGGGTCGAGTCGGTGTTGGCTCATGAACTAGTTGACTAGAAAAGGGATCCTTCTCTTGCTCACTAACCAACTCATTTGCTGGCCTGTTTAAGCAGTCTCTAGTGTCATAGAGCACTTGCTTTGAAGTTTGCCTGAAAGTTTTAAAAGCTTCCTCTAGTGTTGGTTCTTTGTCCATCTGATTGCCATTGAACTCAATTTGCGAAAGTTGATGGAACTCTTGAACTTGATCTGGACTTGTGGTTGAAATAGGTTGATTGAGATGAGTCATTATCTTATTCATGTGAGCACATGTCTCGATTAACTGCTGATTAGTTTCGACTATAGTCTGTTGCATGGCTTTAAAACTCTTCTCTAATGTGCTTTCTTCATGCTCATTGTTAAATCCCCAAGACGGAGGTGGTGGTTCAATGTAGGACCAATTAGGTTGAGAATTTTGATATGATTGGTCCCATGAAAATTAAGGACAATTCCAACCCTCCGAATTGAAGTTTGATGGATAAGGTTCGCTCGTAGGTCCTTGGAATGTGTGGAATTTATTTTGACCTGGTCCCAACGAATACCCTATCAAAGGACACTGTTCAGAAGAATGATTTGGATCTTGACAGTGATGGCAACTCATAGGATGGTATGGAGAAAATGAGTAGTTCGTGGGATGGATGTATTCATTAAAGTCAGAAAGAGAGCTTGGTGGATGGAAAGGAGGGTCTGGCCTATAAAATGGATCGTAACCAAATGAATTTGAATAGGCCATAGGGAAAGGAATTTTTTTTAATTTTTTTAAATTTGTTTTTTTGAATTTTTATTTGTTTGAATTTTTGAGTTTTTGATTTTTTTTTTTTTAACAATCCGGTAGAGGTGTCAAAACTAAAGATAGAACACCGTGTCCCCGGTAACGGCGCCAAAAACTTGTTGGGGAGATTCTGTCTCCTCGTTTTAAATTAACCGCAAGCGCACGGTCGTTCGATGTAGCACTTGAGGGTCGGTCCACAGGGACAAGTGGTTCTTATGGTTTCAACACCGCTACACAAATTGATCAAAGGTTTTGTGGGAGTTTTGTTCTGAACTTTATGTTAATTTAGAAAAGTCAAACACTTAGGATGAATCCCCTAAATTAGAATCAAGTGATCAATTTCGATATCCATACCGGTTTGTTTGTCACTTCCTAAATCTCTATTTCTAATAGGCAAACTAAGTCTGAACACTAGTTCTAAGCACATGGTATTGTCTACATCACATGGTCCATCAAAGGTAAATAAAATGACAAAATAAATTAAAAGGAGAAAAAAATAGTAAAACCCTAAGTATGGACCATTGACTACTGACACATACCTTGTCAAATAACTAGTGACTCTAGAAATAATCTCCTAAAAGTTATAGGTCAATTGGTGTGTGCAACAACCCTAGGTAGGAGATCTACTTATGATCACATGAATTTAGGTTAGGTTCATCTCCCCTAAATACTTGCATAAAAAATTTACATACTCATGCTAAAATTATTAGCACAAAAGAATCTAAATAAATAATCAATATTAAAAGTTAATCTAACAAATGGCAAGAAATAATAATCAGTCTAATTACATAATTAATTAAACAAACTAAAATAATTAACAAATAATTAAATTACCCTTACCTAAAACCCTATGATTGCCGCACTCCTCTGCTCGCGCAGACTTTACGAGGACAGGACACAGCGGTCTCATCCTTCTTGCCAAAACGAAGCCTGCAGGCTCTGCTCCTGTTGTGCACAGCCGCCATGCACTGGGAACTGCATTAGTGGGCCCCGCATCTCACTTGTGTGCGTGCCCACTCCCAAAGCGAGAGAAAGAGAGCTGCAAATACCCTGTGACTACGATCTTGGAAACAAAGCACAATCCGTGAAAACACCGACGCACAAAAACAAATAGGAAAAAAATATAATAATCTAAAAATGAAAACTTCAGATTACAGCCACCATAATGATGAAGCAAAAGGTGAAAAAGGGAGAATATTTTAATACTATAATTAACAACATTGAAAACGAGAATCCCTTCTTCCACCTCCTTTCAAAAAAGGGGAAAAAACTAATATAAAAACCCTAATAAAAAAAACTAAGGCGGCTCCCCCAAAAACCGCAGCCCTCTCTATTCCTTATATAATAAGGAATTTTACAAAAAGGTCCTTTGAAATACATCTATTACATAATAATTCGTTTCCAATTCAGGCAGATTTTTTTAAATGATGAATACAGGCCATCAAATGGAGGAATCAGCGAAATCTATCAACATGAAAGTTGTAGATCTTTGAATTATCTTTCTGTAGCATCTTGAATGATTTCGTTCGGATTCTTGTAGCTAAAGTTATGGCCAAAATACCGCAAAATATTTGGAAAGCAACCCTCAATCTTTTACAAATTGCGTGGTTTTATTGCTGAAGGTAACCAGATTCCTCTTTCTCTTTCTTTTACCTGTTTCCTATAAAAATTCAATCAACTATACCCGAGTAGCATTATTTATATATATATAATAGATAATTAGGAGCATAAAAATAATATAAAATCGTGCTGATCAATCCGCCTTGAGCATCATGCCTCGTCGAGTCATGCAGCACTTAGGGATCCCCACCCACCGATTGAGCGTCACCCAGACTGCCATCTATGGTTTCAACGCCAATGGTACGTGCCCAATGAGGAAGATCAAGCTCAAATGCCAGATCGGAGACCTAAAGTCTGAAGTGACGTGCTATGTAATCGACGCTAACACTTCGTACAATTTGCTGCTAGGACGACCATGGATTCATCGTAATTCCATTGTCCCCTCCACTCTCCATCAAGTTATGAAGTATATTGACGGAAGTGGGAAGTCCAAACGTTGATTGTCGAAAGGCATCCGTTCAAGGGGGTAAAGAACTATTTCACAGACTCCCTCCTGTACTAAGACTCTCTGGAAACAAACGAGAACCTTTAGCCATAGGAAACATACTCTGATAACGAAGCTGACATTGAGCCAGAGGTGGAAGAAAAGTGCATGTGAGAATTAAATCCACTTGTAACAAAAATTAATAAGCTCGATATTAATAACACCGCCGATGATGTAGGCGAGTGGTATATTAATAAAGAGTTAAATTTGGTTTACTTTTTTGTGTTTGATTCTGATTTAGTGTCATCAGACATTAGTATCGAGGTGGGTGATGACCTCTGGTCAGCAATAAATGCTCTGACATTATTGTATGTACCAATAAAGTCATCCCTCAAAACGTACCAAGATGTTGGTAATGCGCAAGAATCAGTATTAATAGTTCCAGCAAGACGCAGAGGCCAAAAACCAATTCTTTTCGAAAGAATTAAGTCCGAATTAATGTCTCACAAAGACTCAGAAAGTGAGAACAAATTCAATTCTCTCATTATGAGCCAAGTGTACTCAGAATGATGGAGAGGATGGGGTATGATCTAACAAATGGTCCTGGTTTGAACTTCGGCAAAGGAAGAAGAATGCTACTTTGATCTTTCGTTCCAAAAGGGAAGACCCCTGACTATTATCATCGAACTCGCAGGGGTTTGGGTTAGTGTCAACTCCAATTCCGTCAGCCTTTGAGTCCGAAAAGTCATTATACCATAATCACTCGTCTGGCACGTTATCATAGGAGTCGGACGTTAGTATGGGCAACCTCTTCGGAGAACTTTCAGTAAACATGGTGTCAACAAGCCACCTGAAAAACGGAGATGAAGAAACGATTCAGTCTGATATAGATCCTTGAATCAAACACCTAAATTCCCTCTGGGATGTTCACTTTGAACAACGCAAGCCACCCACGGAGGATAAAATTACCCAGATTAATTTGGAAGATGAGGCTAATCCCAAGCCCATCTTTATAAGCGAAAGCCTAACATCCTCCGAGAAAGAAGATTTAATATCTCTTGTGTGGGAGTATATAGACGTTTTCGCTTGGAAGTACGAGGATATGCCTGGGCTTGATCCTCGAGTGGATATGCATCGCCTTAACATTAATTCAGACGTGAAGTCAGTCAAACAGCAACAACGACAGTTTCGTCTAGAAATATTGAAAACAATCTAGTCAGAAGTAAAGAAGCTTATAGACTCTGGCTTCATTAGTGAGGAGCAACACCCTGATTGGGTAGCCAATATCATCCCCATTACTAAGAAAAATGGGAAGATCCAAATTTGCGTCCATTTTTGCGATTTAAATGAGGCCTGTCCCAAAGACGAATTCCCTCTTCCAATCACGAATGTCATGATTGACAATACGTACGGGTTTGAAAGGATATCCTTCATGAATGGATTCTCAGGGTACAATCAAATCAAAATGTACCCTGATGATGAAAAACATACTTCTTTCAGGACACCACTAGGAATATATTGCTATACTGTCATGCCCTTCGAACTAAAAATCCTGGGGCAACATATCAGAGAGCTATGAATGCAATCTTCTGTGAACATATGCATAAAATAGTAGAATGCTACGTTGATGACATTGCAGTGAAAAGCCGTACCAAGGACGACCACATAGCCGATCTGAAGACAGTTTTTGAAATCATGCGGGCACATCAGTTGAAGATGAACCCCACCAAATCTTTCCTGGGGGTAGCCAGCGGTAAATTCCTAGGGTTTGTGGTGACATCCAAAGGAATTCACCTAGACCCAGAAAAAGTCCGTGCCGTCCGAGAGATGCAACCTCCAAGGAATCTCAGGGAGCTTAGAAGATTGCAAGGACGACTAGTATACATCCAGAAGTTTCTCAAATCTCTCCAGAAGATGCCAACCTTTCACCAAATTGATGAAAAAGGGCGTCTCATTCATTTGGGATGATGCTTGCCAACAAGCGTTCGAGGAAATTAAATGATACCTCACGCAACCAACTGTCCTTACACCTCCGGTGTCGGGAAAACCTTTCTTGATATACGTCCGAGCGATGGATCATTCTTTAGGAACTTTGCTAGTCTAGAATGATGATCAGGGATACGAACAGGCAATCTACTATCTGAGCAGGATCATAATCGGAGCCGAACATCAATATAACCCGATCAAAAAGGAATGTTTGGCATTGGTTTTCGCAGTTCAGAAAATGCGGCACTACTTGGTGGGCCAGACTATAAATGTTATTATTGGCCCAAAGGCCCATCACTTTAGTTTTGATGATGATCAACTCATGCAGTTATAGTACTAATGATCTTGTGTTTAATTAGTCTCAGATTTATGATCAAGATGTTAGTTGGTTTTTAGCTTCAACAAAGAATTTAAAGTCAAGTTTTGGAGCTAACACGGTTTGATTCAAGAGCTTGTGCATCAAGACCACATCAAGTACTCAAGAGGAGTCTTGCTCGTTGGATCAAGTTTGGACCAAGTCAAGAAGGAGGAGAAGATTTCAAGATCAAGACTTGAGTCTAGGTTTGTTTTTATTAAGATTTTATTTTTAGTTAAAATGTAAAGGATAGAATAGTTGGTGGATTGCTCAAGTATATCATATACACACACACTCTTAATTTAGATGAGTTTTCATAAAAGAATTTTTATTTTGAAAAAGACTTTTCATTTTGACAAAATACCGGTTTGGTTTTTGGAGTTTATTATATACATGTGTTTTTAACCAAAACCGTTTTAATGCTTATTATCAAAAACATAGATATTTCATCATTTATGTGTAGTGGATCATATCCATACACACCATGCTTTAAAAGTATTTAAAATGTCTTGTTTTTATTTGGAGAAGTTTTGGAAAAACAAATTTGAAAAAATACGGTTTTTGTTTTTAGCTAAAATTTCTAAGTTACAAAAAATAGTTCAAAATGTTTGTAACATGTCTTGATTTTACTCAAACATGTTTGTTTATCAAAGTATAATATTGAACCTATTTTTGTAGATTTTTCGTGAATTTATGGGATTTTATTTAAGATATAAAGCCAAGTTTTAAATCCCTAAAAAGACCTGTCCTGGCTTCTGTCGGTCGACCGGACCGGTCGACGCAAGCTAGGACCGACATGCACAGACGTGCACGCCCGTCTGGCTGAAGGGCCGGTCGATGGACCAGATCGACCGCCAGAGAGCTTCTGCTCTCTGGAAAGCCCTGGTCGACCGGCAGAGAGCTCGGCTCTCCGTTCCAGGCCGTGGTCGACCAGGCCGGTCGACCGAGGCTCGAACGGTCAGAAATCTGACCGTTGGTGGTCGACCGGGCTGATCGACCGACAGCTGTCAGGGCTGCTGATTTGGCCCCAACGGCTAGTTTTTGTGAAGCCTATTTAAAGGGGCTTCCTTGGGCTGTTTTGTAGAAGATTTTTGGAGAGTTTTTAAGATAGTTTTTCTTACTCTATTAAGAGGTTTTCTCCACTTGATTGAGAGCAAATATTTCCAATCAAAAGGAAAGTTTATCAAGAGTGTTTTCAAAGTGATTTCTTGTGTTTTCCTCCATAAATTCCATCCTTGTTTTTCTCACAAACACTTAAGCTATCCATTGATATATATTCATCCTATAGGAGTGTTATTGTGAGATTGTTTTTAGGTGATCAAAGTGTTGTGATCAACAAAGACTTCTTCGCTTTGAGGAGGCGGACATGTGTATTCGCATTGTTTCGGGTTCTAATGTGAACTCGGTGTTTGAGGTGTGGCCTCGGCGAGCTTGTAGGCTTACGGTGTGTTCGAGAACAAGAGAGGGACTAGAGAGTCTAAGAGTTCTAGTGGGAACTCCTTGTAGGTGTGCGGCACTGAGTGATCCGATGGGATCGAATTTAGTGGAAATCCTTCATAGTGTTGAAGGCGGAGACGTAGAGCAAGTGTGCTCGAACCTCGAAACAAATCTCCCGTATTTGCGATTGCTCTCTCTCTATCTCTTACTTGTCTTTATATCTTGCATGCTAATATTGTTTTTATCTTTATATGCTTGATATATTATGTGCTTATTGTTATATGCTTGGGGATTGTTTGCTAACACTTGTATTCAACCAAAAGAGCCAACGCGGCACCTCAACTCTTATTTAGAGGATACTTGAGGAGTTAGTCCAGAGCCCTTCACGGAGAATCCGGCTACACTCTTGTGTTATACTTGGTGTTTAGTTTAAGAAGTTTTAGTTTGCATTAAATAAGTTTTAATTCCGCATTAATTGACCATTAGATTAGCTAGTTACCTATTCACCCCCCTCTAGGTGATTACAGTTATATCAAAGGTCAACCTTTTAAGGTTGCTTATGACGAAGCCATCATCGCTAAATGGTTGACTGACAAAATGGGCCATACTACTCTCTCAATATGAGATGCGCTTTCTACTGCAAAAAGCCTGAAGGGACAAGCGGTGGCAGATTTCCTGGCTGAACGTCCAGATCCAAGATTTACAGAACTTAACGAAGATATCCCAGAAGAGATCGCTGAAGTTTGTCAGACCCAGACGTCTTTCGAAGGACATATATGGCAACTCTTCTTCAACGGTGCATCAAGAACAGGCCCACGAGGGCATGTCGTGGTAGGAGTGGGGGTAGTACTAGTCTCTCCACAAAACTACGTGATCCTTCGTGCATTCTCATTAACGGAGCCATGTTCCAACAATGTAGCGGAATACAATGCCCTCTTGATTGGAATGCAAATCGCCAATGAGATTGACGTTAAAAATCTCGAAGCATATGGTGACTCTAAACTCATCGTTAACCAAGTTCGCGGGGAGTACGAAGTTAGACAAGGAGACTTGGTACCCTATTACAATGCAACTATTCACATGGCCGTGAGGTTCAAAAATTTTTACATCGACCATGTACCACGCCAGCAAAATGCGCATGCAGATGTACTGGCATCTCTCGCTGTCTCTTTAGCCCTTCCAGCTGGTGTAGTAGAAAAAATACTTGTCTACAGCCACGACTCGTATTGCCCAAGAGTCATTTTTGAAGATCACCAAAAACCGACAGGAGACTGTCAAGCTGAAGAAGCTCTAGACACTTCAACAGGAGCAGAGCCTAGGGATTGGAAATTCTCCTACATCGACTATGCATTGTACGGTATCATGCCTGATGATCCCAAAGAGGTGGCTGCTATTAGAAGGAAAACCCACAAATTCTACTATAATGCGATCATGCGAACACTGTATCACCGATCACAGGATGGGATCCTCCTCCGCTGTCTGTCACAAAGGGAGGCACATGAAGTACTCAAAGAAGCGCATGATGGCATGTGTGGAGCTCATCAACCTGGTCTGAAGCTTGGGGATCGACTTCGAAGACTGGGATATTATTGGCCTAAGATGATCCCGGACGCCATCACTTACGCCAACGATGTCATGCCTGTCAAGTCCATGGTGACTTCATCCATTAAGCACCAGGATATCTTCGCTCTACATCCTCAACCTGGCCATTTGAGATGTGGGGAATGGACGTGGTCGGCCCTATCAGCCCACCTTCATCCAAGGGATATTGGTTCATCTTAACTATAACCGATTACTTCTCTAAATGGGCTGAAGCTATTCCCTTGAGAGAGGTAAAGGCATCTTACGTGATCAAATTTGTTAAACATCACGTCATTTACTGTTTTGGTGTGCCATGACGGATTGTTCATGATAATGGGCCCCAGTTCGTCAGTCAGGCTTTTCAGAGGTTCTACAACAAGTTCAGAATCCAGAATGTGTCCTCAACGGCGTACTACCCAGCCGCTAACGGCCTCACAGAAGCTTTCAACAAGACTATCGTGAAACTTCTTAAGAAATTCATCTCAAAAAGACAACGCCAATGGGACGACAAGTTAGGTGAATGCTTATGGGTCTATCGCACGACGGTTCGAACCCTGACGAAGGCTACACCTTTCTCCTTGGTGTATGGGTGTGAAGCTGTGCTCCCATTAGAAATCCAAATCACATCTCTACGTGTCGCCTTTGCAACCGAGATAACAAATAAGGAGAAGCATCGAATGCGACTCCAAGAACTGGAAGCGTTGGACGATAAACGCCTGCAAGCTCAACAACAAATCGAGCTTTATCAAGCTCGAATTACCAGAGCCTTCAATAAGAAAGTCAAAGAGCGAACTTTCAAGAAAGGCGACCTTGTCTTAGCCATCAGAAGACCTATAGTGATGACGCATAAGACCAAAGAAAAATTCTAACCCAAATGGGAAGGATCATTTATAATAGGCTGGTCTACTCAAATAGAGCATATAGCCTCATAATCTCAGACGGCGATACGCTCATGATGCCCATCAATGGCAAATTCTTGAAGAAATACTATCCTTGATGGTACTCTTCTCCTGATCAGGTTAATACTACACCTCTGACCGAAGCTCCAGATCCAAAATCAATGCCAAGGAAAGCTTTCTTCCTCTATTGGATTACATCACGGTCAATCAACATCAAGCTAATCAAGCGCTGGTTACATCATGATGCATGATGTAAATATTGAAGAAGGAACAAAATGTAAAACTTCAGTTTTAGTATAGTTACTCTTCTACTGACATCCGATGCCTCCGATGGTTAAGGATAGAGGAAAATATTGGCTTTCAAGTCCAACATAAGTTTTCGACAACTCATCATTCTAAGGGGAATAGTATGGCTAGCCTAACTAAAACGGTAGTTGACAAAGGTACATCAAATCTGTTGATACCTGAGGGTTTGGTAAAAATCCTAATGAACTTGGTCCCATCCTCTCCTCCAAAATCTCTTACCAATTCTCACCTAAAGAATGGTAGGGCCACAAAAATACCTGTGTTCATCTTCCTAATTAAATGAACTGGGATTTGTCAAGTTAATATTAAACCTCTGATAAACCAGATTTTTCAATCTCTAGTAGATTCAGTCAAGTTAATCATAAACCTCTGACAACAAAAACTCATTAGTTAGAAATTATCGCTGTTAAGTTTAATACTACACCTCAAAAAGCAAATTTCCCATGTCTCAGAAATCAACGATTGTCACGTTAATGTTAAACCTCTGACAGTTCATTTTACTCTCCACCCAAAATTCTCTACCAATTCTCTTCCATAGAAGGGTAAATCTACAAATGCAATCATTGCTATGTTAACACTATACCTCTGATAATGAAAAATTCCAATACTCTCCAACGAGTGCAAACTTCACTTGTCTCTCCTCTACATAGGATCACAAGTCTTTAAATCCTTGTCAAGTTAAAATTAAACCTCTGACATTCCAAACTTCACTTGTTAATTCTCATCAATAGAATGACAAGTGCTCAAAATTGCTCATATCACAAATCAACCACTGTCAAGTTAACACTACACTTCTGACATCCCAAACTTCACTTGTCAATTCTCATCAATAAAATAACAAGTCCTCAAAATTGCTCATATCGCAAATCAACTACTGTCAGGTTAACACTACACCTCTGACAAATTACTGTTAAGTTTAACACTACACCTCTAACAGTGATTAAGTTACTGCCAAGTTCAATATTAAACCTCTGACAGTCACTTTCACTCAGACTTCCATATCGAAGCTGAGATGAGCGATGCTAAGTTTAACATCACGCCTCTAGCGTCCAGTTCATTGCTAAGTTCAACAATACACCTATGATAATGACTTTCCCTCGAACTTCTATATCAAAGCCGAGATGACCAATGCCAAGTTCAAAATTACACCTCTAGCTCACTGCCAAGTTTAACATATGCCTATGACAGTGATGTTTTCAGTTTTCTCAAATGAAGCTGAAATTCCCATCGAGTCAAGTTAATATCACACCTCTGACCCACATTCCTGTTAAGTTAATATTACACCTCTGACAGTAATCTTGAATTCCCGAAATGAAATTTTCTCAACTTTGACTTGTTAAGTTAATTATCACATTTCTAGCAAGTCAAGAGTCCCTACTTCTATGTGTCTGATTTCAAAAAATAAAGAAATTCAAGACATATAAGAAGATAAGAAAAAGTATCACTTTTATTAATATTCAAACATATGAAAATGATACAAGACGCTCTCTTATACAAATAAGATTGAGTGTTACAATAAAGGAGTACAAAGAACTCTTTCAGTGAAAGGTTGCACTCACTCCTCAAGATATCTACACCATTCCAAATACAAGATTTTTGGAAGAGCGCTGAAGAAAGGTTCTTCTCTTCTCCCACTGAATCATGTCACGGTTGATCAGTGTTGAGACGATCGGATGCTGGTCACATCATGATGCATGATGTAACATTGAAGAAGCTCACCGCTCACAGAGAACAATGGTGTTTCTCGAGGTCGAAATGCAGAAGAACATTCTGATTCCACCCGACTAACTGGTGTGGGCAGTAATCCTTCGTTGAGGAACATCTCCACCACTAGAAAGTCATCTAATGAACATGGGATTTTTATCGATGTCACTTCTTGGGATAAGATTGGTGAAGGGAGGATCCGAGACCTTACAAGTAACGTCCTCTTTGCCGTGACCTGCAAGAGGACCATACCCACCACCATGCCCATTGTGACCATGACAAACCTGGGGCATTGCTGGTGCATCATGTTCAATAAGGCCTTGATAGATGTCATTAACCGCGCAAATCCTCCTCGCCCATGAGCAGGAGCTTTGATTCCCTGAATGCTCGCCAATCGAACAAGCTCGCTGGTTGAAATGTTCTCCCAAGAGCCCAGTGAAGATGCGGAAGGCTCACTGAAGTTGTTAGAACCTGCAAGAAGCAAGAAACCGAAGAGTTAAAATTCTGTTAAGGCAGAAAGTAAAAGCTAAAGGACAGACGCAGTTGAAGCTGTGAACTTCAAATGCGGAGTTAACCAGTGCAGATCTGAACGCAGTCTAGTTTGAGACCTGCATCCAAGATAAAAGATACGAGGTAACCCAGACGCAGAGGTCGCCGTGCCCGCGTTTGAAAAACAAGGGTTGCCACATCTAAGTCTAGAGATCTCAAAAGAATTAAAATTCTTCAAGTCAAGAACCTCAAACGCGGGCTTTATGTACAAAGCTCGCGTCTCAAGATCCAAGTACAGAGTTTATCATGCTCGGATCAAAGGATTCGTGAGTTAGAGTTCAAAATCAATGAGTTTGCGCTTCATCAAGAAGGCTAAAAGACGTGACTGTCGAACACGGGCGCATCAATCAGATTTCAAGAGAAGTTCAAGAGATTGAATTTCTTCAATGGACAGGAAAATAGAAACTCGATGGGACTGCGTATTTCATAGCGACAATTGGTTCCTACCTAGAGAAAAATTCTCTAGAAGTTGAACTTTATGCATCAAAGCGCGGCCGGTAAAATCACTTAAGGCGATACTTTTTGATCTTGAAATCACTTGACAGTGATAATCTTTAGAAAAAATTAAAGGAAAGTATGGAAGCTTTGAGTTCTTACTATTCATTGGAACATATCCCCTTAAAAGGAAAAAAGGACAAATCAAGATGAAGACCCTCAGTGCGCATGCTCTCAAAGGGAAACAGTCTAGATAATGGGCTGTTAAGGGGATGAGGTCTATTTATAGGCAAGCCATAAGGCTTATATGAAAAACACCTAGAGGGGGGGGGGGGTGAATAGGTGTTATTGCTAATCTAACAATCCTTTTAAAGCTAAGATGGATGAATGATGCAACGATCTCTCAAAACAAGACTAAGAGCCGAATACCCCGTGAGAGGTTCTGAACTCCTTCCTCCCAATTCCCCTTGAATGGGTTAGAGGTGCGCAATGCAACCTTGTTGTATGAGAATTGATCGAACAAAGTATGAATAAAAATGCAATGATGAAATGCACACAAGATATATCACAAGTATCACAAGCAATAACACAAGGAAATAAAACTAGATCTCAAGTAAGTAAATGAAAGCAATAGAGTGCAAGAGAAATTTAAAATAAGAATGGACACAAGGCAATCGCAAACACAAGATGTTTGTTTCGAGGTTCGAGCCACCGCTCTACTCCCCGCCTTCACCTCCGTGAAGGGTTTCCACTATCCACCGAGGACGATTACAACGGTCTACCGAAGACCCGAGCACCGAGCTCCACCAAGTACAATAACCTCTACCGAAGAGGTGTCTCCACAAGAACAAGAAGATCACAAGAACAAGAGTGATCACAACAAGATCACCAAACTCTTTTACAACACTCTCACTCTTTTTACAACTTCACTATAGAATGAGTTAGGGATTTTTGGCTCTATGAAGTGTAGTGAGAAAAACTCAGTTGTAGAGATGATTTTTGCAAGGGAACACAACTGAAAAACTAGCTCAAGAAAGAATTGAAAATGGAGAGCTTAAACACTTTTCTTTTCTCTTTTGAAAACTTTGAAAACTTGAGGATTTTTCTTGGTATTTTGCAAGAGAGTCTTCTCCTCTATTTATAGGTAGAGAAATAGGTTTAAAACAATTTATTTAGAGTTTATTTGCTCTGAAAAAGAACTGGAAAACCCTGAAAAAGTCTGCCAAAAAGCAATCTGGAAAATAGATTTTAGAATTGCACAAAAGAGGAAAGAACCGTTGGCTTTTGCAGGCTTGGCGGTCGACCGGGCCGGTCGACCGCCAGCTCAGCTGGCAAAAGATCCGTTGGCTCGGGTCTTCTGGCGGTCGACCGGCCCGGTCGACCCAGAAAACCCGAGAGCAACTGCTCACAGTCGGTCGACCGGGGCGGTCGACCGACAGACGTGCACAAATGTGCACGTCCTGGCACTGGCGCCGGTCGACCGGGCCGGTCGGCCGGTCAGCCTGAAACAGGAAAAAAAAAAACAATATTTTTTTGACTTAGAAAATTTTGTAAAATAGTTTTGGGTTTGAACAAACTTAAGTAACATGCTAGTAGGAGTATATAAACATGATCTAAACATGATATTTATTTTGTAAAACTTAGGGTCATGTAAATATCTACTAAGGCATGAAACCAAATTTAAAACATGAAAACTTAAATACAAGACTCACATTTTAACAAAACCAAATTGTGTATGTGTATCCTAGAGCCAATATCCAACACTCAAACTTTAACATTCTATTCTTACATTTGTTCTAGGTACTACAAGTGCTTCAAGAGGGCTTTTCACCATAAGGTCTTCAACACTTGATCCTTGAGCCCAATTTGAGTTGACTTGAGTCCAAAACATTTGCTTATAGGGAATAAACCTTCTAGATGAGTTAGATCCCTGAAACACACTTAACCAATAAACAATATTAGTACAAATAACTAATATATTTTGTAATCATCAAAACACACTAAACAAGGGTGATTGTAACCTTGAGCCAACAATCTCCCCCTTTTTGATGATGACAAAACATATAGGTTATTTAAACAAAAATGGAAGAAGAGCTTTGGAAAGCTCCCCCTCAAATAATGCTATGTATCAAAAAAGTCAATGAAGAGCTAAATACATAAGGCATTGGAAACACATAGTTTTATCAAAAACTCAAATATATCAAAGTAGTACACCATAAACAAACAAGACAACAAACAAACTTATACTTTTTCTCCCCCTTTTTGTCATACATCAAAAAGGGTTAAACAAACAAAACAAAAGAAATTTTTCTTTAAGAATCCATAATGCAAACATTCAACTCACCACAAATAAATGAAAATCTAGCATAATCTAGAGGTTTAGTAAAAATATCGGCAAGTTGAAAATCGGTAGAAACATAATCAATATCAATATCACCTTTCTCATAATGATCTCTAAGAAAGTGATACCTAATGTCAATGTGTTTGGTTTTACTATGTTGATTTGCATTCTTTGTCATGTGAATAGTACTAGTATTATCACAAAATATTTTAACATGATCAAAGTGTAAATCATAGTCAAGGAGAGTATGTTTCATCCAAAGAACTTGTGCACAACAAGCTCCGGCCGCAACATACTCCGCCTCGGCGGTTGAAAGGGCTACCGAATTTTGCTTTTTGGAAGACCAAGATACAAGACAATTACCTAGGAATTGACATGTTCCACTTGTGCTCTTCCTATCTACCCTACAACCCGCATAGTCGGCATCCGAAAAACTCTTCATATCAAATAGTCCGGTTTTCGGATACCACAAACCCATTTCAATAGTGCCCTTAAGGTATCTAATTATGCGTTTAACCGCAATTATATGAGACTCTTTAGGACAAGATTGAAAACGTGCACAAAGACAAACGGAAAACATAATATCCGGCCTACTAGCCGTCAAATACAATAAACTACCAATCATGCTACGATAAAGCTTAATGTCTACACTTTTACCTTGTTCATCCTTGTCAAGCTTAGTAGTTGTTGCCATGGGAGTTTTGCTCACTTTAGATCCTTCAAGCCCGAACTTTTTGATGAGTTCCTTTGTGTACTTGGCTTGATTGATGAAGATCCCATCCTTCCTTTGCTTGATTTGGAGTCCAAGGAAATAGTTGAGCTCCCCCATCATAGACATTTCAAATTCATCCTTCATGCATGATTCAAAAGCTTGGCAAAGAGATTCATTAGTAGAACAAAAAATAATATCATCTACATATATTTGCACAATAAGAATGTCATTTTCTACATGTTTTGTAAACAATGTTGTGTCAATTTTACCTTTCTTAAAACCATTTGAAATTAAAAATGAAGAAAGTCTTTCACACCAAGCCCTAGGGCTTGTTTTAAACCATAAAGAGCTTTATCTAATTTAAACACAAAATCCGGATGTGTAGGATCAACAAACCGGGGGGTTGTTCAACATACACCTCCTCTTCAATAAAACCATTTAGAAAAGCACTTTTAACATCCATTTGAAACAATTTAAAATCTTTATATGAGGCAAATGCTAGTGTCATCCGTATGGCTTCAAGCCGTGCTACGGGTGCAAAGGTTTCTTCAAAATCGATTCTTTCAATTTGAGTGTAACCTTGGGCAACTAACCTAGCTTTATTCCTAACAACGTTACCCGATTCATCCAACTTGTTCTTAAAGATCCACTTAGTACCAATTGTTGGTCTATCGTGGGGCCTAGGAACAAGGTGCCAAACTTGGTTGCGCTCAAATTGATTGAGTTCCTCTTGCATAGCTAGCAACCAATATGAATCGGCCTCGGCTTCGAGGACGTTCTTGGGTTCAACATGAGAAATAAATGCATAATGTCCACAATAATCATGAAGTTTAGAGCGAGTGGTTACCCCTTTTGATACTTCACCTATGACGAGGTCCTTGGGATGATGAGGATTGTATCTCCAACCCTTTGGAAGTTGTTGAGTAGGCTCCACGTCAATTGATTGAATCTCATGTCCTTAAGCCTCTTCTACTTTAGCTTCACTTCCTTCATCATCGTTTGGCTTGTCTCCTATAGTAGGTGTATCCTCCAAGGTCACTTTCTCCAAGCCTTCATCCAAAGCATCTATTTCTACAACATTCTTAACAAACAAGTTAGATTCTTCAAACTTAACATGTATAGATTCCTCAATAGTCAAAGATGATTTATTGAAGATTCTATAAGCCTTACTTGTATTAGAATAACCAACAAAAATTGCCTCATAAGCTTTAGCATCAAATTTTTCTAAATTATCTTTTGTATTTAAAACAAAACATTTGCATCCAAAAACTTTGAAATATGAAACATTTGGTTTTCTAGAAAAGTACATTTCAAAAGAAGTCTTTGAAGTATTTTTACACAAGAAAACACGATTTGATATATAGCATGATGTATTTACGGCCTCGGCCCACAAATAATGTGGTAGACCATATTCACTTAGCATTGTCCTAGCCATCTCTTGTAAAGTTCAATTTTTCCGTTCAACTACTCCATTTTGTTGTGGAGTTCTAGGACAAGAAAGTTCATGCTTAATTCCATGTTCTTCACAAAAAGTGGTAAAGGATAGGTTAATGAACTCACCTCCTCTATCACTTCTTATCCTTAAAATTGAAACATCTTTTTCTTTTTAACTCTTTTCTTAAAAGTTTGGAAATATGAAAATGCTTGATTTTTGTGTTCAAGAAAGAAAACCCAAGTAAACCGTGAAAAGTCATCAACCAAAACAAATGCAAATCTATTCCCACTTAGACTTTTGGTTTGTGTAGGGCCAAATAGATCCATATGGATTAACTCCAAAGGACGTGATGTCATGATGTCCTTAATTGACTTGAAAGAAGACTTAGTTTGTTTCCTAAATTGACATGCGTCACAAACTCGGTCCTTTTCAAAATTCAAACAAGGAATACCTTTCACCATTTCCTTTGTGTTTAACCTAGATATGTGGTCAAATGAAATATGGCCTAATCTTCTATGCCATAACCAAGAGTCGTCATTGAGGGCTTTTAAACAAGTAATATTACAAGACATATTAGACATATCTATCATATAAACATTACTTTCACGAAAACCGGAAAACACACAAGTATTAGAAATTCTATCAATAGCTTTACAAACTACATGATCAAAAACAACATCAAAACCTTTATCACAAAGTTGACTAACACTCAAGAGGTTATGCTTGAGTCCATCAACTAAAACTACATTCTCAATTAAAGGGGATGTGCCGAGTTTTACATTACCAATACCGATGATTTTACCCTTGGCATCATCTCCGAAGGTGACGGTGCCACCTTCATGGTATCTTGATAGGGTTGCAAAGTTGTTGATGTCCCAAGTCATGTGCCTTGAGCAACCACTATCAAGATACCACAATCCTCTATGTCGTTGGGCTTTGGAAGGTACCTATATCATTTAACAAAATTGTTGACTTTGGTACCCAAACTTTCTTGGGTCCTTGAAAGTTAGTGTTTCGAACCCAAACATTATGATAAGATGCACTTAGTCTATCATAGCAAAAATTGGCTAAGTGTCCTTTCCGCCCACAATGTGAACATGAGAATACTCTTCCATACATGAATGCATGATGTGTGTGTGAAGTGTGAGCATGCTTTGGGGGTTTGCCACGATGTAAAGGTTGTGTGGTATGAACATGAGCATGAGCATGGTGAACATTTTTCTTAGGGGCTTGTTTCTTAGGAAACATGGCCTCTAGCTTCTTCTTATCAAACTCACAATTTTTTAAAACAATTCCCAATGAGTCTATTCTTTCTTTAAGCATGGTAATCTCATTAGAATCAATTTGTGGGGACTTGCCTTTATAAGAAATCTTATACTTGTCAAAATCTTTTTGAGTGAAAACAATAGTGGAAAGTAATTCATCCTTTTCTTTAGAAAGAGTAAAAACTTGATGATTAAGAGATTCATTTTCCTTTTTCATTTTTAAATACTTTTTCTTAAGAAAATCATAGTTATGTGATAATTCCACAAAAGCTTCTCCTAACTCATCCATGGAAAGTTCATCATTTGGAGAAGTGGAAGGGGTTACCTTGCTTGTGCTTTCATTGGCCATGAAGCACATGTTGGCGGTATCAATCTCCTCCTCGGATTCGCTCTCGGAATCCCATGTAGCCTTCATTGCTTTCTTCTTGTAGGGCTTCTTTGAGGTGGAGGGCTTTACTTTATCCGGGCACTCCGCAACAATGTGTCCCGGTCTTTGGCAATTAAAGCAAATGATCTTTCTTTCTTCTTTACCTCCTTGCCATCTCTTCCTTCCTTGAAATTTAGCCTTGTTGTACATCCTCCGGACGTTCTTCACAAGAAGTGAGAGCTCTTCGTCATCTTCTTCTTCATCGTCTTCGTCGGAGTGTGTAGATTGACTTTTGAAGGCTATTGTCTTCTTCTTGGAAGGAGCCATGTCCTCCCTCACTTTCCTCTCCATCTCATGGGTTTTGAGGTTCCCAATGAGACCAATTAGCTCCATCTCCTCCTTATCATTGAGTTCCTTCAAGGTGGTTGCTTTTACTTCCCATGAAGGAGGAAGAGCCCGGATGATCTTTCTAACTCTTTGATCGTTGTCGATAGCATCACCTAGAGAAGAAAGTCCATTAGTGATTTTTGTAAATCTTGTAACCATATCATCTATGGTTTCATTTTCTTGCATGCAAAAATTCTCATATTGGGACCGAAGAAGGTCAATCTTAACCCTCTTCACTTGTGAAATCCCCTCATGTGTAACTAGCAAATGTGTCCAAATTTCATATGCGGACTTGCAATGAATAACTCTAGCTATATCATCATCATTAAGGGCTTGAAGAAGTGCATAGTGAGCCCTAGCATTGGCATCAAATTCCTTGGTCTCTATTTCGGACCAAGTGGATTCATCACCGGGGGGTGCACTAAAGGGTTTGGTCACGGCCTTTGCAACTCGACTACCTAGAGATTGCAAGAAAACGGTCATCTTAACCTTCCATATGGGAAAGTTAAGTCCATCAAACTTAGGGGGTGTCTTAATACCATCGGCCATCTTTACTAAGTGAGAATGAATGAAATGATTAGCAATATTAGGATCTTTCTAGGGTTGTTAAGCCAAGAGCCTAGTAACCAAGCTCTGATACCAATTGAAAAACACCTAGAGGGGGGTGAATAGGTGTTATTGCTAATCTAACAATCCTTTTAAAACTAAGATGGATGAATGATGCAACGATCTCTCAAAACAAGACTAAGAGACGAATACCCCGTGAGAGGTTCTGAACTCCTTCCTCCCAATTCCCCTTGAATGGGTTAGAGGTGCGCAATGCAACCTTGTTGTATGAGAATTGATCGAACAAAGTATGAATAAAAATGCAATGATGAAATGCACACAAGATATATCACAAGTATCACAAGCAATAACACAAGGAAATAAAACTAGATCTCAAGCAAGTAAATGAAAGCAATAGAGTGCAAGAGAAATTTAAAACAAGAATGGACACAAGGCAATCACAAACACAAGATGTTTGTTTCGAGGTTCGAGCCACTGCTCTACTCCCCGCCTTCACCTCCGTGAAGGGTTTCCACTATCCACCGAGGACGATTACAATGGTCTACCGAAGACCCGAGCACCGAGCTCCACCATGTACAATAACCTCTACCGAAGAGGTGTCTCCACAAGAACAAGAAGATCACAAGAACAAGAGTGATCACAACAAGATCACCAAACTCTTTTACAACACTCTCACTCTTTTTACAACTTCACTATAGAATGAGTTAGGGATTTTTGGCTCTATGAAGTGTAGTGAGAAAAACTCAGTTGTAGAGATGATTTTTGCAAGGGAGCACAATTGAAAAACTAGCTCAAGAAAGAATTAGAAATGGAGAGCTTAAACACTTTTCTTTTCTCTTTTGAAAACTTTGAAAACTTGAGGATTTTTCTTGGTATTTTGCAAGAGAGTCTTCTCCTCTATTTATAGGGAGAGAAATAGGTTTAAAACAATTTATTTAGAGTTTATTTGCTCTGAAAAAGAACTGGAAAACCCTGAAAAAGTCTGCCAAAAAGCAATCTGGAAAACAGATTTCAGAATTGCACAAAAGAGGAAAGAGCGTTGGCTTTTGCAGGTTTGGCGGTCGACCGGGCCGGTCGACCGCCAGCTCAGCTGGCAAAAGATCCGTTGGCTCGGGTCTTCTGGCGGTCGACCGGCCCGGTTGACCCAGAAAACCCGAGAGCAACTGCTCACAGTCGGTCGACCGGGGTGGTCGACCGACAGACGTGCACAAATGTGCACGTCCTGGCACTGGCGCCGGTCGACCGGGCCGGTCGGCCGGTCAGCCTGAAACAGAAAAAAAAAACAGTATTTTTTTTTGACTTAGAAAATTTTGTAAAATAGTTTTGGGTTTGAACAAACTTAAGTAACATGCTAGTAGGAGTATATAAACATGATCTAAACATGATATTTATTTTGTAAAACTTAGGGTCATGTAAATATCTACTAAGGCATGAAACCAAATTTAAAACATGAAAACTTAAATACAAGACTCACATTTTAACAAAACCAAATTGTGTATGTGTATCCTAGAGCCAATATCCAACACTCAAACTTTAACATTCTATTCTTACATTTGTTCTAGGTACTACAAGTGCTTCAAGAGGGCTTTTCACCATAAGGTCTTCAACACTTGATCCTTGAGCCCAATTTGAGTTGACTTGAGTCCAAAACATTTGCTTATAGGGAATAAACCTTCTAGATGAGTTAGATCCCTGAAACACACTTAACCAATAAACAATATTAGTACAAATAACTAATATGTTTTGTAATCATCAAAACACACTAAACAAGAGTGATTGTAACCTTGGGCCAACATTATACTTAATGGCATAAAAATCAAAGCCATCAGCTTTAATTCCTGCACAAACATCAAAATCCAATGAGGAGTTGACATGTGGATTGCCACTTCGGGAAACATCGAAAAACACAAGTCCCCAATTGTCAACGCCGACTTGGCATTTAAAGATCCAACAAGATCTTTAAGACGGGCTACATGTGACGCTTAGGAGGCTGCGTCAGGCGCAGACTCAGAGGTCACGTTCACAAGTCCGCGTCCTTTCATAAACCCGAGGGCTGCGTTTCTTTCATTCCTATTAAAGAAGCCATAACCGCGTCTCCTGAAGTGGTTCAGAGCCGCGTCTCCTCAGTAAGATGGAACCACCCTCCATGACTATTCAGACTCATACTTCAAAGTTTGCGCCTTCCCAAGGGACTTGAGTTGCATCTCTATTGAGTCAGAGCCGCGTCCCCATCAACCAGCTGAGCCTCGCGTTGGCGGTTCACAGTTAAAAGAGACTTAAGAGTTAAGAGAACTCTTTAAGCCCCTTCAATGGCGGAAACCAAATCAGATGGTTTTACTACCTGAAATGGGGGCCTCTTGCGTACAAGGATCGCCCATTTGAATCTCCAGAGCGACAGCACTTGAGGACGAGGAATCAGGTTTGGTCTTCGGTGCCATTTCGACCGTGAGATCGATGTTGAAGACAGTGAAAATGAAAAAAGCTTCAAGCTTTTCTTAACCCTAGATATAATGCTCAGTGAAGAAGAAGAAGAGTCTAATGATGACTTTTGAAAGACTGTTGTCTTTTATAGGCACAGTGATCTGCAGAGATACGCGGCGCATGGCTCGAGGTCTAATCCCTACCCGACGCGTGGCGTGCGTCTTAAATGCGACGCGAACTTCGCGCGTCCAAGGAAATATGTCCCCTAAACTCCGCCGAACATGTGGCAACGCGCCCAAAACGCGGGACTCCAATTTAACAAAAACTGCGTCCCTCTAAAGGTCGCGCCTCTCCTGCAAGGCCAAAGTCGCGCCTAGTTAATAGAGTGAGAGCTGCGTCTTCACTTCAAAGATCGCGTCCCTCCAGAGGCCACATTTCTTTAGAAAATTAATAGATGCGTCCTTACTCCGAATGAGGACAGCGTCTCCAAAGCAACATGACCCCTATGTCTACAAGACTTACATTCAGCGCAAATCAGTTCAACAGTACACTGGCACAAGCAGACACTGTTTACCCCTGGTTCAACAGTACACCAACAACCAGCTTAGAGCACTGAGGAGGTCTGGACTGCGTATCTAGACACTCACCACGATCATCTCTGGTGGCTTCAAAAGGTTTTACAGTACACTGTTTTCCATTATGTTTGCAAAGGGAAAAACTTACAAAAAAGAGTTTGAGGAGCTAAATTACAAGTATTCTTAAAAAGATTACAAGTAGATCCCCTCAGAGATTCTGGAGAAGTGTGCCGATAGGAGTCTGGTCAGCGCGCGACCACTTTGTCCCTTTGACGATGCGAGCGATGAGATTCCCTTCTCGCCTGGTTCCGGGAATCAGAGAATAGAGGATTGGTAGAACCCTCTTGCTGCTTCTCAAAATCGCCTTCGATAAGGAATTCCTTCTCGCCTGGTTCCGGAGATTCCTTGGGAAGAAGGACGATGTTAGGGTATCAACACCCTGGATAGAGAAAGCAATTCTCTAAAAGGTCTCTGAATTCGAGAACGCACGGTGCGTTACGAAGAAGCCTCAGTCGAAGAAGCTAATTGATCGATTCTTGCGATCAGAAGGCAATTGATGGCTCCTTCCTCTGCAATCCGATGCCTCTCCCTTGTGCCCCTGACGGGCTATTTATAGGGAAAGTAAGGGTATAATCGTCCCCTTTGAAGATATAGAAACAGATTGAACCGAATCTGTTTGAATCTGGAAAGTAGCCTTGCTGCGAGGCTATAATAGCTTCCGCGGAGCTAGAAAATGGCAAATCGGTTGATCTTTCCGATATGTTATGATCCTTTCCATATCGTTGATTGATTCTCCTTGATCCACTTACTCGTTTCAAGAGAGTCAAGAGATTGTGGCAATCACCTGCCATATTTGAATCCTGATTGGATTTGATTAGATTGAATCCGATCTCATCAGGAGATTTGATTGGTCAAAGGTTGACCATAGCAGGCTAATGGCGGAGCTGCCCGCTTTGAGGCTCATAGCGGAGCTAGAGGCAATTCCTGGCGAAGTCCGAAAAGAGGGTCTTCGGCGAAGTCCGAAAAGAGGGTTTTCGGCGAAGCTATCAGTTAGCTTCCTGGCGGTGCTCTGGATGATGTTAGTCTCTCAAGCGAGGCTATCTCCTTGGGCTAATGTAATGCTAAATGCTAGCATTTTAGACCTGCTGAGGTCTGTTAGAAACAATCCGGGTTCACTGTTCTGCTTGCTGGATCAGTGGAGTCCATCGCTTCCTTGTCCCTTGGAGGTGGGTGAAAACTGGTCTTCAGCTCGTCTGTCCCTTGTCTTTTGTAAATGTCAACAAGTTTAGACATCGTTCGGACCAATGAGAATCTTGTCTTTTTTAAGTGTCAACAAGACCCCCTTCAAAGTTTTCGAAAGTCTGCAATAGCCCAGACTTCGAAATACTTTGAACTGCTGTGATGGTGGTGTGGAGTATGAACATCGCCATGATGGTTGAGTTCAGCTTCGCCTTCAATCCTGCTTTGGGATGTAGATTCGCCGAGGAATCATGTAGACTCGCGTCTGGGTAGCTTCGCGGCTAGGTAAGTTCGCTCTGGAACATCTGTCGCTTTCCCGAGGCCAACTGCCGTGGGCCAGTTACGAGGAGGATTACTCCTTTCTTCATGCTGATCGAGGGAGATATTCTCCGATTTGCACGTTTCCAAGGGAGGATATTCCCTTTCTTCTAGGCGCAATAAGTGCCTTTTATGAGGGAGACGTTCTCTTCCCTTGTACGGTTCCAATGGAAACCGTTCCTGTTATCAAGGCGCAGTAAATGCCTTGAATGCGCTCGTGCTTCCACGCTTGAGGTGATCGCACTCAGGCCATGGGGCCTATAAATAGGACACTTGAGGTCCTCTGAAGAGAAGTGCCTTGCCTTTCTTCTCTTCTCTTGGTTGTGAGAGATACTCAGATCTCTGAATTAGTAGGAAAACCCACTCTGGTTGTCTAACCGGCCAAGGACCAGTAAGTCTCGATCATTCAAAGACTTCACTGCTTTTAGGGAACTCATCTCCCTTGATTTAGCTTTGGCAGCTCGCTTCAGGGATTAGCTTCCCTTGTTCTTCATCTTGCAATTGGCTGCTGCAGAGAAGGATCTCATCATAGTTTTCTGTGAAGCTATCATCTTGGCTTGATCAGTGAAAGATCGTTGCTTGTTAAGTCCGCTGCACAGGCAGGACTTGGGACTTGGCTTCTTCAATAGTTGAGCCAGTCTTGCCATATTGGTGAGGTTGAGACTGTTCTTCACAAGATCAGTCTGACTTTGCCGTATAGGCGAGGCTAGGACTTGGCGTTCGCTGAGCCAGCCCCTGGTTGCCGTGCAGGCGAGGCTTATCCTCTGCTTTGACTGAAGTCGGATTACTTTGCCGCTGAAGAATCTGACTTAATGTTTTTGTGCTTGACTGCTAACTTACTCCAATTTGCCTTGCAGTGAACTATGCTTGCCAGTCTGGTGACTTGATGGAAGAAGCCATAAAATTGCCTTATGCTTCCCCGGTTGAAGCTTTACTTTTAAGCAGGAGGAACAATTCGGGGCAGCGGATGCGCGTCCCAGGGGCTGTTGGCAGCCTCTTATCTGAGATGATTCGATCTGAGGTGAGGCTGGCTGCCGACTTTCAACTTTGGTGGCCTTCGTCGGGGACGATCCACTTCAGGGGAGTGGGCCTCACACCCGTCAGATTACTAGCATCAAAACTAGTTCCCATTATAGGTGATCTGACGTGTTGGCGGCGATAAGCTTTTATTGCCAGGCTTCAAAAAAAAATGGCCTGATAAGACCCGCCATTTTGTGGAGAAAAATGACCGTGTCCCGGTGGCAGAACTGGTTACAGCCTTGTGCAGGAGGAAGGCCTTTCGTGTCCAGTTGATCTGGTCTGGAAGCAGATAAAACCGCTTGTATGCCTTTTATGCAAATGGCCTTGCTAGGCAACTTGGTGTGTTGTATGAAACACAACTTTGATGTAATATCAAATGTATCTTTGCTTTTAGATCAATGAAAGTTCTTTGTCTGATCATTTGATTTTTGCTTGCTTCACTGAGAGTTTGGCCATTGCTGGGCTAAACTGCGCACGGGCATAGCCCTTCCTTTGAATGATCTTTGCGAGGCTGTCACGTCAGCGCCTCTTTAGAGGGCTAATTCAAACCTTTCGGTTAAGTCCTTGAAGGATTGCGCGAAGTCCGCACTTTGCTCTTGTGCGGAGTTAACCCCTTAGTGGGATTGAACCGTCGCTTTTTGGGAAAGCGCCTCAGGCGCTTCGGGCACTGTTTCGAATTAATTCGAAACGGCGGCATGTGCCCTTTTTCGAGGCCTTGATTTAGGCGCTGATTGGCCTATAAAAGCCCGATCGGGCTGAGAGAAAATCATCATTTCTCTTTGAATTTCCAGAGTACTTGACTCTTCTTTTCTTCCTTTTTCAAGAGTTCAAAAACTCCTGTAATTCTTCAATGGCGCCCAAGAGACGAGCGGGAAAGGAAGCAGCGACTTCTGCAGCGGAGGGCCTCCTCCGTTCATTGAGCGACCGATCGCTGGTAAGAGACTCTCTAATCTGATTAGAGAGTGGTCTTCATCCTTTGGAGTCGATACTCGGCTATTAGGACGATCGAATATGATCTGTCCTTATCAGGGAACTCGTTTCCCTTAACTTCCCTATTTTGCTTGCACCAGGGAAGTAAGAACTGAACAGTTCTTCTCTTGGGCTTCCATAGGAAGCCATTGCTTGGGCAATCTTCATCCTGTTGAGGAACAGGATATGGGTCGTGTGCCTTCAGTTGTGGCCACGAAGGGTGACTGTTATCCATAACGTCCTTTTGATGACGCCAGCCCTTAGGGCTATGCCACTTCTTGCAAAGATGCAGTCTTATCTGTGAAGCGAAGCTTTTTATCAAAGCTATTATCCCGCTGTCCCTGCTTACTGGGCGAGGCTATGCCTTAGCGAATTTTTGTGTCTTCGCGTCGATTTGATTGGTGAACTAATCATAGTTCATTTTCTTTTTGTTTTTGCAGTGCATCACGCCTCCGGCCTCCAGAACAGTCTATTTGGCTTAACCAGTCGAGCAGGGAGCATCAGCTTGCAGTTCATCGGGCAGGCTTCCTTGTTCAGTGAGCCGAGCCCCCTTGTACGGGATACGCTCATTCAGAGTGGTGGCCCGCAGGCCATGCGGAGCATTTTGACTACGGCTCCGTTGGAAGATATCGACCGTCAGGCTTACAAAAAGCCTGACTTCATGTTCGGGGATGCTGCACCTGATCCCGATCGCCAGCTACAGGCCGGTGAAGGCCAGTGGATCTTCCAGTTGGACGGCGAGAAATTCTATCTCCCGTCTACTAAGCGGCATTTCGCTTTGTCTTCCTTCGCGAGCGTGACTCAGGCTCGGAAGATGGCGTGGGGCGTGAGCCTAAATGCCGAATCTGTAAGTGTCGGGAGGTGACATTCCAGACCGGCTATTCGAGGGCGGGCTATCCTCGTAGCATAATAGGGCTATACCCTGGGAAGGTGGCGAGGGACCTTCCAGTAGGAGAGAATCCAGCTGCGGCGCCGACCTTTGGCACTCAGTTCTGCGAAGTTGACGGGAACTATCCCGCCACGGACTTCAGGGCTCCTGGTTGGGTCCACCCTCCTAGGTCATGGTGGGCGGAGTTGACCAATTATATCCTCAATCATTTTGAGGGGGAATTAGAGAGGTTGAACCTCTATGAGGCCGTCAGGGCGACCTGCTACGGCATTGAGATGAAGGTGGCGTGCTTCTACGCCATTCTTGAGTTGTACTGCCCAGCCTCGGGGACTTTCTTCACCCCGGTTGGTGAATTGGGCATGGCCCTGCATGAGATGCGAGAGATCTCTGCTTTGCCCTTCGGGTCTCTTCCATATGAAGAGTATTTTCCGTGTGAGGCGGAGCTGGCCCTCTTGGAGAAGCAAGAGCCTGCTTTGCTTGAGACATATCGGGAATTGGTGTGCCATTTGCACATTTGCTCCAGCATCCACACCGGTGGCAAAGGTAGCTCGAAGAGCTTGAAGAGCTGGGGGAACTACTTGTTCCCGGTGGGAACTACTTGTTCCCGGTCATGACTAGTGTGCCCGAGGCAGCTCATTGCGGAGTTGCTGAAGAAGACATCTTGGCGAGGATGGAGGTGCGTGCTGAAAAGGACATCGTCGTGACAGAAGATGATGGTCCTTTCGAGAAGGGTGATGTTCTTCGGAGCTTTCACCATCAGGCCCGTCGGCCTATGTCTCGCAAGGCGTTGCTGGCTGGCTTCTTAACCATCTGGTTAAAGAAGTGTGTCGTGCCTTCTTCTTCGGGTGACATTGTTCACCCGAATGTGCTGCTGCCTGCCGTTCGCTTGGTCCATGGCCACCGTCTGGGTCTTCTCCCGGCCATGGTGTGTTGTATTCAGAAGGGCCTTCGTGTACTGACGGAGGCTTTCTGCAGGCCAATGGCGTCAAGGCGAGGGAAGGGTGCCGTCTTGCCTCGTGACGGGCCCAATCCTAGGGTAGGTTTACCGTACACCTACTTGATGGCGTGGTTCGCCTTGCACTGCCCCAGTTTGATTGGAGCTGGGGAAGACCCACCTCAGGGTGTTCAAACGGCGCTTCTCCGTCGTTTTGAAGGCTGTCTGTGGCAGAAAACTTATGTGGCCGAGGCCCGTAAGTTAGTGCGTCGCTATGACGCTTATAGCCTATTCCGTTGCTTTCCTCGCCTGCGGGGTGCAGGATACAACGAGGAATTCCATGACGTGGAATCAGGTCGGTCCCCCATGAGTCGGGGTGTTTTCGAGTGGCTGGTCTGTATCCGGCCCTCGCATCTGCTGTACCGGAGTGGGGATACCTGCTACATGGAGCCCTACATTCCGAGCCGGTTCGCCCGCCAATTTGGGTATGACCAGTTGTATGTGGGCAACCCGAATCCGGACCTGGCTTTCATGGGGAGCCTCATTGATGGGGCTCGTGCTTGGCGGTTCTTTACCGCGGATGGCACTGGAGCGTGGCTACGCACGCCGTTGAGGGATCCCGGCCTATGGACGACCCTGTGTTTCTGCCAATGGTATGCAGCTTCGAATTCCACGCCTCCTGGATTCAAAGCCAATAGTTCAGGTGTGAAGTTGATTTCTCATCGGCTGAGGCAGAAGGCTTCTGATAAGATGGAGGGCAAGCGAGTCCGTGTTCCTGGCATAGAGAAGTTCATCGCTGTGGATGATAGCGAGGCTTCTGATGCAGAGAGCCCTCGCTTCGAGGCAGAGACAAGACCCGATGCCCCCGAAGCAGGTGCTCGTGAAGCCGGATCTGGTGTAGTGGGGACAACTCCCCCACAGCATGTGGAAGAAGTGGAGGAAGGGGACTCTGAGGTCCACTTCAAAAGGAAGCGTGGGAGTGGATCCCGTAGGAAGTTGTCGGCGAAGAAGCCCCGTCGCCAGACTCCTACCATTGTGGTGGAGGGTGAGCCCTCTGCTGCGCCTCCTTCTGCTGCTCCATTAGTGGCTGAGCCGTCGGTTGCTGAACCGACTACTGGTAAGATTGGTCCCATCTAATATGCCTTCAGCACGCTTTACATGACTCATCATTCGCTCTTTGTTGCAGGAGCTGAGGCAATTGGAGAGCAAGGGGAGCACTACGATCCCCTGTTCACTTATGGAAGTGCAGCTGGTTCCTTTGCTCGCTCGGAGGAGTCCGGAGGTGATGCGGCCGATATTGGCCCTTCGGGCGCTGGGACTTCTAAAGGAAGTCCTATGGCATCCAGCTCTGCCGGGTGGTCTGCGGAGGAATCGGCGAGTGGGCCGGCTATCCGCGTTGAGTCTGGTAAGAACTTTCCGATGGGACCCTTGGATTCTGATGCGGCTGACGAGGTGACATCGGCCTTCGGTAAGACTAAGGTCTCTTGGTCCTCGCCTATTTGTTGCGTCTCCTTTTTGACCTTGGTTTTGTTGCAGGCATTCGTCCCCAAGGTGCATCAGCTTCGAAAGAAGCGGAGGGTTTTCCTGAAGGGTCAAAGGGCGATATGAGCGCTTCGACCGGGGCAGACGCAGCTGTGTTAGACGCGCTGTATGGCGACCTGCCTTTTTATCAGCCCAAATCAGCGGAGGGCCCTGAGGTTGAAGAGGCGGCAGTCCCGGAGGTACCCCCACTTCCAGTCATATCAACGAGTGGGGTGCAGACTGTCTTGCCGAATACGGCATTGAGGGTGATTGTGAGCCCTACCTCCCCGACGCTGGTAGTTGAGCCTGCTGCTCAGGAGGTGGTTGCCAGTCCTACCTCCGCGGTGGCTGGCGTGCCGGTGTCGCTGAGGACTCCACCGAGGTCACCTTTGGCTTGCCCTGCTGCTGTCGATGTTCCCGCTTCTTCTTCCGCGGTGGTGTCGACTAGGTTGGTAGATTGCTCCGAGGTTGTCTCAAGGATTGATGAAGCTGAGAATGACTTTATCGGTAATCTGGTCGACAGCTTCTATAATAGTTTGGAGCAGACTATCGGTCTAGTCTTGAAGGCTCGCCTGTGCCATTTTCGAAGCTGAAAATGGTTCTCTCCCGTGGCATCGAGTGTATCCGGGACTTTGAGGGGTACCATCAAGCTACTGCTCTGGAGCTCCTGGTAGATGACCTTGAGAAGGACGTGGAGGAATGGCGCCATTTCCATCGTTCCGACGCAGCGTCTTTGGCTGATGAACGGCTCGCGCGTCTTGTCGCCCAGAAGCGCGAGGCTCAGCTCGCTGCTCAAGAGGCTGTTGAGGCTATCTCCTCTGACTTGAGGTCCTTGGAGGCAGAGGAAGCAGAGGTTGGGAGTGCAATTGATGCTTCCAACAGTGCTCTTCTTGACGCTGAAGATAAGATCAAGAGGGCTGAAGAGATGATCCGAAAGGCAAATCTCCTCTTGTCCAAAGCTACACAGATGCGGCATGAAGAGTCTGCGCGGCTTAAGCAGCTCAGGGCTCGAAGTGAGGAACTGGCGGAGCGGAAGTCATCACAGAGGGCGACTTTGGCGGAGACCGAGGCTCGTCTGGCTCAGGCGGTGGACTTCGATGCGGCGGAGCTAAGATCACAGGCGCTGGCCCAGGCTGAAGATGACAGGAGGACGCGGCTAGCTTCTCTTGGAGATCGGATTCGATCTTATCATGTACGCCTATAGGCTCCTCCATGTATCCCATCCTTCTGAATTAATAGAAAGATTTTTCTTTTGTCGTCTGTTGTTTGTTTGGATAATGAGGCATGGCTGTCTGTTGGTTCAGAGGTCGCAATGACATAACCAATTGAGATGTTGCCAGTCTCGAAGTCAGCCCTTTGCGGGGCTAAAAAGGGGAGATACTTGCCTTTTGTAAATGTCAGCAAGCATCGAGATTGAGACTTAGCTGTCTGCTGGTTCAGAGGTCGCAATGACATAACCAATTGAGACGCCGCTAAGCTCAATGGTAGATGAAACTTGGCGATCTGCCAGTTCAGAGGTCGCAATGACATAACTGGTTAAGACGCCACTAAGCTCAATAATAGATGAAACTTGGCTATCTGCCAGTTCAGAGGTCGCAATGACGTAACTGGTTGAGAAGCCACCAAGCTTCAATCAATAGGTGATACTCGTCTTTTGTAGATGTCGACAAATATCGAGACCTGTCTTTTGTAAATGTCAACAGGACTCGGGATTGAGATTTAGCTGTCTACTGGTTCAGAGGTCCAATGACATAACCGGTTAAGACGCCACTAAGCTCAATAATAGATGAAACTTGGCTATCTGCCAGTTCAGAGGTCGCAATGACATAACTGGTTAAGACGCCACTAAGCTCAATAATAGATGAAACTTGGCTATCTGCCAGTTCAGAGGTCGCAATGACATAACTGGTTGAGAAGCCACCAAGCTTCAATCAATAGGTGATACTCGTCTTTTGTAGATGTCGACAAATATCGAGACCTGTCTTTTGTAAATGTCAACAGGACTCGGGATTGAGACTTAGCTGTCTACTGGTTCAGAGGTCGCAATGACATAACCGGTTAAGACGCCACTAAGCTCAATAATAGATGAAACTTGGCTATCTGCCAGTTCAGAGGTCGCAATGACATAACTGGTTGAGAAGCCACCAAGCTTCAATCAATAGGTGATACTCGTCTTTTGTAAATGTCAACGAGTATCGAGACCTGTCTTTTGTAAATGTCAACAGGACTCGGGATTGAGACTTAGCTGTCTACTGGTTCAGAGGTCGCAATGACATAACCGGTTAAGACGCCACTAAGCTCAATAACAATGGAGTTTGGGAATAGTCTCGTTTTCACGGGGAGAAACGAGGGAATCACTGTCATAGGTTTAGTGTTAACGTACCATTCTATGGATGAGAATTGGTAGGTGATTTTGGAGGTCTCATTTTCTTGGAGAGAAACGAGGGATTGCTGTCATAGGTTTATTGTTAACGTAACAGCGGAATATATGTGGTCCTACCATTCTATGGATGAGAATTGGTAGGTGATTTTGGAGAGGGAATCAAGTGGGAACGGGTCCCTTGGGATTTTAAGCAAACCCCCAGCTATCAACAGGTTTGACATGCTTGGAGAAAGAGAGAGGCTCTCTTTGTGCGCATTCCGGACGCGCGGATCTCGATCAGAGGTGTAATGTTAACCTGATCGAGAGCAAGATCCTTGATTAAGGATAATACTTCTTTAAGAATTTGCCATTGATCGGCATCATGAGGAGGTCGCCATCTGCAGTTGTAAGGCGGTATGCTCCGTTTGAATAGACTGTCTCTATCACAAACGGTCCTTCCCATTTAGGCTGAAATTTGCCTTTGGTCTTGTGCGTCATAATCATCGGTCGTCTGACGGCTAAGACTAGGTCTCCTTTGTGGAAGACTCTCTGCTTGACCTTCTTATTGAAGGCTTTTGACATCCGAGCCTGATATAGCTCGATATGTTGCTGAGCTTGCAGCCGCTTCTCGTCCAGGGCTTCGAGCTCTTGAAGACGCAGGCGATCATTGTCTTCTGATGTCATCTTAGTAGTCAAGGCTACCCGTAATGATGGCATCTGGATTTCCAATGGGATGACCGCTTCGCACCCATATACCAGGGAGAAAGGCGTATTGCCTGTCGGTGTCCGAACCGTAGTCCGGTAGGCCCAAAGGCATTCACCGAGCTTTTCGTCCCAATCTCGCTTGTTCGAGGAGACAAACTTCTTGAGCAGCTTGATGATTGTCTTGTTGAATGCCTCTGCCAAGCCGTTGGCAGCAGGATTGTAAGCTGTTGAAGCCATATTCTGAATTCGGTATTTATCGCAGAACCGATAGAATCCTTGGCTTATGAATTGAGGACCATTGTCATGGATGATCCGCCTGGGGACACCAAATCGATGGATGACATGGTGTTTGATGAAGCTAACCAGATTGGAGGTTTTAACTTCGGCCAACGGTGTGGCCTCTGCCCATTTTGAGAAGTAATCGGTTATTGCCAGGATAAACCGATGACCTCTTGCCGAAGAGGGACTGATTGGCCCTGCGACATCGATTCCCCATGCTTCAAATGGCCATGAAGCAACAGTAGGGTGGAGCAACTCCGAAGGTTGGTGTATGAAGTCTGCATGGACCTGGCACGCCTTACACCTTCGTGCGTATTGGGTGGCATCGGCCATCATGGTCGGCCAGTAGTACCCAAGTCTGTGCAGCCTGTCTTTAAGCTTTGGACCTGGCTGGTGAGCTCCGCAAATACCATCATGTGCTTCTTTAAGCACTTCCTGTGCCTCTGAATGAGAGAGACAGCGGAGGAGGACACCGTCATATGAACGACGGTAGAGTGTCTTCAAAGTGGGATTATAGTAGAAACGGAGCGACCTTCGTCTGATGGACGCCGCTTCTTTGGGATCATCTGGAAGCAGACCGTGCAGAGCGTAGTCAATGAGAGGGAAGCGCCAATCCCTCGGCTCAAGATCCACGGAGATATTATGGACCTCTTGGATCCTTAGCATATGCTTAGAGCATACGAGATGCCGGGTTGCGACTGTGAGGTGATACTCGGTGTCGGCCGGTAAGGCTAGCGTCGTCGCTAATGCAGCGAGAGCATCCGCCTTGGTATTTTGGGATCGGGACACATGCCCGATGTAGAAGCCTTCAAATAAGCTAGCCAATTCGATGGCTGTATGATAATAAGGCACCAAGTCCTCATGACGGACCTCGTATTCGCCTTTAACCTGATTTATGATCAGCTTTGAATCGCCATAAGCTTCAAGGTAGCGTACCCCCATTCCCTGGGCGAGCTGGAGGCCAATGAGTAGGGCATTGTATTCCGCTACATTATTAGAGCATGATTCTGTCAAGGAGAACGCTCTGGGAAGGATATGATCCTGTGGGGAGATGAACACAACCCCCACTCCGGCAATAATCTTTCCTTTGGGGCCCATCCGCGATGCTCCGTCGAAGAACATCTGCCACACTTCCTCTGCTGAGGTCGCATTAGATTCGAAGACTTCATCAGGGATGTCTTCGTGAAGTTTTGAATGTTCTGGAACTGGATGAGCAGCTAAGAACTCTGCAAGGGCCTGGCCTTTAACTGCCTTCTGAGGAGTAAAGGTCATGTCGTATTGAGACAACAGAAGTGCCCATTTAGCCAACCTTGAATTCAGCGACCCTGGCTTCGTCATGAGAAGTCGTAAAGGGTTCACCCTGGAGATGACATGTATGGTTTGGCCAACCAAATAATGTCGTGTCTTCTGAACAGCGAAGACGAGAGCTAAACACTCTTTCTCAATAGGATTGTACCGAGATTCTGCTCCTATGAGAGTTCTACTCAGATAGTAGATGGCTTGCTCATGGCCATTGTCGTCCTTCTGAGCGAGGAGGGCGCCGAGGGAATAATCCAGGGCTTTTACATAAAGCAGGAATGGTTTTCCTGATGTAGGGGCCACTAAGACAGGAGGTTTTGTGAGATACCTTTTAATGTCTTCATAAGCTTCTTGACAAGCTCGATCCCACATGAAGGCAGTACCTTCTTCATTAGTCGGGTAAATGGTTGGCAACGGCCCGATAGATTTGCTATGAATCTTCTGATGTAGGCTAATCTGCCTTGCAAGCCTCGGAGCTCTTTGAGATTCCTTGGTGGATGCATGTCCTGGATGGCTTTGACTTTGTCTGGGTCCAAATGGATCCCTTTTGATGTGACAATGAACCCAAGGAATTTGCCACTAGACACTCCCAAGAAGGATTTTGTCGGGTTCATTTTCAGCTGATGAGCCCGCATTATGTCGAACATCGTTCTCAGATCGCGAAGATGTTCATTTTTGCTGCGGCTTTTGACGGCAATGTCGTCAACATAGCACTCCACCGTCTTTCGGAGATGGTCGCGGAAGATCATGCTCATCGCCCGTTGGTAGGTTGCTCCGGCGTTCTTCAGTCCGAAGGGCATTACAGTGTAGCAGTATACCCCCAATGGCGTTCGGAAAGAAGTATGCTTCTCGTCATCAGGATACATCTTGATCTGGTTGTACCCTGAGAAGCCGTCCATGAAAGACATCCTCTCGAACCCGCATGTGTTGTCGATCATGACATCGGTGATCGGCAGTGGGAATTCATCTTTGGGACAGGCCGTATTGAGATCACGGTAGTCGATGCAGATTCGTATTTTCCCATTTTTCTTGAGGACGGGGACTATGTTAGCCACCCAATCTGGATGTTGTTCCTCCCGGATGAAGCCACAAGCAATGAGTTTATGAACTTCGGCTTCAATAGCCTCCATGATGTTTGGGCGGAACCGACGTTGTTGCTGCTTGACTGGCTTAACGTCGGGCTTGATGTTTAGACGGTGCATAGCGACCTGTGGATCAAGTCCAGGCATGTCTTCATAGCTCCAGGCGAAGACATCTATATACTCTTTTACGAGCATTATCAATTCTTCCTTTTCGATAAGTGATAAGCTTTCACTTATGAAAATAGGCTTAGGGTGATCTTGACTGCCTAAGTTGACTTGGATCACCTTGTCTTCGGTAGGTGGCTCGCGCAGCTCAAACCGCTTTTCCCATTGAAAGCTCAATTGCTGGGCCCATGATTCCTCATTGGCAACCTCTGCGGGTTCCAACTGACTGCTTGAAGTCATGAGGCTTTCGAATATTCCTCCTATGCTGACATCAGAGTCCCATTCGGAGGATGAGGTCGACTGTGATGGGATCGATCCGTCGCCTTTGACCTGAACTGTTGTTGATGACGTGGGTGTAACATACCCTAACCCCCTGCGTGTACTATCATAGTAATTTGCAGGTTTTCCTCTTGGGACGGAGTTACGCATCAAGCCGCGTCTTCCTTTTCCGAAGTTTAGGCCGCTCCCTGCTTCAGGTTGTAGCCCATCTTTTTCATAATATGGCGCGCTGATGGCGCGTAATGGAAGAACTGTGGAACTTCTGAGTCCGAGCTTGAGTCTGTAGTTGAGAATCTCCCTGGCCGGGCTCTGCCGAAGATTATCGGCGACTGTCCTTGCTTGGACGGAGGGATCACCAGCGTGGCCCCTTCTATAACCTCCACAGATGTAATGGCCGAACTTGGCTCATGTACGGGCATGCGAAGAGAGCCATCCATAATGGATTTAATCGACTCGATGCTCGCAGGATAATCAAAAGAAATATCATCGTTAATTATCCATTCGCCTTCCTCATCAGAAGGGATCTTACATCGGGGATCATTAAAGCATGCTACAATTGGCTCGCCAATCAGAATGGCCGGCATGCCCCGTTTCAGATTCCGAATCTGCCTCATTGCCACTTTCATCATCGTCTGGCAATGGTTCTCCCGGCGTTCCACTAGCCTCTTGATATAGGAGGGCATCAGTGAAGTAGTTTTCCACCCCCTTAAAGGGTTGCTTTTCAGCGAAGACAGTTCGTACTGTCGCATCATCCTCAACATACTTGAAGCACTGATGGAGAGTGGACGGAACGATCCAGTTGGCATGGATCCAAGGTCGTCCTAGTAGCAGGTTGTATGATGTGTCAGCATCAATGACATAGCACGTCACCTCTGACTTCAGGCTTCCGATTCTGCAGCGGAGCCGAATCTTTCCAAGCGGATGGCTGCTCCCGGCGTTGAAACCATATATTGTAGTGGTGGTTGCAGACAACCTGTACAGTGGTATGCCGAGGAAGTAGAGGAGCCTTTTGGGGATGATGCTGAGAGCAGACCCCGGATCGACTTGTACTCTTTCAATGCAGGTTGAACCGATATATCCGGTATAGTACAGAGGTCGGTCATGCTTGTTGTCTTTGAGAAGCATATCTTCCGCCGTGAAGGTAATGGCAGGTACCTTTGACTGCGCGTGATGGCACTCTGAGCAGGGAGGCTGCATCTCATCACCAGGGATCTCAGGCATGCATGTCAGAAAGGACTCTGAGTTGGCTAGCGCATCTCTGAGTGCCTCTCTCGTCTCTTTAGAGAGACGAAGAAGCTCGTGTATTGTGATACGAGCCGGGATATTGGCTAAGTGGGCCAATATATCAAAGCGAAAGGGCGTGGCTAACCCTTGGCCTGGCGGTTTCTTCAACACATGGTCGAATCGCACCTCCTTAGGCTTCTCCTTCCCTTTGGTCAGGACTGGAGTGGATGCCGGCATTGGTACTGACGTCGTTTGCCGTTGTATCTCGTCAGTAGATTTGTCATATTGCCTTTGATATGACTTTCCAGACCGGGTGCCCGTCTGTTGAGGCGCATCTGCCCACGCTGTACAGGCATGCTTTTCTTCTTCAGAATCGCTGAGGGAAGCCGAAGTAAGATTACCATCGTCTGGCAGGACAGAGATGACATTGCAGGACTTGCCCTTTCTGCTGGAGTCGTTCGACGTCTGCTGTACGTCTTGGACGAGGTCAGGGTGTATCCACATAACTTCCCCTGTCTCCAATGTCAAAGGGACGAGACCCTTGTTGTATTGAGTCATGGCTGGAGGATGCTTGACTTCTAGCCGTGGCATCGGGGCTGGATAGGTCCCGTCAGGAACCATGACCTTCTGGGTAGTGCCGAACTCAAGAGTCACCATATTGGCAGTGACTTTCTTCTGTTCCGTCTTCAGTGTGAGGACTCCGGCGTCGACCAAGGCTTGAATTCTATCCTTAAGAACATAGCACTTGTCGGTAGGATGGTGGATCATCCTGTGGTAGAGGCAGTATTTAGGGTCATTTGTGCGCCCTATCTCATTAGGTCGCCGAGCATCTGGCAGCTTCATCTTATTCCCTTTATGGAGCAGATGGAATATCGTGACCACCTGGTCATCTCTGAAGGAGTACTGCTTCGGAGGAAACTTGGGCTCTTGGCTGTTGACGCCGCTCTTCTTGGCCTTTGACTGCATGTCCCCGGTCAGTTCGACGGACATAATTTCCTTCCCTTTAGCTTGGGAAGACTGCGGGAGATCGCTACGCCCTTTGTTGTTCGTGCCCCATTTGCTTCTAGGGGCGGATGGCTCGAACTTCTTAGCCGATTTCTCGGCTATCTCAGCTTGTTCGACCAATTCCTTCCAAGTATGGGCCTTGACAGCCCCCATGCGAACTTCTACTTGATCCGAGAAGTTATGTCTGCATGTTTGTAAAAGCATGGGTAAAGGCATCCCTGCTGGGCACATCAGAGATAGATTTCTGAACCGCTCAATGTATTCACGGACAGATTCGCCTTTCCTCTGCACAGTGGAAAGGAGCTTATCCATGGTCACTTCGGTATCGTCCTCATAGAAGCGAGAGAGGAACCGGGTTTCCAGGTCGACCCAGGAATTGATAGAGCCCTGAGGAAGGCTTCGGAACCAGTCGAATGCTACCCCTTTCAGGGTGCCGATGAACAACCTAGCCATGATGGCGTCGTTGTTTAGAACATTACCGGTCTGAGACCGGAAATAGTAGATGTGCTGATTGGGCGAGCTCTTACCATCATACGTGTGCAACGTTGGTGGTTTGAACTTTGGCGGATATGACACCGAATCCCATTCCAGTGGGTAAGGACGGACTACCCCCACTTTCTTCAATTCATCCTTTGAGCCAGGGATGAAATTTGAGCTTGAAGGCCTTTAAGGACTTCGGCATCCAGGGAAGAGCCTCCCTTAGATTTCTCCGTCTTGGCGGATCATTGCTGAGATGCCCCTCCTCGTCATGATTACTTCCGGTATCATCATTCCGGTTGCTGAGGAGCTGAGCGAGCATCTGTTGAATATTGTCCAGGGCCTCTTGCTGAGTTCTAGAGGTCTGCTCCTGAGCCTCCAAACGCCGACGAAGGTCGTCATTGGCGTTATCGGCCATATTAACCGATGCTTTGTCCGTTCGCACGGAACTGACTGTTGCTGAAGAAGCATACCCGCTGTCTCCATCTTCTCCGTCAGACGATTGGGGTGATCGTCCGGATTGTGGCGGGATCAGGGCCCTTGAGGAAGAAGGCTGTTCATAATTATAGGGTATCGCTACCCTGGATCTGGTGTTTCGGAAAACACCTTCTTCATGCACCAAGACTTCAGCTAAGCCTGGGCAGTAGTCCGGATCTGGGGAGCCGAAAGGGGGTGTCGTCAGAGGCTTGACTTCTTCCGCGCGGCTCTCGCCCCCTTCCGGTCATGTTGACGGATGCAGAGGCTGGATCCGGTGGCCCGCTCCTTTTGGGATGCCTCATCGGGATGCGCGCAGACAGTCGATCAAAGACTGATCGCCGATATGGAGAGGTGGCAAGGGTCGGTCGTAACCGACACTGCATAGAATGGACCATCACGAACTGGCATCCACTTCGTCGACAACAGGAGGAAGTAATCTGGAAATGCTTTAATCTCCGCTTGTCCGCCAAGAATCCTCGCAGGTCGGCCCTGTAGGGGCCTGAATAATCTGGTATATGGGACAACGCATCGTTCCCCTTAGTCCTGCGGAAAGGATTAGCACCGAATAGTGCTTTGGTTCTAGCCTCGCGGCTGTAAACCCGATGAGTACGCCGAGGTACAATAGCCTTGCTTGTGAGGACAAGGCTAGCGGTAGGCATTGCTGCACTAGGAGACGGTATGATTGCCGTCTTGACTTTATGGTTGGCAGCATTGTTGGTACAGGCGGGCATCTTGCCTTTTTCTTCATAAGAGGGGCGCGGCTTTGGCGAGGCTACGCCTGAAGCTTCAGCAGAGGACTTCTGTTTAGGCTTCCATATCCGCTTTGACAGAGGATGTATAGGTTCGCAAGGAACCTGAATAGCCACAAGCGGGGCTGTGGGGTGTTGGCGAAATTCTGCCTCTGGTTTCTGATCTGAAACCTTGGCCATGAAGACCTTCTTGTGCTTCCGTGCTCGAAGCATCAAGCCACCCCCAGAGAGGACTTCTTCAAATCTTCTTTGATCAATTTGGATAACCAGGTTCTCAAAAGTGCAGGATCTGGGCTGCGGACATGTTTCCTTGTTGCGCCAGAGGACCGCGGCAGGTTTGTAGAGAACCTTTTCCGTCTCCGCAGAGACTTTGCTTGAAGATTTAGCCAGAGAAGATCTGGCTGCACCGGCTTTTCTGAATTCAGAGATAGACCCGAAGGTCTGTTCGTCGCATTGCGACACTTGATTCTCAGCAGAGGAGAATACATTCCCCAGCGGAGTCGCCATCTTGTTTTCCATTATGTTTGCAAAGGGGAAAAACTTACAAAAAAGAGTTTGAGGAGCTAAATTACAAGTATTCTTAAAAAGATTACAAGTAGATCCCCTCAGAGATTCTGGAGAAGTGTGCCGATAGGAGTCTGGTCAGCGCGCGACCACTTTGTCCCTTTGACGATGCGAGCGATGAGATTCCCTTCTCGCCTGGTTCCGGGAATCAGAGAATAGAGGATTGGTAGAACCCTCTTGCTGCTTCTCAAAATCGCCTTCGATAAGGAATTCCTTCTCGCCTGGTTCCGGAGATTCCTTGGGAAGAAGGACGATGTTAGGGTATCAACACCCTGGATAGAGAAAGCAATTCTCTAAAAGGTCTCTGAATTCGAGAACGCACGGTGCGTTACGAAGAAGCCTCAGTCGAAGAAGCTAATTGATCGATTCTTGCGATCAGAAGGCAATCGATGGCTCCTTCCTCTGCAATCCGATGCCTCTCCCTTGTGCCCCTGACGGGCTATTTATAGGGAAAGTAAGGGTATAATCGTCCCCTTTGAAGATATAGAAACAGATTGAACCGAATCTGTTTGAATCTGGAAAGTAGCCTTGCTGCGAGGCTATAATAGCTTCCGCGGAGCTAGAAAATGGCAAATCGGTTGATCTTTCCGATATGTTATGATCCTTTCCATATCGTTGATTGATTCTCCTTGATCCACTTACTCGTTTCAAGAGAGTCAAGAGATTGTGGCAATCACCTGCCATATTTGAATCCTGATTGGATTTGATTAGATTGAATCCGATCTCATCAGGAGATTTGATTGGTCAAAGGTTGACCATAGCAGGCTGATGGCGGAGCTGCCCGCTTTGAGGCTCATAGCGGAGCTAGAGGCAATTCCTGGCGAAGTCCGAAAAGAGGGTCTTCGGCGAAGTCCGAAAAGAGGGTTTTCGGCGAAGCTATCAGTTAGCTTCCTGGCGGTGCTCTGGATGATGTTAGTCTCTCAAGCGAGGCTATCTCCTTGGGCTAATGTAATGCTAAATGCTAGCATTTTAGACCTGCTGAGGTCTGTTAGAAACAATCCGGGTTCACTGTTCTGCTTGCTGGATCAGTGGAGTCCATCGCTTCCTTGTCCCTTGGAGGTGGGTGAAAACTGGTCTTCAGCTCGTCTGTCCCTTGTCTTTTGTAAATGTCAACAAGTTTAGACATCGTTCGGACCAATGAGAATCTTGTCTTTTTTAAGTGTCAACA
>JAVJIF010030426.1:0-334007 GCA_038442645.1 Agave tequilana
TTTTCCATTATGTTTGCAAAGGGGAAAAACTTACAAAAAAGTTTTGAGGAGCTAAATTACAAGTATTCTTAAAAAGATTACAAGTAGATCCCCTCAGAGATTCTGGAGAAGTGTGCCGATAGGAGTCTGGTCAGCGCGCGACCACTTTGTCCCTTTGACGATGCGAGCGATGAGATTCCCTTCTCGCCTGGTTCCGGGAATCAGAGAATAGAGGATTGGTAGAACCCTCTTGCTGCTTCTCAAAATCGCCTTCGATAAGGAATTCCTTCTCGCCTGGTTCCGGAGATTCCTTGAGAAGAAGGACGATGTTAGGGTATCAACACCCTGGATAGAGAAAGCAATTCTCTAAAAGGTCTCTGAATTCGAGAACGCACGGTGCGTTATGAAGAAGCCTCAGTCGAAGAAGCTAATTGATCGATTCTTGCGATCAGAAGGCAATTGATGGCTCCTTCCTCTGCAATCCGATGCCTCTCCCTTGTGCCCCTGACGGGCTATTTATAGGGAAAGTAAGGGTATAATCGTCCCCTTTGAAGATATAGAAACAGATTGAACCGAATCTGTTTGAATCTGGAAAGTAGCCTTGCTGCGAGGCTATAATAGCTTCCGCAGAGCTAGAAATGGCAAATCAGTTGATCTTTCCGATATGTTTATGATCCTTTCCATATCGTTGATTGATTCTCCTTGATCACTTACTCGTTTCAGAGAGTCAAGAGATTGTGGCAATCACCTGCCATATTTGAATCCTGATTGGATTTGATTAGATTGAATCCGATCTCATCAGGAGATTTGATTGTCAAAGGTTGACCATAGCAGGCTGATGGCGGAGCTGCCCGCTTTGAGGCTCATAGCGGAGCTAGAGGCAATTCCTGGCGAAGTCCGAAAAGAGGGTCTTCGGCGAAGCTATCAGTTGGCTTCCTGGCGGTGCTCTGGATGATGTTAGCCTCTCAAGCGAGGCTATCTCCTTGGGCTAATGTAATGCTAAATGCTAGCATTTTAGACCTGCTGAGGTCGTTAGAAACAATCCGGGTTCACTGTTCTGCTTGCTGGATCAGTGGAGTCCATCGCTTCCTTGTCCCTGGAGGTGGGTGAAAACTGGTCTTCAGCTCGTCTGTCCCTTGTCTTTTATAAATGTCAACAAGTTTAGACATCGTCGGACCAATGAGAATCTTGTCTTTTTTAAGTGTCAACAAGACCCCTTCAAAGTTTTCGAAAGTCTGCAATAGCCCCAGACTTCGAAATACTTTGAACTGCTTTATGATGGTGGTGTGGAGTATGAACATCGCCATGATGGTTGAGTTCAGCTTCGCCTTCAATCCTGCTTTGGGATGTAGATTCGCCGAGGAATCATGTAGACTCGCGTCTGGGTAGCTTCGCGGCTAGGTAAGTTCGCTCTGGAACATCTGTCGCTTTCCCGAGGCCAACTGCCGTGGGCCAGTTTACGAGAGGATTACTCCTTTCTTCATGCTGATCGAGGGAGATATCTCCGATTTGCACGTTTCCAAGGGAGGATATTCCCTTTCTTCTAGGCGCAATAAGTGCCTTTTATGAGGGAACGTTCTCTTCCCTTGTACGGTTCCAATGGAAACCGTTCCTGTTATCAAGGCGCAGTAAATGCCTTGAATGCGCTCGTGCTTCCACGCTTGAGGTGATCGCACTCAGGCCATGGGGCCTATAAATAGGACACTTGAGGTCCTCTGAAGAGAAGTGCCTTGCCTTTCTTCTCTTCTCTTGGTTGTGAGAGATACTCAGATCTCTGAATTAGTAGGAAAACCCACTCTGGTTGTCTAACCGGCCAAGGACCAGTAAGTCTTGATCATTCAAAGACTTCACTGCTTTTAGGGAACTCATCTCCCTTGATTTAGCTTTGGCAGCTCGCTTCAGGGATTAGCTTCCCTTGTTCTTCATCTTGCAATTGGCTGCTGCAGAGAAGGATCTCATCATAGTTTTCTGTGAAGCTATCATCTTGGCTTGATCAGTGAAGATCGTTGCTTGTTAAGTCCGCTGCACAGGCAGGACTTGGGACTTGGCTTCTTCAATAGTTGAGCCAGTCTTGCCATATTGGTGAGGTTGAGACTGTTCTTCACAAGATCAGTCTGACTTTGCCGTATAGGCGAGGCTAGGACTTGGCGTTTGCTGAGCCAGCCCCTGGTTGCCGTGCAGGCGAGGCTTATCCTCTGCTTTGACTGAAGTCGGATTACTTTGCCGCTGAAGAATCTGACTTAATGTTTTTTGTGCTTGACTGCTAACTTACTCCAATTTGCCTTGCAGTGAGCTATGCTTGCCAGTCTGGTGACTTGATGGAAGAAGCCATAAAATTGCCTTATGCTTCCCCGTTTGAAGCTTTACTTTTAAGCAGGAGGAACAATTCGGGGCAGCGGGTGCGCGTCCCAGGGGCTGTTGGCAGCCTCTTATCTAGTCTGAGATGATTCGATCTGAGGTGAGGCTGGTTGCCGACTTTCAACTTTGGTGGCCTTCGTCGGGGACGATCCACTTCAGGGGAGTGGGCCTCACACCCGTCAGATTACTAGCATCAAAACTAGTTCCCATTATAGGTGATCTGACGTGTTGGCGGCGATAGCTTTTATTGCCAGGCTTCAAAAAAATGGCCTGATAAGACCCGCCATTTTGTGGAGAAAAATGACCGTGTCCCGGTGGCAGAACTGGTTACAAGCCTTGTGCAGGAGGAAGCCTTTCGTGTCCAGTTGATCTGGTCTGGAAGCAGATAAACCCGCTTGTATGCCTTTTATGCAAATGGCCTTGCTAGGCAACTTGGTGTGTTGTATGAAACACAACTTTGATGTAATATCAAATGTATCTTTGCTTTTAGATCAATGAAAGTTCTTTGTCTGATCATTCGATTTTTGCTTGCTTCACTGAGAGTTTGGCATTGCTGGGCTAAACTGCGCACAGGCATAGGACATAGCCCTTCCTTTGAATGATCTTTGCGAGGCTGTCACGTCAGCGCCTCTTTAGAGGGCTAATTCAAACCTTTCGGTTAAGTCCTTGAAGGATTGCGCGAAGTCCGCACTTTGCTCTTGTGCGGAGTTAACCCCTTAGTGGGATTGAACCGTCGCTTTTGGGAAGCGCCTCAGGCGCTTCGGGCACTGTTTCGAATTAATTCGAAACGGCGGTATGTGCCCTTTTTCGAGGCCTTGATTTAGGCGCTGATTGGCCTATAAAAGCCCGATCGGGCTGAGAGAAAATCATCATTTCTCTTTGAATTTTCCAGAGTACTTGACTCTTCTTTTTCTTCCTTTTTCAAGAGTTCAAAAACTCCTGTAATTCTTCAATGGCGCCCAAGAGACGAGCGGGAAAGGAAGCAGCGACTTCTGCAGCGGAGGGCCCTCCTCTGTTCATTGAGCGACCGATCGCTGGTAAGAGACCTCTCTAATCTGATTGAGAGTTGGTCTTCATCCTTTGGAGTCGATACTCGGCTATTAGGACGATCGAATATGATCTGTCCTTATCAGGGAACTCGTTTCCCTTAACTTCCCTATTTTGCTTGCACCAGGAGAAGTAAGAACTGAACAGTTCTTCTCTTGGGCTTCCATAGGAAGCCATTGCTTGGGCAATCTTCATCCTGTTGAGGAACAGGATATGGGTCGTGTGCCTTCAGTTGTGGCCACGAAGGGTGACTGTTATCCATAACGTCCTTTTGATGACGCCAGCCCTTAGGGCTATGCCACTTCTTGCAAAGATGCAGTCTATTTCTGTGAAGCGAAGCTTTTTATCAAAGCTATTATCCCCGCTGTCCCTGCTTACTGGGCGAGGCTATGCCTTAGCGAATTTTTGTGTCTTCGCGTCGATTTGATTGGTGAACTAATCATAGTTCATTTTCTTTTTGTTTTTGCAGTGCATCACGCCTCGGCCTCCAGAACAGTCTATTTGGCTTAACCAGTCGAGCAGGAGCATCAGCTTGCAGTTCATCGGGCAGGCTTCCTTGTTCAGTGAGCCGAGCCCCCTTGTACGGGATACGCTCATTCAGAGTGGTGGCCCGCAGGCCATGCGGAGCATTTTGACTACGGCTCCGTTGGAAGATATCGACCGTCAGGCTTACAAAAAGCCTGACTTCATGTTCGGGGATGCTGCACCTGATCCCGATCGCCAGCTACAGGCCGGTGAAGGCCAGTGGATCTTCCAGTTGGACGGCGAGAGATTCTATCTCCCGTCTACTAAGCGGCATTTCGCTTTGTCTTCCTTCGCGAGCGTGACTCAGGCTCGGAAGATGGCGTGGGGCGTGAGCCTAAATGCCGAATCTGTAAGTGTCGGGAGGTTGACATTCCAGACCGGCTATTCGAGGGCGGGCTATCCTCGTAGCATAATAGGGCTATACCCTGGGAAGGTGGCGAGGGACCTTCCAGTAGGAGAGAATCCAGCTGCGGCGCCGACCTTTGGCACTCAGTTCTCTGCGAAGTTGACGGGAACTATCCCGCCACGGACTTCAGGGCTCCTGGTTGGGTCCACCCTCCTAGGTCATGGTGGGCGGAGTTGACCAATTATATCCTCAATCATTTTGAGGGGGAATTAGAGAGGTTGAACCTCTATGAGGCCGTCAGGGCGACCTGCTACGGCATTGAGATGAAGGTGGCGTGCTTCTACGCCATTCTTGAGTTGTACTTCCCAGCCTCGGGGACTTTTCTTCACCCCGGTTGGTGAATTGGGCATGGCCCTGCATGAGATGCGAGAGATCTCTGCTTTGCCCTTCGGGTCTCTTCCATATGAAGAGTATTTTCCGTGTGAGGCGGAGCTGGCCCTCTTGAGAAGCAAGAGCCTGCTTTGCTTGAGACATATCGGGAATTGGTGTGCCATTTGCACATTTGCTCCAGCATCCACACCGGTGGCAAAGGTAGCCCGAAGAGCTTGAAGAGCTGGGGGAACTACTTGTTCCCGACATGACTAGTGTGCCCGAGGCAGCTCATTGCGGAGTTGCTGAAGAAGACATCTTGGCGAGGATAGAGGTGCGTGCTGAAAAGGACATCGTCGTGACAGAAGATGATGGTCCTTTCGAGAAGGGTGATGTTCTTCGGAGCTTTCACCATCAGGCCCGTCGGCCTATGTCTCGCAAGGCGTTGCTGGCTGGCTTCTTAACCATCTGGTTAAAGAAGTGTGTCGTGCCTTCTTCTTCGGGTGATTGTTCACCCGAAATGTGCTGCTGCCTGCCGTTCGCTGTTCGCTTGGTCCATGGCCACCGTCTGGGTCTTCTCCCGGCCATGGTGTGTTGTATTCAGAGGGGCCTTCGTGTACTGACGGAGGCTTTCTGCAGGCCAATGGCGTCAAGGCGAGGGAAGGGTGCCGTCTTGCCTCGTGACGGGCCCAATCCTAGGGTAGGTTTACCGTACACCTACTTGATGGCGTGGTTCGCCTTGCACTGCCCCATTTTGATTGGAGCTGGGGAAGACCCACCTCAGGGTGTTCAAACGGCGCTTCTCCTCGTCGTTTTGAAGGCTGTCTGTGGCAGAAAACTTATGTGGCCGAGGCCCGTAAGTTAGTGCGTCGCTATGACGCTTATAGCCTATTCCGTTGCTTTCCTCGCCTGCGGGGTGCAGGATACAACGAGGAATTCCATGACGTGGAATCAGGTCGGTCCCCCCATGAGTCGGGGTGTTTTCGAGTGGCTGGTCCTGTATCCGGCCCTCGCATCTGCTGTACCGGAGTGGGGATACCTGCTACATGGAGCCCTACATTCCGAGCCGGTTCGCCCGCCAATTTGGGTATGACCAGTTGTATGTGGGCAACCCGAATCCGGACCTGGCTTTCATGGGGAGCCTCATTGATGGGGGCTCGTGCTTGGCGGTTCTTTACCGCGGATGGCACTGGAGCGTGGCTACGCACGCCGTTGAGGGATCCCGGCCTATGGACGACCCTGTGTTTTCTGCCAATGGTATGCAGCTTCGAATTCCACGCCTCCTGGATTCAAAGCCAATAGTTCAGGTGTGAAGTTGATTTCTCATCGGCTGAGGCAGAAGGCTTCTGATAAGATGGAGGGCAAGCGAGTCCGTGTTCCTGGCATAGAGGAGTTCATCGCTGTGGATGATAGCGAGGCTTCTGATGCAGAGAGGCCCTCGCTTCGAGGCAGAGACAAGACCCGATGCCCCCGAAGCAGGTGCTCGTGAAGCCGGATCTGGTGTAGTGGGACAACTCCCCCACAGCATGTGGAAGAAGTGGAGAAGGGGACTCTGAGGTCCACTTCAAAAGGAAGCGTGGGGAGTGGATCCCGTAGGAAGTTGTCGCGCGAAGAAGCCCCGTCGCCAGACTCCTACCATTGTGGTGGAGGGTGAGCCCTCTGCTGCGCCTCCTTCTGCTGCTGCTCATTAGTGGCTGAGCCGTCGGTTGCTGAACCGACTACTGGTAAGATTGGTCCCATCTAATATGCCTTCAGCACGCTTTACATGACTCATCATTCGCTCTTTGTTGCAGGAGCTGAGGCAATTGGAGAGCAAGGGGAGCACTACGATCCCCTGTTCACTTATGAAGTGCAGCTGGTCCTTTGCTCGCTCGGAGGAGTCCGGAGGTGATGCGGCCGATATTGGCCCTTCGGGCGCTGGGACTTCTAAAGGAAGTCCTATGGCATCCAGCTCTGCCGGGTGGTCTGCGGAGGAATCGGCGAGTGGGCCGGCTATCCGCGTTGAGTCTGGTAAGAACTTTCCGATGGGACCCTTGGATTCTGATGCGGCTGACGACGGTGACATCGGCCTTCGGTAAGACTAAGGTCTCTGGTCCTCGCCTATTTGTTGCGTCTCCTTTTTGACCTTGGTTTTGTTGCAGGCATTCGTCCCCAAGGTGCATCAGCTTCGAAAGAAGCGGAGGGTTTTCCTGAAGGGTCAAAGGCGATATGAGCGCTTCGACGGGGCAGACGCAGCTGTGTTAGACGCGCTGTATGGCGACCTGCCTTTTTATCAGCCCAAATCAGCGGAGGGCCCTGAGGTTGAAGAGGCGGCAGTCCCGGAGGTACCCCCCACTTCCAGTCATATCAACGAGTGGGGTGCAGACTGTCTTGCCGAATACGGCATTGAGGGTGATTGTGAGCCCTACCTCCCCGACGCTGGTAGTTTGAGCCTGCTGCTCAGGAGGTGGTTGCCAGTCCTACCTCCGCGTGGCTGGCGTGCCGGTGTCGCTGAGGACTCCGCCGAGGTCACCTTTGGCTTGCCCTGCTGCTGTCGATGTTCCCGCTTCTTCTTCCGCGGTGGTGTCGACTAGGTTGGTAGATTGCTCCGAGGTTGTCTCAAGGATTGATGAAGCTGAGAATGACTTTATCGGTAATCTGGTCGACAGCTTCTATAATAGTTTGGAGCAGACTATCGGTCTAGTCTTGAAGGGCTCGCCTGTGCCATTTTCGAAGCTGAAAATGTTCTCTCCGTGGCATCGAGTGTATCCGGGACTTTGAGGGGTACCATCAAGCTACTGCTCTGGAGCTCCTGGTAGATGACCTTGAGAAGGACGTGGAGGAATGGCGCCATTTCCATCGTTCCGACGCAGCGTCTTTGGCTGATGAACGGCTCGCGCGTCTTGTCGCCCAGAAGCGCGAGGCTCAGCTCGCTGCTCAAGAGGCTGTTGAGGCTATCTCCTCTGACTTGAGGTCCTTGGAGGCAGAGGAAGCAGAGGTTGGGAGTGCAATTGATGCTTCCAACAGTGCTCTTCTTGACGCTGAAGATAAGATCAAGAGGGCTGAAGAGATGATCCGAAAGGCAAATCTCCTCTTGTCCAAAGCTACACAGATGCGTCATGAAGAGTCCTGCGCGGCTTAAGCAGCTCAGGGCTCGAAGTGAGGAACTGGCGGAGCGGAAGTCATCACAGAGGGCGACTTTGGCGGAGACCGAGGCTCGTCTGGCTCAGGCGGTGGACTTCGATGCGGCGGAGCTAAGATCACAGGCGCTGGCCCAGGCTGAAGATGACAGGAGGACGCGGCTAGCTTCTCTTGGAGATCGGATTCGATCTTATCATGTACGCCTATAGGCTCCTCCATGTATCCCATCCTTCTGAATTAATAGAAAGATTTTCTTTTGTCGTCTGTTGTTTGTTTGGATAATGAGGTGCATGGCTGTCTGTTGGTTCAGAGGTCGCAATGACATAACCAATTGAGATGTTGCCAGTCTCGAAGTCAGCCCTTTGCGGGGCTAAAAAGGGAGATACTTGCCTTTTGTAAATGTCAGCAAGCATCGAGATTGAGACTTAGCTGTCTGCTGGTTCAGAGGTCGCAATGACATAACCAATTGAGACGCCGCTAAGCTCAATGGTAGATGAAACTTGGCGATCTGCCAGTTCAGAGGTCGCAATGACATACTGTTAGACGCCACTAAGCTCAATAATGGATGAAACTTGGCTATCTGCCAGTTCAGAGGTCGCAATGACATAACTGGTTGAGAAGCCACCAAGCTTCAATCAATAGGTGATACTCGTCTTTGTAGTAGATTCAACGAGTATCGAGACCTGTCTTTTGTAAATGTCAACAGGACTCGGATTGAGACTTAGCTGTCTACTGGTTCAGAGGTCGCAATGACATAACCGGTTAAGACGCCACTAAGCTCAATAATAGATGAAACTTGGCTATCTGCCAGTTCAGAGGTCGCAATGACATAACTGGTTGAGAAGCCACAAGCTTCAATCAATAGGTGATACTCGTCTTTTGTAAATGTCAACGAGTATCGGAGACCTGTCTTTTGTAAATGTCAACAGGACTCGGGATTGAGACTTAGCTGTCTACTGGTTCAGAGGTCGCAATGACATAACCGGTTAAGACGCCACTAAGCTCAATAATAGATGAAACTTGGCTATCTGCCAGTTCAGAGGTCGCAATGACATAACTGGTTGAGAAGCCACCAAGCTTCAATCAATAAGTGATACTCGTCTTTTGTAAATGTCAACGAGTATCGAGACCTGTCTTTTGTAAATGTCAATAGGACTCGGGATTGAGACTTAGCTGTCTACTGGTCAGAGGTCGCAATGACATAACCGGTTAAGACGCACTAAGCTCAATAACAATGGAGTTTGGGAATAGTCTCGTTTTCACGGGGAGAAACGAGGGAATCACTGTCATAGGTTTAGTGTTAACGTAACAGCGAAATATATGTGGTCCTACCATTCTATGGATGAGAATTGGTAAGTGATTTTGGAGGTCTCATTTCTCTTGAGAGAAACGAGGGGATTGCTGTCATAGGTTTATTGTTAACGTAACAGCGGAATATATGTGGTCCTACCATTCTATGGATGAGAATTGGTAGGTGATTTTGGAGAGGGAATCAAGTGGGAACGGGTCCCTTGGGATTTTAAGCAAACCCCCAGCTATCAACAGGTTTTGACATGCTTGGAGAAAGAGAGAGAGGCTCTCTTTGTGCGCATTCCGGACGCGCGGATCTCGATCAGAGGTGTAATGTTAACCTGATCGAGAGCAAGATCCTTGATTAAGGATAATACTTCTTTAAGAATTTGCCATTGATCGGCATCATGAGGAGGTCGCCATCTGCAGTTGTAAGGCGGTGCTCCGTTTGAATAGACTGTCTCTATCACAAACGGTCCTTCCCATTTAGGCTGAAATTTGCCTTGGTCTTGTGCGTCATAATCATCATCGGTCGTCCACGGCTAAGACTAGGTCTCCTTTGTGGAAGACTCTCTGCTTGACCTTCTTATTGAAGGCTTTTGACATCCGAGCCTGATATAGCTCGATATGTTGCTGAGCTGCAGCCGCTTCTCGTCCAGGGCTTCGAGCTCTTGAAGACGCAGGCGATCATTGTCTTCTGATGTCATCTTAGTAGTCAAGGCTACCCGTAATGATGGCATCTGGATTTCCAATGGGATGACCGCTTCGCACCCATATACCAGGGAGAAAGGCGTATTGCCTGTCGGTGTCCGAACCGTAGTCCGGTAGGCCCAAAGGCATTCACCGAGCTTTTCGTCCCAATCTCGCTTGTTCGAGGAGACAAACTTCTTGAGCAGCTTGATGATTGTCTTGTTGAATGCCTCTGCCAAGCCGTTGGCAGCAGGATTGTAAGCTGTTGAAGCCATATTCTGAATTCGGTATTTATCGCAGAACCGATAGAATCCTTGGCTTATGAATTGAGGACCATTGTCATGGATGATCCGCCTGGGGACACCAAATCGATGGATGACATGGTGTTTGATGAAGCTAACCGATTGGAGGTTTTAACTTCGGCCAACGGTGTGGCCTCTGCCCATTTTGAGAAGTAATCGTTATTACCAGGATAAACCGATGACCTCTTGCCGAAGAGGGACTGATTGGCCCTGCGACATCGATTCCCCATGCTTCAAATGGCCATGAAGCAACAGTAGGGTGGAGCAACTCCGAAGGTTGGTGTATGAAGTCTGCATGGACCTGGCACGCCTTACACCTTCGTGCGTATTGGGTGGCATTGGCCATCATGGTCGGCCAGTAGTACCCAAGTCTGTGCAGCCTGTCTTTAAGCTTTGGACCTGGCTGGTGAGCTCCGCAAATACCATCATGTGCTTCTTTAAGCACTTCCTGTGCCTCTGAATGAGAGAGACAGGCGGAGGAGGACACCGTCATATGAACGACGGTAGAGTGTCTTCAAAGTGGGATCATAGTAGAAACGGAGCGACCTTCGTCTGATGGACGCCGCTTCTTTGGGATCATCTGGAAGCAGACCGTGGCAGAGCGTAGTCAATGAGAGGGAAGCGCCAATCCCTCGGCTCAAGATCCACGGAGATATTATGGACCTCTTGGATCCTTAGCATATGCTTAGAGCATACGAGATGCCGGGTTGCGACTGTGAGGTGATACTCGTGTCGGCCGGTAAGGCTAGCGTCGTCGCTAATGCAGCGAGAGCATCCGCCTTGGTATTTTGGGATCGGGACACATGCCCGATGTAGAAGCCTTCAAATAAGCTAGCCAATTCGATGGCTGTATGATAATAAGGCACCAAGTCCTCATGACGGACCTCGTATTCGCCTTTAACCTGATTTATGATCAGCTTTGAATCGCCATAAGCTTCAAGGTAGCGTACCCCCATTCCCTGGGCGAGCTGGAGGCCAATGAGTAGGGCATTGTATTCCGCTACATTATTAGAGCATGATTCTGTCAAGGAGAACGCTCTGGGAAGGATATGATCCTGTGGGAGATGAACACAACCCCCACTCCGGCAATAATCTTTCCTTTGGGGCCCATCCGCGATGCTCCGTCGAAGAACATCTGCCACACTTCCTCTGCTGAGGTCGCATTAGATTCGAAGACTTCATCAGGGATGTCTTCGTGAAGTTTTGAATGTTCTGGAACTGGATGAGCAGCTAAGAACTCTGCAAGGGCCTGGCCTTTAACTGCCTTCTGAGGAGTAAAGGTCATGTCGTATTGAGACAACAGAAGTGCCCATTTAGCCAACCTTGAATTCAGCGACCCTGGCTTCGTCATGAGAAGTCGTAAAGGGTTCACCCTGGAGATGACATGTATGGTTTGGCCAACCAAATAATGTCGTGTCTTCTGAACAGCGAAGACGAGAGCTAAACACTCTTTCTCAATAGGATTGTACCGAGATTCTGCTCCTATGAGAGTTCTACTCAGATAGTAGATGGCTTGCTCATGGCCATTGTCGTCCTTCTGAGCGAGGAGGGCGCCGAGGGAATAATCCAGGGCTTTTACATAAAGCAGGAATGGTTTTCCTGATGTAGGGGCCACTAAGACAGGAGGTTTTGTGAGATACCTTTTAATGTCTTCATAAGCTTCTTGACAAGCTCGATCCCACATGAAGGCAGTACCCTTCTTCATTAGTCGGGTAAATGGTTGGCAACGGCCCGATAGATTTGCTATGAATCTTCTGATGTAGGCTAATCTGCCTTGCAAGCCTCGGAGCTCTTTGAGATTCCTTGGTGGATGCATGTCCTGGATGGCTTTGACTTTGTCTGGGTCCAAATGGATCCCTTTTGATGTGACAATGAACCCAAGGAATTTGCCACTAGACACTCCCAAGAAGGATTTTGTCGGGTTCATTTTCAGCTGATGAGCCCGCATTATGTCGAACATCGTTCTCAGATCGCGAAGATGTTCATTTTGCTGCGGCTTTTGACGGCAATGTCGTCAACATAGCACTCCACCGTCTTTCGGAGATGGTCGCGGAAGATCATGCTCATCGCCCGTTGGTAGGTTGCTCCGGCGTTCTTCAGTCCGAAGGGCATTACAGTGTAGCAGTATACCCCCAATGGCGTTCGGAAAGAAGTATGCTTCTCGTCATCAGGATACATCTTGATCTGGTTGTACCCTGAGAAGCCGTCCATGAAAGACATCCTCTCGAACCCGCATGTGTTGTCGATCATGACATCGGTGATCGGCAGTGGAATTCATCTTTGGGACAGGCCGTATTGAGATCACGGTAGTCGATGCAGATTCGTATTTTCCCATTTTTCTTGAGGACGGGGACTATGTTAGCCACCCAATCTGGATGTTGTTCCTCCCGGATGAAGCCACAAGCAATGAGTTTATGAACTTCGGCTTCAATAGCCTCCATGATGTTTGGGCGGAACCGACGTTGTTGCTGCTTGACTGGCTTAACGTCGGGCTTGATGTTTAGACGGTGCATAGCGACCTGTGGATCAAGTCCAGGCATGTCTTCATAGCTCCAGGCGAAGACATCTATATACTCTTTTACGAGCATTATCAATTCTTCCTTTTCGATAAGTGATAAGCTTTCACTTATGAAAATAGGCTTAGGGTGATCTTGACTGCCTAAGTTGACTTGGATCACCTTGTCTTCGGTAGGTGGCTCGCGCAGCTCAAACCGCTTTTCCCATTGAAAGCTCAATTGCTGGGCCCATGATTCCTCATTGGCAACCTCTGCGGGTTCCAACTGACTGCTTGAAGTCATGAGGCTTTCGAATATTCCTCCTATGCTAACATCAGAGTCCCATTCGGAGGATGAGGTCGACTGTGATGGGATCGATCCGTCGCCTTTGACCTGAACTGTTGTTGATGACGTGGGTGTAACATACCCTAACCCCCTACGTGTACTATCATAGTAATTTGCAGGTTTTCCTCTTGGGACGGAGTTACGCATCAAGCCGCGTCTTCCTTTTCCGAAGTTTAGGCCCGCTCCCTGCTTCAGGTTGTAGCCCATCTTTTCATAATATGGCGCGCTGATGGCGCGTAATGGAAGAACTGTGGAACTTCTGAGTCCGAGCTTGAGTCTGTAGTTGAGAATCTCCCTGGCCGGGCTCTGCCGAAGATTATCGGCGACTGTCCTTGCTTGGACGGAGGGATCACCAGCGTGGCCCCTTCTATAACCTCCACAGATGTAATGGCCGAACTTGGCTCATGTACGGGCATGCGAAGAGAGCCATCCATAATGGATTTAATCGACTCGATGCTCGCAGGATAATCAAAGAAATATCATCATTAATTATCCATTCGCCTTCCTCATCAGAAGGGATCTTACATCGGGGATCATTAAAGCATGCTACAATTGGCTCGCCAATCAGAATGGCCGGCATGCCCGTTTCAGATTCCGAATCTGCCTCATTGCCACTTTCATCATCGTCTGGCAATGGTTCTCCCGGCGTTCCACTAGCCTCTTGATATAGGAGGGCATCAGTGAAGTAGTTTTCCACCCCCTTAAAGGGTTGCTTTTCAGCGAAGACAGTTCGTACTGTCGCATCATCCTCAACATACTTGAAGCACTGATGGAGAGTGGACGGAACGATCTAGTTGGCATGGATCCAAGGTCGTCCTAGTAGCAGGTTGTATGATGTGTCAGCATCAATGACATAGCACGTCACCTCTGACTTCAGGCTACCGATTCTGCAGCGGAGCCGAATCTTTCCAAGCGGATGGCTGCTCCCGGCGTTGAAACCATATATTGTAGTGGTGGTTGCAGACAACCTGTACAGTGGTATGCCGAGGAAGTAGAGGAGCCTTTTGGGGATGATGCTGAGAGCAGACCCCGGATCGACTTGTACTCTTTCAATGCAGGTTGAACCGATATATCCGGTATAGTACAGAGGTCGGTCATGCTTGTTGTCTTTGAGAAGCATATCTTCCGCCGTGAAGGTAATGGCAGGTACCTTTGACTGCGCGTGATGACACTCTGAGCAGGGAGGCTGCATCTCATCACCAGGGATCTCAGGCATGCATGTCAGAAAGGACTCTGAGTTGGCTAGCGCATCTCTGAGTGCCTCTCTCGTCTCTTTAGAGAGACGAAGAAGCTCGTGTATTGTGATACGAGCCGGGATATTGGCTAAGTGGGCCAATATATCAAAGCGAAAGGGCGTGGCTAACCCTTGGCCTGGCGGTTTCTTCAACACATGGTCGAATCGCACCTCCTTAGGCTTCTCCTTCCTTTGGTCAGGACTGGAGTGGATGCCGGCATTGGTACTGACGTCGTTTGCCGTTGTATCTCGTCAGTAGATTTGTCATATTGCCTTTGATATGACTTTCCAGACCGGGTGCCCGTCTGTTGAGGCGCATCTGCCACGCTGTACAGGCATGCTTTTCTTCTTCAGAATCGCTGAGGGAAGCCGAAGTAAGATTACCATCATCTGGCAGGACAGAGATGACATTGCAGGACTTGCCCTTTCTGCTGGAGTCGTTCGACGTCTGCTGTACGTCTTGGACGAGGTCAGGGTGTATCCACATAACTTCCCTGTCTCCAATGTCAAAGGGACGAGACCCTTGTTGTATTGAGTCATGGCTGGAGGATGCTTGACTTCTAGCCGTGGCATCGGGGCTGGATAGGTCCCGTCAGGAACCATGACCTTCTGGGTAGTGCCGAACTCAAGAGTCACCATATTGCAGTGACTTTCTTCTGTTCCGTCTTCAGTGTGAGGACTCCGCGGCGTCGACCAAGGCTTGAATTCTATCCTTAAGAACATAGCACTTGTCGGTAGGATGGTGGATCATCCTGTGGTAGAGGCAGTATTTAGGGTCATTTGTGCGCCCTATCTCATTAGGTCGCCGAGCATCTGGCAGCTTCATCTTATTCCCTTTATGGAGCAGATGGAATATCGTGACCACCTGGTCATCTCTGAAGGAGTACTGCTTCGGAGGAAACTTGGGCTCTTGGCTGTTGACGCCTCTTCTTGGCCTTTGACTGCATGTCCCCGGTCAGTTCGACGGACATAATTTCCTTCCCTTTAGCTTGGGAAGACTGCGGGAGATCGCTACGCCCTTTGTTGTTCGTGCCCCATTTGCTTCTAGGGGCGGATGGCTCGAACTTCTTAGCCGATTTCTCGGCTATCTCAGCTTGTTCGACCAATTCCTTCCAAGTATGGGCCTTGACAGCCCCCATGCGAACTTCTACTTGATCCGAGAAGTTATGTCTGCATGTTTGTAAAAGCATGGGTAAAGGCATCCCTGCTGGGCACATCAGAGATAGATTTCTGAACCGCTCAATGTATTCACGGACAGATTCGCCTTTCCTCTGCACAGTGGAAAGGAGCTTATCCATGGTCACTTCGGTATCGTCCTCATAGAAGCGAGAGAGGAACCGGGTTTCCAGGTCGACCCAGGAATTGATAGAGCCCTGAGGAAGGCTTCGGAACCAGTCGAATGCTACCCCTTTCAGGGTGCCGATGAACAACCTAGCCATGATGGCGTCGTTGTTTAGAACATTACCGGTCTGAGACCGAAATAGTAGATGTGCTGATTGGGCGAGCTCTTACCATCATACGTGTGCAACGTTGGTGGTTTGAACTTTGGCGGATATGACACCGAATCCCATTCCAGTGGGTAAGGACGGACTACCCCCACTTTCTTCAATTCATCCTTTTGAGCCAGGGATGAAATTTGAGCTTGAAGGCCTTTAAGGACTTCGGCATCCAGGGAAGAGCCTCCCTTAGATTTCTCCGTCTTGGCGGATCATTGCTGAGATGCCCCTCCTCGTCATGATTACTTCCGGTATCATCATTCCGGTTGCTGAGGAGCTGAGCGAGCATCTGTTGAATATTGTCCAGGCCTCTTGCTGAGTTCTAGAGGTCTGCTCCTGAGCCTCCAAACGCCGACGAAGGTCGTCATTGGCGTTATCGGCCATATTAACCGATGCTTTGTCCGTTCGCACGGAACTGACTGTTGCTGAAGAAGCATACCCGCTGTCTCCATCTTCTCCGTCAGACGATTGGGGTGATCGTCCGGATTGTGGCGGGATCAGGGCCCTTGAGGAAGAAGGCTGTTCATAATTATAGGGTATCGCTACCCTGGATCTGGTGTTTCGGAAAACACCTTCTTCATGCACCAAGACTTCAGCTAAGCCTGGGCAGTAGTCCGGATCTGGGGAGCCGAAAGGGGTGTCGTCAGAGGCTTGACTTCTTCCGCGCGGCTCTCGCCCCTTCCGGTCATGTTGACGGATGCAGAGGCTGGATCCGGTGGCCCGCTCCTTTTGGGATGCCTCATCGGGATGCGCGCAGACAGTCGATCAAGACTGATCGCCGATATGGAGAGGTGGCAAGGGTCGGTCGTAACCGACACTGCATAGAATGGACCATCACGAACTGGCATCCACTTCGTCGACAACAGGAGGAAGTAATCTGGAAATGCTTTAATCTCCACTTGTCCGCCAAGAATCCTCGCAGGTCGGCCCTGTAGGGGCCTGAATAATCTGGTATATGGGACAACGCATCGTTCCCCTTAGTCCTGCGGAAAGGATTAGCACCGAATAGTGCTTTGGTTCTAGCCTCGCGGCTGTAAACCCGATGAGTACGCCGAGGTACAATAGCCTTGCTTGTGAGGACAAGGCTAGCGGTAGGCATTGCTGCACTAGGAGACGGTATGATTGCCGTCTTGACTTTATGGTTGGCAGCATTGTTGGTACAGGCGGGCATCTTGCCTTTTTCTTCATAAGAGGGGCGCGGCTTTGGCGAGGCTACGCCTGAAGCTTCAGCAGAAGGCTTCTGTTTAGGCTTCCATATCCGCTTTGACAGAGGATGTATAGGTTCGCAAGGAACCTGAATAGCCACAAGCGGGGCTGTGGGGTGTTGGCGAAATTCTGCCTCTGGTTTCTGATCTGAAATCTTGGCCATGAAGACCTTCTTGTGCTTCCGTGCTCGAAGCATCAAGCCACCCCCAGAGAGGACTTCTTCAAATCTTCTTTGATCAATTTGGATAACCAGGTTCTCAAAAGTGCAGGATCTGGGCTGCGGACATGTTTCCTTGTTGCGCCAGAGGACCGCGGCAGGTTTGTAGAGAACCTTTTCCGTCTCCGCAGAGACTTTGCTTGAAGATTTAGCCAGAGAAGATCTGGCTGCACCGGCTTTTCTGAATTCAGAGATAGACCCGAAGGTCTATTCGTCGCATTGCGACACTTGATTCTCAGCAGAGGAGAATACATTCCCCAGCGGAGTCGCCATCTTGTTTTCCATTATGTTTGCAAAGGGGAAAAACTTACAAAAAAAGTTTGAGGAGCTAAATTACAAGTATTCTTAAAAAGATTACAAGTAGATCCCCTCAGAGATTCTGGAGAAGTGTGCCGATAGGAGTCTGGTCAGCGCGCGACCACTTTGTCCCTTTGACGATGCGAGCGATGAGATTCCCTTCTCGCCTGGTTCCGGGAATCAGAGAATAGAGGATTGGTAGAACCCTCTTGCTGCTTCTCAAAATCGCCTTCGATAAGGAATTCCTTCTCGCCTGGTTCCGGAGATTCCTTGAGAAGAAGGACGATGTTAGGGTATCAACACCCTGGATAGAGAAAGCAATTCTCTAAAAGGTCTCTGAATTCGAGAACGCACGGTGCGTTATGAAGAAGCCTCAGTCGAAGAAGCTAATTGATCGATTCTTGCGATCAGAAGGCAATTGATGGCTCCTTCCTCTGCAATCCGATGCCTCTCCCTTGTGCCCCTGACGGGCTATTTATAGGGAAAGTAAGGGTATAATCGTCCCCTTTGAAGATATAGAAACAGATTGAACCGAATCTGTTTGAATCTGGAAAGTAGCCTTGCTGCGAGGCTATAATAGCTTCCGCGGAGCTAGAAAATGGCAAATCGGTTGATCTTTCCGATATGTTATGATCCTTTCCATATCGTTGATTGATTCTCCTTGATCCACTTACTCGTTTCAAGAGAGTCAAGAGATTGTGGCAATCACCTGCCATATTTGAATCCTGATTGGATTTGATTAGATTGAATCCGATCTCATCAGGAGATTTGATTGGTCAAAGGTTGACCATAGCAGGCTGATGGCGGAGCTGCCCGCTTTGAGGCTCATAGCGGAGCTAGAGGCAATTCCTGGCGAAGTCCGAAAAGAGGGTCTTCGGCGAAGCTATCAGTTGGCTTCCTGGCGGTGCTCTGGATGATGTTAGCCTCTCAAGCGAGGCTATCTCCTTGGGCTAATGTAATGCTAAATGCTAGCATTTTAGACCTGCTGAGGTCTGTTAGAAACAATCCGGGTTCACTGTTCTGCTTGCTGGATCAGTGGAGTCCATCGCTTCCTTGTCCCTTGGAGGTGGGTGAAAACTGGTCTTCAGCTCGTCTGTCCCTTGTCTTTTGTAAATGTCAACAAGTTTAGACATCGTTCGGACCAATGAGAATCTTGTCTTTTTTAAGTGTCAACAATGCGGAATTAAAACTATTTATGCAAACTAAAATTCTTAAGCTAACACACACAGGTATAACCTAAGAGTGTAGCCGAATTCCCCGTGAAGGGCTCTGGACTATCCCTTAAGATTCCCTAGATAAGAGTTGAGGTGCCGCTATGGCTCTCTTGGTTGAATACAAGTGTGAGCAAACAATCCCAAGCATTAACAATAAAGCACAATATATATCAAGTATATAAAGATGTAAGCAATGTAAGTATGCAAGATATAAATACAAGTGAGAGGTAGAGAGAGCAATCGCAAACATGAGAGAATTATTTCGAGGTTCGAGCACCCTTGCTCTACGTCCCCCGCCTTCAACACTATGAAGGATTTTCACTATAAAACGATCCACCGAATCATTCGGTGCCGCAACACCTACAAGGAGTTCACACTAGAACTCTTGGACTCACTAGTCCCCTTACTTGTTCCCGCAAAAAACAAACACACGCAAGCACACAAGCTTGTCGAGGCTGCACCTCTACACCGAGCTCTCACTAGAAGTCGAAACAATGCGAACCCACAAGTCTGCCTTCTCAACTAAAAGTATGAACACACTTGGTGTCTAAACACTTTGATCACCTAAAAATAACTCTCACAACAACTCTCCTATAGGATGGATTTATCAATGAAAAGCTCAAGTATGTGTGAGAAAAACTAGGATGAATTGGTGGTGAAAACTCAAAGAAATCATTTTAGAAGTCTCTTGATAAACTCTCCTTTTGATTTGGAAATTTTAGCACTAAAACAAGTGGAGAAAAAACTCTACAATAGATAGGAAAAACTGGCTTTGAAACTCTCCAAAAATCTTATGTAAAACAGCCCAAGAGAAGCCTCTTTTATAGGCATCCAAAATCTGCCCGTTGGAGGCCAACTCAGCAGTTCAGACTGCTGATGATCGACCGCCCGGTCGACCGCCAATGGTCGAATTTTGACGGTTGGGCAGATCGGTCGACCGGCCGTCGACCGCAAACTGGGCAATGGCCCAAACGGTCGACTGCCTGGTCGACCGGGCCATTTTCAGAGAGCAGAGACTCTCTGGCGGTCGACTGTGCGGTCGACCGGCCCAAGCTGTGCACGTCTGTGCACATTGGTCGACCGGAGCCGTCGATCGACTTCTGCCCGGTCGACCGTCCGGTCGACCGGCAGAAGGCCAGTCCAGCACTAAATAGGGATTAAAAACTTGTCATGTTACCTTCAATAAAATCCCATAAATTCTCTAAAATCTACAAAAATAAGTTCAGTAATATACTTTGATATACTAATATGTATGAATAAAAATCAAAACATGTTACAAACATTTTAAATTATTTTTGTAATAAAGAAGTTTTGCCTTAAACAAAAATCTGTATTTTTCCAAATTGAAACCCGATTTTTTCAAAACTTCTCCAAATAAAAACAAGATATTCTAAAAACTTTTGAAGCTTAGTGTGTATGGATATGATCAACTACACATATATGATGAAATATCTATGTTTTTGACATTAAGCTCTAAAATAGTTATGGTTAAAACACATGTTTATATGAAACTCCAAAAACCAAAAACAGTATTTTCTAAATAAAAACTCTTTTATAAAAACACATCTAAATCTTGTGTGTGAGTGTATACGATACTTGAGCAATCCACCAACTAATCTATCCTTTATATTTTATCTAAAAATAAAATCTTACTATAAACAAACCTAGACACAAGTCTTCTCTTGAAGGTCTTCACTTGAAAATTTTCTTCTCCTTCTTGACTTGGTCCAAAACATGATCCAATGAGCTAGACTCCTTTTGAGTACTTGATGTGGTCTTGATGCACAAGCTCTTGAATCAACACGTGCTAACTCCAAAACTTGACTTGAAATTCTCTGTTGAAGCTAAACACCTACTAAGATCTTGATCATATATCTGAGACTAATTAAACACAAGATCATTAGTACTGCAACTACATGAGTTAATCATCATCAAAACTAGAGTGATGGGCCTTTGGGCCAACAATCTCCCCCTTTTTGATGATGACAAAACTCATGGAGTTATATATGCATGGATTAAAGTTAAACTTCATAGAAGCTCCCCCTTAACTTATGTATAACAATAAACAATAAGATATTCAATGAAGTACATGAAACTAAACAAATGTATATGCATAAATAAGGTGAGAGAAACATACATAAATCAAAAATCCTTTTCAAAAAACCTTCTCCCCTTTTTGTTTAAACTTTCAAAAACATACATTCTCCCCATTTTGTAAAACACAAGATGCATAACTCAATATATGCAAACACTCAAATATGCATATATAAACTCAAAATCTTTCTCCCCTTTTTTGTCAATCATCAACGAAGGGGAAAAATAAAACAAATCAATAATAAGGATATATATGCGATATACATTCATGAAGAGGAAGACGTTAAGTTAGCTTCCCTGCATACATGCATTACATGAAGAAGGGATGACAAGCCCTAACTCACATAACGCATAATATACAATGCATAAGTGGAGATGTTAAGCTCTCCCTACACACGTGTATCACATAAAGAAGAGATGTCAACCTCCTCAATATAAGATAATTACTCAAAGTAATAAAACAAATTTTGAGATACCATTTGTACATAAACAAAATTTTAAGATACCAATTGTAATTAAATAATAAAAAATTTGAATTTTTCTTAAATCAACAAATCAATTTGAGATATCACAAGATTTTGATACCATATGAAATAGGAAATTTGTGATACCAATTGAAATTGAAACATTTGTACATTTTGATATTAATGAAAGAAAATATTTTATATTTTGATATCAATTGAAATATATGGTAAATTTTGATACCAATAGGTAAAACACATTGATACCAATTGAAATTTAAACCCAATTAGAAATTGAAACATATTGATACCAATTGAAGTATATTGTAAATTTTGATATCAATAAAAACACCAATAGAAAATAATGCATAAGCTTATTAGAATACCATTGAGATACCAATTGAATCAAGATTTAATTCAAGCTTAGTATAAACATAATTTGTGCTTTAAATATGTAAATATATTTTAAATCAAGCACAATCAAATCATATATATATATATGAAAATAAAAATACCAATAGAAATTGATATTATTTTAAATTTAAAGCATACATATATAGAAAATAAAATATGAGTATACAAAAAAATATCAATTGTAATACCAATTGAAATATGATGAGAAGCAAGTGTATAAATCATAAAGATCCACCCTTTTCATGCACATGATAAAAGATATTTAATTTGAGCATACAGGCATGGTCGCCCATCCATCCGCCCTTATAGGGTAAAAGTTTTCAAAAATAAGATTTGAAAATAGTTGTATTGTGAAAATACTACCAATTAAAGAATAGATAACTAGTTAAAGTAATTTTTAAAAAACTAGTTAAAGATCCTTCAAACATGAAACCAAATCATATATATATATCTCAAGAATCATAGCAAATACACAGTGACACTCGAAATTGATAAGGCTCATAAAAGCTCATGAAAACAAAGTCATGAGTAAACAAATTAAACTGTGAGTGCACAAAAATCATGTAATTAACATTTTCATGAAAATAATCAATAAGGCTCAAAACAAACATGAATATCATTTTATCAAACAAATATGAAAATCATAAAGATTTTATTTTTCATATAAAAATAAAACTTTAAGGTATATGTATGATTTATCCAAAGCCAAAAATATGCATACATATCCCAAACATAAATGAGTCCTAAATAGAGTATTGCATGAAAAGCAAATGACTCAAGGGTATACATGTGTATTTATTAGTTTTGGATAAAGATTACATATACATGAAGTAAATATGTACAGAGATAGGCAAAACAAGTATAAATGAGGGAATCATCAAATAAAAAAGTATGTAAATTAAATAGAGTTTAGAGATAGTTACCAAAACCACAAGTATTATACTCTAAGTCTCCAAACATGGTGGTCTTCCCACTGAAACTACCTTGATAGCGGTGCATCGATTTTGTATGTCCACCTAGCCCATGCATCCACCACCAAGGCACCAATCCTCTCACATCATGTGAGAGCCCACATCTACATCAAATATAAAAGGTGGAGATTTTGGTAACCATTTTCTTTGGATCCACGGGGGTTAGCATTGTTCGAAACTCAAACATTCTTATTTGCAAAATTAAAAGAAATTACTCTATCATAACAATATTTTGCCAAATGGCCTTTGCGGCCGCAATGTGTACACTTGTATACTCTAGTATGCACATGAGAATGAGTATGATCATGATGTGCAAGGTGTGCATATATGTGCCGTGGGTGATGTACATGAATATGTGGAGCTCGTTTCTTTTGAAACAAGGTTTTAATTTAGAGTTGTTAAATGCACAATTGCTCAAAGTTGAGCTTAAACAATTTATTCTATTTTTAAAACTTGAATCTTATTTTTATCAATGTTGGCATGAGAAGCATGTTGGGAATGAGAATCAACATCTTTTTCTTTTTAGAAATAGTTTCTTTTTCTTTTGAAACAAATTTTCTTTTCAAAGAGTTGTTTTCTTCCAAAATGATTTCTCTTTCTTTTTCCACCAAAACAATTTTATTTTCAAAGAAGTATTTCCTTTACAAAGATCGTTTAGCTTTGAGGACAAGGAAATATTCTCATTTTTCAAAAATTCATTTTCTTTAATGCATTCCAATTTATTTTTAAAAGAGTCATTTTCTTTTAACAAAGAAGTGTTGTTTTTTTTTCAATTTATTATTATTCTTTTTAAGCACCTCATATTTCTCAAGAAGTTGTTGACAAAATGATTCAAGTTCATTATAAGACATATCAACATCCTCTTCTAACTCGGATTAGGAGTTTACCTCAAGGGGTTTATCCCCTTGGACCATGTAGCATACGTTGGAAGCCTCACTTCCAACATCCGAGTCGCTCCCCGCTTAGTATTGCTTTTGTTCGCCAAGGGAGACTATAGCGTTCCATACTACAAAAATCGAATCAAAGTTAGAAACCCTAGATAAATATTCATCATTTAGGGTTGACTTCAAAGCATGGATGGCTTTTGCAGTAGCCTGTAGATGTTTGCCATTTAAATAATATGCATTTTTAATAGTGGCAAAATAAACATGAATGCCTAGGGCTTTGAGATACAATGACATCTTAACATTCCAAGTTTGGATGTTAAGAATATCATAAGTGGGAGGTGACATGAAATCCATGTATGTATACAAATATTGTGATTAGCTAAATAAGGATCTTTAACTCAAGGTTGTTAGACCCAAATCAAGAGCACGAGACTCTGATACCAATTGAAATCACCTAGAGGGGGTGAATAGGTGACTAGCTAATCTAATGAGAATTAATGCGGAATTAAAACTATTTATGCAAACTAAAATTCTTAAGCTAAACACACAAGGTATAACCTAAGAGTATAGCCGAATTCCCGTGAAGGGCTCTGGACTATCTCCTCAAGATTCCTCTAGATAAGAGTTGAGGTGCCGCTATGGCTTTCTTGTTGAATACACGTGTGAGCAAACAATCCCAAGCATATAACAATAAAGCACAATATATATCAAGCATATAAAGATGTAAGCAATGTAAGTATGCAAGATATAAATACAAGTGAGGGATAGAGAGAGCAATCGCAAACACGAGAGAATTGTTTCGAGGTTCGAGCACCCTTGCTCTACGTCCCCCCTTTAACACTATAAAGGATTTTCACTATAAAACGATCCCACCGGATCACTCGGTGCCGCAACACCTATAAGGAGTTCACACTAGAACTCTTGAACTCACTAGTCCCCTCACTTGTTTCCACAAGAACAAACACACGCAAGCTTGCCGAGGCCGCATCTCTACACTGAGCTCTCATTAGAACTCGAAACAACGCGAACCCGCAAGTCCGCCTCCTCAAATACAAAGTATGAATACTTGGTGATCTAAACACTTTGATCACCTAAAAATAACTCTCACAACAACTCTCCTATAGGATGGATTTATCAATAGAAAGCTCAAGTATGTGTGAGAAAAACTAGGACGAATTGGTGGTGAAAAACTCAAAGAAATCACTTTAGAATCTCTTGATAAAATCTCGTTTTGATTTGGAAATTTTAGCACTAAAATAAGTGGAGAAAACCTCTACAATAGATAGGAAAAACTGGCTTTGAAACTCTCCAAAAATCTTATGTAAAATAGCCCAAGGGAAGCCTCTTTTATAGGCATCCAAAATCTGCCAGTTGGAGGCCAACTCAGCAGTTCAGATTGCTGACGGTTGACCGCCCGGTCGACTACCAACGGTCGAATTTTCGACCGTTGGGCAGATCGGTCGACCGCAAACTGGGCAATGGCCCAGCGGTCGACCGCCCGGTCGACCGGGCCATTTCCAGAGAGCAGAGACTCTCTGGCAGTCGACCGTGCGGTCGACCGGCCCAAGCTGTTCACGTTTGTGCACATCAGTCGACCAGAGCGGTCGACTGACTTCTGGCCCAGTCGACCGTCCGTCGGTCGGCAGAAGGCCAGTCAGCACTAAATAGGGATTAAAAACTTGTCATTTTACCTTCAATAAAATCCCATAAATTCTCTAAAAATCTACAAAAATAAGTTCAGTAATATACTTTGATATACAAACATGTTTGAGTAAAAATCAAAACATGTTACAAATATTTTGAACTATTTTGTAATAAAGAAGTTTTGCCTTAAACAAAATCTGTATTTTTCCAAAATGATTTTTCCAAATTGAAAACCGATTTTTCAAAAACTTCTCCAAATATAAAAACAAGATATTCTAAACACTTTTGAAGCTTAGTGTGTATGGATATGATCCACTACGCATATATGATGAAATATCCATGTTTTTGACATTAAGCTCTAAAATAGTTTTGGTTAAAACACATGTATATATGAAACTCCAAAAATCAAAATGGTATTTTCTAAAACAAGAACTCTTTTATGAAAATACATCTAAATCTTGTGCGTGAGTGTATATGATACTTGAGCAATCCACCAACTAATCTATCCTTTACATTTTATCTAAAAACAAAATCTTACTATAAACAAACCTAGACACAAGTCTTCTTTGAAGGTCTTCACTTGAAAATCTTCTTCTCCTTCTTGATTTGGTCCAAAACATGATCTAATGAGCTAGACTCCTCTTGAGTACTTGATGTGGTCTTTATGCACAAGCTCTTGAGTCAACACGTGCTAGCTCCAAAACTTGACTTGAAATTCTCTGTTGAAGCTAAACGCCTACTAAGATCTTGATCATATATCTGAGATTAATTAAAGACAAGATCATTAGTACTATAACTACATGAGTTAATCATCATCAAAACTAGAGTGATGGGCCTTTGGGCCAACAGTCTCTTGTTCGCCTTGGTAGGCGTACTTGAGATATTTGGGCAAGATTTTGAGTTCTAAGGAAGGGAATGACTCAATAGATGGAGGAATCAAGCTTGTTGCCTTCGGATAAAATGAACTTGGGCTCGATGCGCACTCGATTGTAGAATTGACGAACTATCAAGGTTATATCATCAGATCCTAATTCATTGTCACACTCGACTTCTAGTTTTATCTCCTCACTGTGCTCACTCGTTAAATTCTCAATAAGGTTCACCTCAAAAGATTGAGTGTCCATATCATAGGGTTGTTCTCCTATGTTGAAGACATTGCCTTTCTTAGTTATGTCCCCGAAGGTCAATCTCATAGATCCATTCTTACAATTGATGATTGCATTTGTAGAAGTAAGGAACGGACGCCCTAAGATGACAAGGGTTTGTGACCTAGGATTTGACACTAGTTGGCTGTTAAGGACAATGAAATCTACTGGGTAGATGAATTCTCCAACCCGGATGAGAACATCAGTTACTTCCTCTTTCAAAAATTTGATAGACCGGTTGGCTAGCTGAATCGTAACTTGAGTCAGGCTAAGAATTCTCCAACCCGAGTTTTGGTATAATGAGAAAGGAAGTAAGTTGATACTCGCTCCCAAATCAAGAAGTGCTCGATTAATTTCCGTTTGACCTATTGTGCAAGAGATGGTAGGACAATCAGGATTCTTGTACTTGATGGGGATATGATTGGATAATAGCTAACTAATATTAATGGCTAGAAAATTTTTTTTTGACACATTGATCAATCTCTTCTTGATACACATGTCCTTAAGGAATTTAGCATAATTAAGGTGATGTGTGTGCTTTATATACATGTTTTACATCACTTTTCATGCCTATTATTTGCCACATTTAATGATGCATGGGCATTTTGTTAATGTTATTTTGCAGATTTTAGGTCAAGAGCAAATTAGAAGAAAAAAGCAAAAATTAGAGAATCAGTGATATCAAGCGAATAAAGAGATGCAAAACCAGAGATCTGATGCAGTGTTGGAACATCTCAACAGAGCTTTCACTCAAAATCAGAAATTTCACAAAAATCTGGGACTGAAATGGACCAAGAGTTCGACTACCCAGCCGTATATTTTGGCCAAGCAACCGTGGACCAGTCAACGGGAATGCCAACTCAGAGGCCAACACGAGTCAAAAAGCGGAGCTTCATTACTGCTGGAAGTTAGGCCAGCAAGCCAAATTTTCGGCCAGCTGGCCGAACTATGGCGGCAACTGTGGATAGAATTTTCTCATTAATTCGTTAAATTAAGAAACCTAGGTTTTTGTGTTCGATTAGGGTTCTAATGCTCTCTGTTTTATATAAACGCCGCCAAGCCTCTTGTATTAGATACAATTTTTTTATCTCTCTTTTATTTTGGCGAAAATCAAAAATAAAATTCTGGCTTTTGGAGAAGAAATTCTGATATTTTAGAAGAAGAAGATCAGAGGAGAAGCAGCAACTAAGGAATAGACGTGATCCTTAAATTGGTGTTATCCTTTCCCTTTCTCTTTTAATTTACTATATAAAGTTAGAAATGATGTTTATTGTTTTGCTTTGCAATTTATTTATCATGAACTAAATCTTCATAGCTAGAGCGTTAATGTAGGCAATTATTATGAAGATTTAATCTTGTTGTTTTGTATTGGTTCTATATTACTACTCCGTTCTTCATGTTAGATTTTATGCATGTTAGGTTTTTATTGTCGTTCTTCATGTTACTAATTGATGCGCACAATTATATAGATGGCTAGGTTTGAGACCGAGAGGAGATAATTTAGCAATTGCTTCATGAGAATAGAAATCACAATTTGATAAGTTGAGACGTAAAAGCTGTGCAATCTTATAAAAAGATCTACTGTGCTTAATGCTTTCTCTAACTTATAAATCTACTAGATCGAGAGATTGTAGGTTCTTATATTAGAGGTTAGAATTAATATTGCTCGAGAGAGAATATTAGTTAAGATAGGGACTTTCAATTGTTAACATGAGTAGTATGTGGTTACTAACACAATCAACTTGTTTATTCAGATTATTAATTGTTGAAATCAATTGCCCTAGTGATTTTCTATTCCATAGCCAACATTTTTTTTATTTATTTCACTTCCAAATCTATATTTTTTCTTCAAATAAAACTTTGAGTTAATACACTTTTGGTACTTAACTAGATAACAATCCTCGTGGGTTCGACACTCTACTCTATCACTTTATTACTTGTAAACGATTGGTGCAATTGCCATTCGAATCACACCATAAGGACTCGTTGGATTGCGTTAAGAAGGGGCACATTAATCTTTACTTGATTAAAAATCTCACATACTTTCTCCTTTTGTGCATTATTGTTATTCCTAAGCTATTTGGAAATGATATTGTAGGCTTATGCACATGCTCAGATGACTTATCTACGGAATTGGGTGGAGTAAAGCTAGAAGGAGTGGGTGCTTGTGTTGGGTTCGATGATGTTAACACTTAACTATCAACTTGTCTTCCCGATCACAATGAATGATTCACATTACACTGACTTAGATCTTGAGCCTCATTGACTTGCCTAAAGTTTCTAGGATTCGACAATAGTTGACTAGGAAGACTTCCTTTCGATCTTTCACTAACTGGATTGATTTGCGGCCTTACTTTATTTTTCTCTATCCTATGCATGACTTGAATAAGTGTTTCTTGGGTTTTGCGAAGCTATCCATCTTTCTTTTCATATTGGATAATTGATTTTGAAAAGAAGGTGGTGGAACTTAATTGGGAAAATTTTGTTGACATTGAGATGATTGGAAATTGTTAGAGAGTTGGGCCTAGATTGATCATTGGTGTTTTGGGCCCACGAGAAATTCAGAAGACTTCTCCAAACGAAGTTGTATATTTGTGAATATGGATTGTTGGTGGGTCTTGCGAAGGCTACATTAATGGGTTCGGGCAACGTTTGATGAACAAGAAAAATAGTACACTCTTTGGTTCATACCTTGACAGTAAGTATAACCCGCAATTGGGGGTTGTATTGGGCTGACTTGGTTTACTGAAGCTGGGTCCTTAGTTTCTAAGGCTTCTAGTCTTCGAGTAATACCATTAAATTTAGCCTCATATGCTATAAATGTCTCTATTGAATGGAGACCTCTTTTTGAAGAGATAGGGTTCACAGTCCTAGACTCTTTGGGGGTAGGTTCCCATTGGAGGGTTTTTCCACTAGGTCTTCATATATTTCCCACCCTTCATGTTCATCTGCTTTCAAGAATCTCTCTTGACTCATGATTTTTAGGAGAGTCTTATTTTGATAATCTAAACCATCATAGTCTATATTTATATTATGTGGGAAGAATAAGTCATGCTAGGCTCCAGTGTACAATCAGGCATCTATTATAACATGTATATATTCATGTTCAGTCTGTAATATCAATATCAGTTTCAATTTTGATATCAATTATGTCAGGGAACACCAATTGTCACCTATAATGGACGCATCCCATACTACGCCTATCACACGTGTCAATCGAAGTCTTATGTTATTGAAATCAATAGAAGAGACATTATCTATGCTTTAGTTGGGTTCCATACATACCCAAAACTACGGCCCAATCACTGAACCTGGTCCTACCACTAGGTAGTCAATAACAATAATAATATGCCATTACCAATAACAATATGAACAATACGGGATGTCAGTCACCCCCCAAAATCCTACAGTGGAGCCGTATCTCGGCTGCACAACCTGTATCCTAGGTCCACCTAAAATACAGACGCTAATTCCTCTATCAATTTTCCCAATCCTGGTGTAAGTTGTCTATTATATTATTATTTAGAACAATCAATATACATGTTATTTCGATTACTGGGATGATACAGTGGCAATAAAATATCAATGATGTAACAATAACAATGTGGACAATATTACCGTGTAAATGGTAGAATAATGAAACAATACATGTGTTACAGTCTGATAATATTTTTCCAGACACTTTCAATAACATGAGTACAATAACAAGCCCGGATACTACCTAATAGATAGCCTCATCTAGAATTGATCAACATTTCATCCATCTGAACTAGGATACAATAGCAACTGATTGATAGGTAGTCAAAAGTGCATATTTATCATCATATTTATCATCATATTTCCCCACTTATTCTTTTATAAAGCACTGCTATGTAACATTTTATTGTTTAATGTTGTGCAGGCGTTTAGTAATTAAAAAATAAATAAATGAAGCCCAATTGAAGCATAAAAGCCCAAAAGTCCACAAGCCCACATGCATAATTATTTTAATAATTTAGAAGCTTCTATCTTATCTAACCTAATCTAAACTTAGATTTTAAATTATTAATTTAAAATCTAGGGGAGGAAGAGGAAGGATAAAATAGAACTCCTAATTGCTAAAGAGGAGGAGGAAAAGGATAAGATGGATTCTTATCCTAAAACAAAGATGGACTTATACTTAAACCTGGTTGCTTGCACTACAAGAAGAATATAAATGAGAGAAAATCTGAATTTAATTCAGATTCAGACTGGACACTCATTAGTATTTCAATCATAACTTTCTCTATTGAAACTCAAATTTGATGATTCAATATGCTCCAAAAAGAAGACTTGAAGGAATACAACTCTTATGTTGATCACACTTTCCAATTCAGTCGGTAGATAAGCCATATTCAGCGATTAACATAATAACAAGTTGTAGGTTAGAATTGAATTTCTACGGATAAGTCAAAACAAGTTTGGAGATAAAAGGAGAATTCAAATTCTGAAATATTTTGCTCCTCCTATTTTCATACGCTTCTTATCCCTCTGATTTTCTCATATAAGTACCCCTGCAGAGCAACAGAGGAAGGGCAGCTCTCAGAAGCTCAAGTCTAGGGTTTCTTTTAGATCCTATTTTCTTTTCGAATTTCTTGTATTATTTCTTTTTTGTTATTTGGAGAAGAAGATTATTGAAGAAGGAGAAGAGCTTTGTAATTGGCTGGTGACATTCAATATAAAGGTTCTTTATTCTTTTTACTTTTCGTGTTTTGCAATTCAATTTATTTTTCTGCTTTAGCTTATTTGTTTTTCTTCTTTTAATTTTCATGCAACCTTTCTTATTCATAATAAAAATTGAAAATAAAAATAAAATATGAGTAACTAACTAAAACTAATATTTGCTAATCTCTGGATTAACCTAAGTTTAATTTAAAGATGAACTGATTGACATCTATGCTTGTTAGAAACCCTAGAATTGAATCGGTATTCTTGAAGATAAATTAATAATTGAGTTTAACTAATTTGAGTTGCACTTCTTAAATGGTTATTCATAGTTCATATCTAAATACTTTGATAGCATAATTTTAAGTAGACTTTTCTTACGCTATACTTAGAAATTAGGATGAACTATAGTTTGATTTTATTAGTGCACATTAATTAGAGTTTACAACATTGTTATTCATCTTTCTTGATTCTCAATCAAAACCCTAGGATAAATAATTCTTTATTCAATATGATGTTCAGTCTTTTAGAGTAATACTTTGGTTGTGATAGATAATTAGTAAACTATAATTCTTTTTTTTGGTTAAAATTATTTCTTACAATCAATATCTCTTTTTTCTAAGCTAATTCTTAGAGAAAATTCGTTCTGAAAAGCTTCCATCGCATCCTTCCCTGTGGATCGACCCGCATAGCACTGCTACCGCGGATAAATTGAAACGAGACTAAGACTTTCTAACTTTAACTCTTTCTTTATTATTTTCCCGTTTCAATTAAAATTTTGGCGCCGTTGCCGGGGGGACAGTACGATATTCTCTAAAAAAACTAATTATTTATTTATTTTTTCTATTTGCAGGATCTGATAATAGGAAAACTAGCTGGAGCTAAGGACATACAGCTACTCTGTACCTTTGCCCTAGAAGGCAGAGCAACAGAGCCTACTAAATAGCCGCGCAACCGCGACATTTGCAGCGTTTCTGCGGCATTAGTAGATCACTACTAATTGATCTTTTGCAGGTTGCTGCAAATTGCAAAGTCCTCTTTACTGCTTTGATAATTTTTCTCTGTGATCACCCTGTATACTGCTAATTAATTAAAAGTAACCTATTAGTTGACTAATTAAAAAAAATTTAGACCTTGCATCATAGGCACGTGTCTATTTAATTTCTTAATTTCTGTTGAAGAGTGCTGGCGATAAGGTACGTTCGCATTGCATATAGATTAGGAAGCACCCTTGGCTGATTTACTTCTTTTGAGTGAATACTTGTTTATTGCTTTACACGTGCACTGAATCATTTTAAGGGTAAAACCCATAAATAAGATAAGGTGGGATGTCATTACCCTTCCTTGGCCCACAAATCATCTCCGTTGCACTCACAACCCTAACCCTAAAATAAAAATTGACTAGACGCTGGCCTAAGGTTAAGTCAGACTCATTAGGAGATTGGCTGAAGGAGGAAGTTGTTTGAAATTAACTCTCGCCAAATCGGTGTCTAGGAAGGGGATTAAGGGCCGAAAGGTCGAAGGTTGGTGGTTACTTAATTAAGGAACGTCTTTGACGGATAACCTCCCACCAACCTTGCCACCTACCTGGCTGATTAACTTGTAGTTAAGGTCGACAATATACTTCCTAAAGACAGTCTAAAGTTAGGAGTCGTCTAGGTCTAGGTTCACCCTAACTTAGATTAGATTTTTTTTTCTTTTTTTTTGTTTGCTTATTTTTTCTTTGTTTATGTGATATGACTTATAACAACAATTTTTTCAATTTTAATGGTAATCCATATTACACCCCGACCTCTTTTTCAAATATTACCAACCCAGCATATCATAACTTTAACCAATCTAGTGTACCGGAGTGGTCCTTATCCGAATTAATATTACCCATGCCCCCAATCTTATGACCATAATTTCCAAAACAATTTCAACTCTTCACGGGGATTCACCTCCCACGAGTCCAATTTTCAACCAACTTGTCCTCCTTATCCACAATATTTCTTAGATTCATACTCAGTTCCACCAGTTCAAAATAAAAAATCATCAATTTTGGAAATGAATATGCGTGAGTCTAAGCAACAATCACAAAATCTGACAGACTCATGATTTCACCACAAATTTCAAAATAAAACTTCATCTTTTCAAGTCCAATCGCAACAAAACGATGAACCAATCGACTATGAAAAGCTTCTTGAAGCCATGACTCAGGCTCGAATAGCTCATAATCATGACATAGATAGAATGGTCCAAACTCTCCATTCTCACCCTTTGACCATTTCTGATGTCGCTAGCCATTTTGTTAGAGCCAAAGAATCATCTTGTTTTGAAAAATAAGATTCCATTTCAGTACACCCATTTGAACTTGCCTAAACTCCAAATTTTAAAAACCATATTGCTATTTTGGCAAGTTATCCCTTTCCTGAAATTGAACTTGAGAATGAATATGATCCTGAACCTCAACTTGGTGATTCAATTCTCCTTCCTGATTCAATTATGACTCCGATGTTTTCACCTGATTTCAGTCTTTTTTTCGAGTCAACATTGGATCCTGTACCAATTCATCATGAAATTGAATCGCCAATCTTTTATGATCATCATATTGAACTTGACCAATTTCATACCTATGAAAGTCACATTGACAAATTGGCAAGTTCTCATTTTTATGAAATTGAACTTAATGAGAAATGTGACCAAGATTCTCAAATTTGTGATCCAGTTCAAATTCCTGAATCAATATTGACTCCTGTTTAACCCAACTTGAGTAATATTTTAGAATCAGTTTTGATTCCCACACCTGTCATTCTTGACCTTGAATCACCAATATTAAGTCACATTCTGTTGTTGGAAAATAAATGTGGACTTGAGTTTCAACCTCTTGATTTGGATCCACTTCCTGAACCAATCTCTACTTCTGAACCTTTACTTGACTTAAGCCACTTTTCTCAGTCGGTATTAGTTCCCGTACTTCCTAAGTCCAAGTCAATCATTCCATCTTATCACACTCCATTTTGGGACAAGGCTGATGATAAAATTGACTCCGAAATTATTTGTGAAACTTGGAAATTAGATGGGGTAAAATTCTTAATAAAAATCATTCATATATACATCATTTTAGTGGGTTATATTAGAGAGGTTTCTGGTGGGTTCCTCCGAACTTCACATAAAAAGATTGGGTCGCATTTCATGGACCAATCAGACCACCACCGGAACCACCACCTTAAGGTAATTTTTTCCTTCCCTTTCTTCTTTTTCATACATCTATGCATTAATTCATACATTGAGGACGATGCATGTGATAGGTGTGGGGGAGGGTTCTAACATAACTTAGATTTTATTTTTAAAAAAATTTATTAACATTTTCTTTACTTTAAAAAATAAAAAATAATACTTTTTTTGAAAAAGGAAACAATATTTTGACTTAACTTTTGAAAAAAATCCAAGTTAATCTTAAGAATTAGGAAAATCATGATTATGATTTCTAAAAACTTGGTCAAAATAAAATAAATTATTGGATTTTTTTTAGGTATAGGAGGAAAAATTGAATAATTAATTAGTCTTGATTTTTACCTTAATGAAATGTGCATATCTAACACACTTACACATCTAGGATTCTAAGACAAAGACTCTTGTGCCTCTTAAAAAAAATATAAATAATATAAAAAGCCAGAGTTCACTAACTAAGCTGGATACATGTACCTCAAGAAGCATAAGTATTCACGCCTAAAGGTGATTTTATAAATAAAGTCCTTAGTTTTGTGGCCTAGTTCACTCGAATCCTTAAGTCCGTGGGGTGTTTTCTCACCCGGTGCCCTAAAACCGACCGGTTTGGGAGCCACCGACCCTAGACTCGCTACATGGGTGGATTAGAAAGCCTAAGAAAACTAAGAAATATTATATATATATGTACTGACGCATCTAATAGTTATGAGGGCCTCAAGAAGCCTTCATACTTATACAAAAGAAAATTAGATGAATTATACATATTAAAATATATATATATATATATATATATATATATATATATATATATATATATATATATATATATATATAGAAAATGTATATCAGCCCGCGGGCTGAGAGTACTCTCTCAGCCTGCGGTGACGTGGCTCAATTTGTCACCTCACTAACTTGCGGCCCGCTTATAGGAAGAAGTTAAATTACCAAATACCCCTTATGAAAAGCTACTTTTTCTTTAACTTTCCTTATTGTTTATTATTTTTTTGCCCAAAAGGCAATTTTTGGAGCGCACGTTGTCCGACTTGTTTATTATTATTTTTTCCCCCTTTCTTTTTGCCGCTCTTTATATGATTTAGGTTATTGATTATAAATTATTTTTTCCCCCTATTTCCTTACCTCTCTTTGTCAGATCTAGGTTCTCCTATATAGTTTATTTTTTGTGTATATAATGTAGACAGAGACTTTGGTCGCAGTGTACATGGTTAATTGCGACCAAGGTCTCAATGTTGTTATTGATAAAGAGGGCCAGCATCTGCAATCTAGGGTCGCAGTACAATGACTGCGACTTAGGTCACAGTACGTTAGGTAGGTGTTTCCTTTATATTAACACGCATATGTTGTTATTGATAAAGAGGGCCAGCATCTGCAATTTAGGGTCGCAGTACAATGACTGCGACTTAGGTCGCAATACGTTAGGTAGGTGTTTCCTTTATATTAACACGCATAGCGACCAAGGTCGCAGTGTTGTTGTTGATTAATACTAAAGACCAGCAACTGCGACCAAGGTCGCAGTGTATTTTATTAAGACTCGGCCAACAACTGCGATCAAAGTAACAACCTTCATTTTAAAATTAACCTTAGAAAACAGATTCATATTTATTTAAAAAAAAACAAAATACAATTTTTAAACTTCTAATCCTCGTCATCACCATCGTAATCAGATTCGTCGTCAAGAGTATGACTGCTTTCGTCTTCCGTATCGCTTTCCGTCCCTTCCTCCTCTTCAGCGACAATCTCTTCTTCGCTTTCTTCCTCTTCATGTTTGTATTTTGGTTCATCAATGAACTCCCAGAACGGGTCGTCTGTATCAAGCTCATCTTCTGACCCGTAGCGAGGCATATCTTCAGAATTATACATCCAATCATCATTAGATGATTGGCTTCTTTCCGGTGAAGACGGTGGAGAAGACATTTTTTGAATCTATTTTCTGAACAGTGAGAGTAACGAGTTTGAGTAAAAATAATTTAGTATGTTTTTAATCCTTTGCTGATGACCCTTTATATATTTTTAATCCCGAAATTCCAAAGGGTTTAAGCTCTCAAACCACGTGAATATCTCCCAAACTTATTTTCTACCTTTTCCCAAAAATTGTATACTTCCTAGGTGACTGTTCAGTTATCCAAAACAGTTTAAAAGTTAATACACTATAACTTTAAATTACTTTGAACTCTAAAACAGTACATTATTGCGACCATAGTCGCATTGGGAACTGATAAATGATTAAGTAACTGCGACCATAAATTGTCAACCGTTAGTCATCAAATACTGTCCTTCGTATAATTTCTGAATGTTTGTCCGATCCTCCTATGAACAATTAAATTGGTGTTTACATATATTATGCGACCATGGACTGTGACTATGATCGCAGTACCGTGACTATGATCGCAGTACTTAATGAGAGTGATAGTATAATCACAGTTTACGTATTATTTTATATTTTTTGTTCTTTATTTTGTGAATGTTGTCTGATCCTCCTATGAACAATTAAATTGGTTTTTACATATATTATGCGACCATGGACTGCGACTATGATCGCAGTACCGCGACTATGCTCGCAGTATTTAACGAGAGCGATAGTATAATCACAGTTTACGTATTATTTTATATTCTTTTTGTTCTTTATTTTTGACTGTTGTCTGAATAAGGACTGATTCTATAGTCGCAGTTCACCGTATCTTTTGTCTCAGCCGCCTATAACGTATGAATTATTTTTAATTATTGCATCCGTAGTAGGACTGCGACTATGGTCGCAGTGTTTAAGAGCAGCAGTCGCAGTTTGGATATGTAATTAAAAGAGCTTATAAGTTAATATAGTGAGAAAGAGACCTTACAAAAAATAGAATTAAAAGCTTTTAAAAGAAGACAAAATATAATTGAATATCAGAAGATCAGGAAATCCTAATCCTCATCATTATCACCATCATAAGCAGATTCATCGTCTTCATTCTTCTGCTCTTCCTCTTCATCACTTATTTCCTCATCATCTTCCTGTTTTTGAGGTTTTTTTGTTTCACCGATGAACTCCCAGAATGGATCGTCTCTATCAAGCTCTTCGTCTGACCCGTTACTAGGAAGCGAGCCTATAGCATCAGAGGACATGCTTTCATCAAGCATGTCTCCGTCAAGTGGTAGAGGAATAATGTCTTCTTCACTAACCCACATAAAACTTTATTATCATCATGAATAGGAGGATCAGTTAATACATTATTTGATGTAGTGAGATAGTCAAAAGGAGTGAAGTCCAGACTTGTATCAGATTCACTAGAATATCCTGAAGACAAAGGACCGGTGGGGAAACGATTGAAGTTAAAATCTAAGTGTTCAGAGGAAGAAGATGGGGAAGACATGATTCAAGAATGAATTTTTTTTGGAAGTTTTTGAAATCAAATTGAAAAGGAAGAGCAAAAATATAGTTTTTAGGTATGAGATAATATATTAGTAACAAGCATTATATAAAGGTCAATATTGTGGAAGAACATGAATAGTAATAATAATTTTTACAGGTGATGGTTGAGTATGGTAAGAGGTGGTAAAAAAAATAAATATTTAATTGAAGATTTATTGCGGGAGAATCTGAAGAGTTCTTTTTTTTCCAGAGATTTAATACATGAAGTACAAATTAACTTTTTATAGAATTGTTTACCTATATCTTTAGATTACGTATGGTGCACATCTTTCCTTTCTCGAGATTAACATTAGTGCATCTCTTTTTTCTAGACTGCTGTTGTATCACGGTAGAAAGAATATTAATTACTTCATTTAATTCAGTGTAATTAATATAGTAATTTTTATAAGATTTGATATACGCGAATTGATCTCAGGGTCGCATGGCTAATCCACCCTAGTCGCATATTAAAAATCGTTTACATAAGGCATGGGAAAGAAGATTGCGACTTTGGTCGCAGTACTGAAGGAGGTCGCATTGTTGTACGATAGAATGCGACTAGGGTCGCAGACGTTATATAAAGAAGTTTTGTTATACAATGACTGCGACTAGTGATTGCGACTGTGTCGCAGTTGTCATATAAATTGAAATTATATTGTATTAGGTCGCATAAAAACGTTTTGTTATACTATGAGTGCGACAAGTGACTGCGACTGTGTCGCAGTTGTTATATTGTATTAAGTCTGCGACCATGGCATGTTTTTCAATTTTCAATGCTTCTGCTTATTTTACATTATATTGATCCAATTTTTTTTAATTATATTTTTCGATGTATTAAATTACGAATTTTATAACTGTAGATATATTCAACTGAAATTTTGTTTGTTCATGACTTTATTCCAGTTTAGAATTAAAAAAGGGGTATTTTTGTCAATTTGTTTCACGATTGTTTAGGCGGGATTTTTTTGATTTTTTTGGCGCCAACACACTGCGGCCGATGTGTGGCATATATTCAGCCACGTCCCGCCAGCTGAGAAACTCTCTCAGCCTGCAGGCTGAGGTACAGTAACCCCATATATATATATATATATATATATATATATATATATATATATATATATATATATATATATATATAATAAAGAGGCATGGGAGTCCAAGTCAAAGTATCCCTAGTAAAGATTCATTTTCACAAGGATGCATATGACTTAGGGTAACAAAAGAGACTATATAAAAATTCAATTTAATACTTACCTAAAATTGATAACGAATTATTGTATAGAGACTAAGTTCAAGAATGAATAAAAATGGTAATCCTAAAACTTATAGATTGCTTAGTTTCTTCAAATATATTTCAAATATTTCTCTCCTTTTTCAAAATTAAAAAAAATTAAATTAATCACTAACATTTTCTTCTTCTTTTATGGATTTTGTGAGTGTAATCCACTGAAAACCCTCACGAGACAACACTCATCCTCTAGGGGTAACCTAGAGGTTAACGGCTTATTGCACATGCTAAGTGCGACCGTGATTCTTACGAAAGTGAGTTAGGATAGGTTAGTTTTTATTTTATTTTCCTTTTTCTATATTTTTACTCGAGGACGAGCAAAAAAATAAGTGTGAGGGTGTGATAGGTAGTCAAAAGTGCATATTTATCATCATATTTATCATCATATTTTCCTACTTATTCATTTATAAAGCACTCTATGTAACATTTTATTGTTTAATGTTGTGCAGGCCTTGAGTAATTAAAAATAAATAAATGAAGCCCAATTGAAACACAAACGCCCTAAAAGTCCACAAGCCCACATGCATAATTTATTTTAGTAATTTAAAAGCTTCGATCTTATCTAACCTAATCTAAATTTGGATTTTAAATTATTAATTTAAAATCTAGGGGTGGAAGAGGAAGGATAAAATAGAACTCCTAATTGCTAAAGAGGAGGAGGAAAAGGATAAGATGGATTCTTATCCTAAAACAAAGATGGACTTATACTTAAACCTGGTTGCATGGATGAAGATAAAGGAGAGAAAATCTGAATTTAATTCGGATTCAGACTAAACACTCTTTAGTATTTCAATCATAACGTTCTCTATTGAAACTCAAATTTAATGATTCAAGATGCTCCAGAAAGAAAACTTGAAGGACTATAACTCTTATGTTGATCACACTTTCTAATTCAGTCTGCAGAAAAGCATATTCAGCAAGCAACGTGATAACAAGTTGCAGGTTAGAATTGAATTTCTACGGATAAGTCAAAATAAGTTTGGAGATAAAAGGAGAATTCAAATTCAGAAATATTTTACTCCTCCTATCTTTATACGCTTCTTATCCCTCTGGTTTTCTCCTATAAATACCCAGCAAAGCAACATAGGAAGGGCAGCTCTCAGAAGCTCAAGTCTAGGGTTTCTTTTAGATCCTCTTTTCCTTCCGAATTCTTGTATTATTTCTTTTTTGTTATTTGGAGAAGAAGAATATTTCTTTTTTATTATTTGGAGAAGAAGATTATTGAAGAAGGAGAAGAGCTTTGTAATTGGCCGGTGACATCCAATAAAAAGGTTCTTTATTCTTTTTTACTTTTCTTGTTTTGCAATTCAATTTATTTTTCTGCTTTAGCTTATTTGTTTTTCTTCTTTTAATTTTTATACAACCTTTCTTATTCATAATAAAAATTGAAAATAAAAATAAAATATGAGTAACTAACAAAAACTAATATTTGCTAATCTCTGGATTAACCTAAGTTTAATTTAAAGATGAACTGATTGACATCTATGCTTGTTAGAAACCCTAGAATTGAATCGGTATTCTTGAAGATAAATTAATAATTGAGTTTAACTAATTTGAGTTGCACTTCTTAAATGGTTATTCATAGTTCATATCTAAATACTTTGATAACATAATTTTAAGTAGACTTTTCTTACGCTATACTTAGAAATTAGGATGAACTATAGTTTGATTTTTATTAGGGCACATTAATTAGAGTTTACAACATTGTTATTCATCTTTCTTGATTCTCAATCAAAACCCTAGGGTAAATAATTCTTTATTCAATATGATGTTCACTCTTTTAAAATAATACTTTAGTTGTGATAGATAATTAGTAAACTATAATTCTTTTTTTGATTAAAATTATTTTGTTACAATCAATATCTCTTTTTTCCAAGCTAATTCTTAGAGAATTCGTTCTGAAAAGCTTTCATCGCATCCTTCCCTATGGATCGACCCGCATAGCCACTGCTACTGCGGATAAATTGAAACGAGACTAAGACTTTCTAACTTTAACTCTTTCTTTATTATTTTAACGTTTCAATCACTAATCCATCCACTTATAGTCCCAATACAATTATCGTGAACATCAAGTATCAATTCATATCAATGTAATTTGGTACAGTAAACTACCGTCTCAATAAATCAGTAATCAGTTCTCTCACCCTATCAATCTACTCTGATCCTCAAGTCATCGATATATCCAAATCTCAATAACTGAAATAGTACATGTTGTGATACATCTAATCAAATCACCACATTCCAATCGATCAAGATCATCACACACTCTCGCTCTATTAAGGTCAATCACAGGATCCCAAAACTCAAGTAACATATCAAGTATATATATCTAAAAATCCACCAGGCTAGGTCAACCCAATTAACGTCTATTCCTCAAGAATTATAGAATCTAAGATGCCTCTACGTCTGATAATCAATATCAACAAGACATCAACACTCAAACAACATAATCAGGGGTAAAACTAGGAAATACTCACAACTATAAATCCAACTAAATCAATCACATCAGAACACTAATCAAGATCCTATAAAAGAATGTAAATCATAGATCAACTCCAACTCTGAATAAGTCCATGTACCAATTCAAGCATCAAGAATTCTAATCTTTTAATAAAGTAAGATCACATCTAATATGTCCTCAAATGTCCGAATAAATTCTTGACTGAATATCACCGAATAAAGAAATATCAAGTCTTCTAATTATTCAGATAAAATATAGACCTTAAACCTCAATCATGAACCAATCCAATGCAAGATCAATCTAGCATACAGTCCAAGTTCCTTTATAACTAGTTCGGATTCGAAACAGTAATCATCTGTATAGGAAATGATATAAGTCTAATATCTCAATATCAAAACACAAGGTCCATATACATCTGATTCTCAAATATAAACTAATCCAGCCAATCAATAAATTGAATCCAGTCACAGTCTAAGGTATTCCAATATTAGGCCTAAGCCAACAATGATAAACTACCAACATGAAATGACGTTGATAATCACTCAAATTAATTACATAAATAAGGTGAATACTCACTGATGTCTCATGAAGTGATACAGGTAATCACACTGGTAAAATACATCAAATAGTCACATGAAATGATAAAAGTAAGACAAATACATATTGACAACGGTAAATAAGGAAATAAGATAAAAGCAAATACTCACATGAAATGATATGGTTTTGGAACTAAATCGCCGTATGGTCTTCACGACACGAACAAGCACGGATCTCCAGATCATCCCATGAGTCAGTCTTCGAATCGCCAGTGATCGGGCCATCTGCGAACACGAATCTAAGTTGGGTCCGGATCTCACAAGCTGGTCTGAAACGCTACAACACGTAAGCCAACCAATGAACTCGTATAAACATACACTAGTACGTATATCACACCACATACATACGCGTACACACATGCATACACACACTTATACACTCAAAATACATAATATACACCTACATACATATTATATAAACATAACCATACTTACCTAAACGCACACATGCACTTACTCACGCATACACATCCACACATAAACATGCACAATAATTAAGCATACCTACACATATCAACAAAATTACACTATACACATTACATTAAATACACTACACATGATATAATACACCCACACCTAATTATATTTATAGAGAGGAAGGAACTACTCATGGCGAGGTGAAGACCCGTGGCAATCTCCGGCAATGACGAAGCTCTCAGAGGGGATCGATGGCTCGCCCGAGTGGTTTGAGGGTTGTCGCGGTGGTTTACCAACAGAGCAAGGAGGGGCTCGACAATGGTGCGATGAAATGGCTGCGGCCTGAGGGGAAAAAGGCTGCTGAGCTATTGGTGTAGGGGGCTGCTGTCCGGCCAATAACGGCAGGGCTATGGGGGAGAGGAACCCAGGTGCTAGATTGTGGGGTATGGTGCATGACTTTGGTGGCTGAGGGAGAGGAGGAAGCCCAGGTGTTATGTGATCATGGTGGAGGAGGCTGCTGGTGCTGAACATGAGAGGAGCAAGTGAGGAGGTGTTGGTGTGTTACCGTGGTTTGAGTGGTTTCGTTGAGGGATTAGCGAAGCTCGGTTGGCTGAGACATAGAGAGGGGATGGCCCGGGGGTGCTCACGTAGTGAAGGCGCGCAGGGACATGGGATACGACCTGGATGGGAGGAGGAACGTGGGGATGGAGCAGCCACGGGGGAAGAAGAGGCCGTGCAGGTTCATGCGCGCATGGTGTTTCCAGAGGGGTTCGCCGGAGATGACAACGGAGGCCGAGGAGGTGGAGGCCGCATGGTGGAGGAGGCCGAGGTGGAGGGGGATGCATCACGGGCTCCGACGAGGGCTGCGACAGATGATTTGGAGAAGGAGGGAGATGCAAGGTGATGAGGTGGTGTCCACGGCAACTGGGAAATAAGGGATGGGTTTTATTAGGATTAGTTGGGACTTGAAATTTAATTAGTTATGATTATGATACGATTAGATAGGATTGATTTAATTTGTTAGGATTTGGATATAATTAATTATGATGTCGAGATTTAGATAATATTTGAATGGGTTGATGGGTATGGAGAAAGGGTAGAAATTAAGGGAAGGAAAAAACTAAATAATATTAATAAATAAATAATGGTAATAATAATAATAGTTAATCAAATAATACTAATAGTATTAACAAAATAATAATATCAACATTAATAAGCAAATAATAATAATCATACTTAGTAATAATAATAATAATCATACTTACTAATAATAATAATACTAATAATAACTTTAATACGTAATAGTATTTATCAATAATAATAACAATAACAATTAACAACAACCACAATAATAATAAATAAAAATGATGAAATGATAATAGTAATAACTACTACCAATAATAACAATTAATAATAAAAATAACAATTAAATAATGGTAATAAATAATTAAAAATATTGATAAGAGATAATGGTAATAATATATAAAGCCAATGTTAATATCTTAAAATTAATTTGTATATCTAATAATACTAATAAGTCGCAAATTAAGTTTATAAATAATAATAAAAAAATCAAAGGAACCAAATAAATACTTAGACAAATAAAATACAGTATTATTAGATAGGGGATATTACATTTTATCCACCTTATAAAAATTTCGTTCTTGAAATTTTGATAAAGTAGGGAATGATAAAATCAAATTAAGAGGGAAGATAAAGCTTGCATGTTGCTTCTCTCTGCATCATAGGTCCATCACGCTTCCGCTGCGGGCTCTGATACTTGCTACTGGCTCCAACATGGAACGATCAAACTCATGAGACAAAATAAAGGAAATAGGATCGGGGGAAGAACAAGGAGCAAGATGGAAGTCAGATTATTTTAGAAGAAGGGTAGAAATCAAGGGCATCAAAAGATCAAAGAGATGGATATCCAAAGGGGGGACGGTCGATTCTCAAGTTGGCTCAATATAATTGTGTGAATCCTATATGTATATTGCAATGCCAATATAACTTGTCCCAAGTTACCAGTAAAAACTAGGTCCTTTTTTATGTCAAACCTAGCTTTGATACCAAGAAAATCCTGTCACGTCCCGCTTCCCAAAATACGCGAAAATGGAGTCGCGACGATAATCAGCGACGTATGTACGCGAACAGAATACCCTATGTATACACGCTAAGACTAAAGTAACCTGAACAAAAAATCTACTACGGTACATCAATATCACTGCAATATGACATATAGATATCTAACACAATTATAGCAGATTGATTGAGGTTGGACCTGCACACAAATACAGTATTTCAGATTTTAAGATTAAAGAGTGCAAGTTACTCAATTCTACCGCAATAGCAAGTGGCTATGCGGGTCGTGATCCACAAGGAGGGACTAGCGATGAAAGCTTGTTTAGCAAGTTCTCTTTTATGTTACAAAGAATGGTTAAAATTCTTTTTTAGTTCTTGTAAAGAAAAAGAGAAAAATTAGGTTAAAGTGAGTTAGGGAGAAGATGATAGATTAAGAAGATAGAGAAATAAGAAGTGATTTGTACAAATTAGATTAAAAAAGAAATGATAAAAGATTTGGTGGATTGTGGTGTTCTAAATTAAATAATTAAAGAAAAGAAACTAAAAATTACTTACTTCTTTTTGCCAAATACCTACCTTGAATCTTTTGCAATGATGTTACCTTGAAGTGAGGCGATCAACGTATAGCCCATAAGAATTGATTCCCGTTTCCTCCACATTATATCATCAAGACGTTGCAAGCATGAAGTGATACAGAATGAAACTCAAATTCCATCGTCATGGGCTATCGTGGCACTCGCAAAGGCAAGGCTCTTTCGATGCTTTTAGACTCACTTGGATAGCAATTGTACCAAAAGAGGAAAAGTAGAGAAGAAGAAGAAGAACACAAAAACAAAGTACATACAAAAGGAACTACAGATTCAATTTTATAACAATAAGAGAAAAGAAGGAAATCTTACACCGGTGTCACTCTCAGCACAAGCTTCGTTCTCATTCTCCTATGAAACTCTGATCTCCTCTGATTTACATAAACTAAAACTGAAAATTACATGAAAAGAAAAACAAAAACCTATACTACAAAGAATGAAAAATTGGACTAAATCCTATCTCTGCATGGTCGTCCCATTTTCAGTGAAAATCCTGCCTTTTATAGGCAAAATCCCAGAGGGGAGAGGTGTGAGAAGATAGGGGGAGCAAACGCTCCCCCTAACTCCCTAACAAAGCCGCAAAAACGCGGCTTTGGCCGCGTTTCCGCAGCCAGGGTGTGGCCAGGTGGCCACACCCTGCTGGTGGTTCTCCTCGGCTTCTCGATTTGTATTTATCTTCAGCTGGATTTGCAGTTTAAGTCCGGGATTTTGACGAAATGGCCTTTGATCCTTGGCTTCAACCGAATCGATTTGTAGGGATTTATTTCAACTGGTTTTCAACCTCTCTGATTTGCCAAGATCTGCCCTGATTCCCTGATTTTGAATTTATTCTGATTTAATTCAGAATTTGATGGGCCTTTGGGCTCATTTCTCTTCACTCTCCTTTAGGAACGGGCCTGCAAATAAATCAAACATTTAATTAGGAAAAAGCAGAGTTTATTCTATAATAAGTATGAGAATATGATAATAAATGTGCAATATTAGTGACTAATCACACCCCATACCTATCTTTTGCTCGTCCTCGAGCAAAAAAACTAAACTATACTAAGGATTATTAGACCACTTTCGCAGGTCACTCGATTGCACTGAGCATGTGCAACAAGCCGTTAAACCTCTAGGTTTTTCCTAGAGGACGAGTTTTGTCTCGTGAGGGTTTTTAGTGGATTACACCCACAAAATCCATAAAGAAAGAGAAACAAAGAGTTAGTATTTTCGAAAAGCATTTTGAAAGAGAAAAATATTTGAAATATAATTGTAAGATTTAAGTAATCTATAAGTTATAGGAAAACTGAATTTTTCATTCCTAAACTTAGTCTCTATTCAAAAATTTGTAATCAATCAAAGTAAGGAGTCAAATTGTACTTCTCATTTAGTCTATTACTTTACCCTAAGTCATATGCACCTTGTGACCGTGAAAATTTTGACTAAGGGTTCTTTAACTCTAACTCTTATGCCTTATTTATTTTTTTATATATATATTTTTGGTGGTATTATTCCTTAGTTCTATTTGTCTTTCTAATCTGCCCATGTAACGAGCCTTTAATTGATGACTCCCAAACCAAACGGTCTTAGGGCACCGGGTGAGAAAACACCCCAAAGACTTAAGGACTTGAGCAAACAAGGCAACAAAACTAAGGATTTTATTATATGAACCCCTTTTAGGCGTGAATACTTATGCTTTATTAGGCACAAATACCCAGCTTAATCAGAGGATTTTATATATATATATTTTTCTCAATCTTATCTAATCATCTTTCGCATAAATACTAAGGCTTACTTAGGCCAAAGCACCTAGCTAATCAATAATTAGATTTGTTCATCTTTCATAGATATATTTTTTTCTTTTTTTTTTAAGGCATAAGAATCTTCGTTTTTTGAACCCTAAGTGTGTAAGTGTATGAAGTGTGCATATTTCATTAAGGTAAAGATCAAGACTAAATTACTTTGACAAATTATCTTCCTAACTCTAAAAATCAAACAAATAATCTTATTTTGACCAAGTTTAAGAAATGCTAATTTTGATTTTCCTATTCCTTAAAATTGACTTAATTTCTGATAAAAAATATGTCAAAATATTGTTTCTATTTTCAAAAAGTTTTTAAAAGTAAAGAAAATGTTAAAATTTTTTATAAAAAGAAAAACCTAAGTTATGTTAAAACCCTCCCCCACACCTATCTCATGCATTGTCTTCAATGTATGAATTAATGTATAGATGCATGAAAAAGAAGAAAGGGAAGAAAAATGTTATCTTAAGGTGGTGGTTCTGGTGGCAGTCTGATTGGTCCACGAAATGCGGCCCAATCGACTTTTCGTGGCGTTCGGAGGAACTCACCAGAAATTTCTCTAATATAACCCACTAAAATGATATATACATGAATGATTTTTATTAAATATTTTACCCCATCTATTTTTCAAATTCCATAATTAATTTCAGAGTCAATTTTGTCAACCGCCTTGTCCCAAAATGGAGTGTGAAAAGATAGAATGATTGACTTGGACTCAGGAAGTATGGAAACTTATACCGACTCAGGAAAGTGACTTAAGTCAAGTAAAGGTTCAGGAGTCGAGATTGGTTCAGAAAGTGGGTCCAAATCAAGAAGTTGAAACTCAAGTCCACATTCATTTTTCAACAATGGAATGTAACTTAATATTGGTGATTCAAGTTCAAGAATGATAGGTGTGGGAATCAAATCTGACTCTAAAATATTACTCAAGTCGGGTAACAAAACAGGAGTCAATATTGATTCAGGAATTTGAACTGGATCACAGATTTGAGAATCTAGGTCACATTTATCATTGAGTTCAATTTCATAAAAATGAGAACTTGCCAATTTATCCATGGGACTTTCAAAATTATAAAATTGGTCAAGTTCAATATGATGATCATCAAAGATGAGCTATTCAATTTCATTATGAATTGGCACAGGATCCAATGTTGACTCGAGAAAAAGATTGAAATCAGGTGAAGACACCGGAGTCATAATTGAATCAGAAAGTAGAATTGAATCACTAAGTTGAGGTTCATGATCATATTCATTTTCAAGTTCAATTTCAGGAAAGGGATAACTTGTCAAACTGTCAATGTCACTTTCAAAATTTGGAGTTTGGGCAAGTTCAAATGATTGTGCTGAAATGGAACCTTGTGTTCCAAAACAACATGACTCTTCGGCTCTAACAGAATGGTTACCGACATCAGAACTGGCCAAACGGTGAGAACGTAGAGATTAGACCATCATATCTATGTCGTGATTACGAGCGTTTTGAGCCTGAGTCATCGCTTCAAGCATCTTTTCATAGTTGATAGGTTCATCGTTTTGTTGCGATTGGTCTTCAAAAGATGAAGTGTTGTTTTGGAATTGATGGTAAAATTGTGAGTCCATCAGATTTTGTGATTGTTGTTTGGACTCACGCATACTCATTTCCAAAATTGATGGTTTTCTATTTTGGACTGGTGGAACTGAGTATGAATCTTTGAAATATTATGGACAAGGTGGATAAGGAGGACAAGTTGGTTGAAAATTGGACTCGGGGGTGGTGAATCCCCATTGACTCTGTGAAGAGTTGAAATTATTCTGGAAATTATGGTTATAAGATTGGGGGTATGGGTTATATTGATTCGGATAAGACCAATCCGACACACTAGGTTGGTTAAAGTTATGATATGCCGGGTTGGTAATATCCGAAAAAGAGGTTGGTGTGTAATATTGATTACTATTAATATTGGAAAAATTGTTGTTATAAGCCATATCACATAATAAAACACAAACAAAGAAAAAAAACAAACAAATAAGCAAACAAAAAAGAAAAAATTCTAACCTAAGTTAGGGTAGACCTTTGACCTAGACGACTCCTAACTGGTTAGACTGTCCATAGGAGGTATAATGCAGACTTTGATCACAAGCTAATCAGCCAGGTCAGGGCAAGATTGGTGGGAGGTCATCTGTCAAAGACGTTCCTTAATTAAGTAACCACCAACCTTCGGGCTTCCGGCCCTTAATCCCCTTCCTAGACACTGATTTGGCAGGAGTCAAATTCTAACACCTTTCCCCTTAGGATAATCTCCTAATTGAGTCCGAGATGTCCCTAGGGCCAACGTCTACTCATTTTTTAGTTAGGCTTGGGTTAGTGAGTGAGGAGCTTGTTTGTGGGCTAAGGGAGGGTAATGACTTCCCCACCTTATCTTGTTTATAGGACAAGCCCTTAAGTCAATTTAGTGCAGTGTACAAGTATATAGAAAAAAGTAACATTCAAGCAATATTTCATACAAGAATGAACCTTATACTAAATGCTATGCACACATACCTTGGCTCCAGCACTCTTCAATAGTAAATAAAAAATGAAATGAAATAGACACATGCCTAAATACAAAGTCTAAATCATTTTTAGCATTTACAATCAACTTTTTACTGTTGTGTTAAAAATGTATATACAGTGAGTCAAACAAGGAGATAAATGCTACAGAAATTCAGATTTTCAATTAAGCCAACCTGTAAAAATACAGGTTAGTAGTTCACTCAGTTTTGCCACTGGAATGTAGCAAATCTGAGGGCTTCTGGGCTCTGCTTTCTTGAGCAGAGTCCAGGGCAACTTATATATGTCCACTGTAACAGATATTCTTTATTGTTAAATCTGTACACAAAACAAAGAAGAAAATTAACCAAAAATGTAAACTTTTAAAGAGAGTAACTTACCATCCCTCCCCGGCAACGGCACCAAAATTTGATTGAGGTTGGACCTACACACAAATACAGTATTTCAGATTTAAGATTAAAGAGTGCAAGTTACTCAATTCTACCGCAATAGCAAGTGGCTATGTGGGTCGTGATCCACAAGGAGGGACTAGCGATGGATGCTTGTTTAGCAAGTTCTCTTTTATGTTACAAAGAATGGTTAAAATTCTTCTTTTAGTTCTTATAAAGAAAAAGAGAAAAATTAGGTTAAAGTGAGTTAGGGAGAAGATGATAGATTAAGAAGATATAGAAATAAGAAGTGATTTGTACAAATGAGATTGAAAAAGAAATGATAAAAGATTTGGTGGATTGTGGTGTTCTAAACTAAATAATTAAAAGAAAAGAAACTAAAAATTAATTACTTCTTTTGGCCAAATACCTACTTTGAATCTTTTGCAATGATGTTACCTTGAAGTGAGGCGATCAACGTATAGCCTATAAGAGTTGATTCTCGTTTCCTCCACATTATATCATCAAGACGTTGCAAGCATGAAGTGATACAAAATGAAACTCAAAATCCATCGTCATGGGCTATCGGTGGCACTCGCAAAGGCAAGACTCTTTCGATGCTTTTAGACTCACTTGGATAGCAATTGTACCAAAAGAGGAAAAGTAGAGAAGAAGAAGAAGAACATAAAAACAAAGTACATACAAAAGGGAACTACAGATTCGATTTTATAACAATAAGAGAAAAGAAGGAAATCTTACACCGGTGTCACTCTCAGCACAAGCTTTGTTCTCATTCTCCTATGAAACTCTGATCTCCTCTGATTTGCATAAACTAAAACTGAAAATTACATGAAAAGAAAAATAAAAACCTACACTACAAAGAATAAAAAATTCGACTAAATCCTATCTCTGCATGGTCTTCCCATTTTCAGTGAAAATCCTGCCTTTTATAGGCAAAAATTCAGAGGGGAGAGGTGTGAAAAGATAGGGGGAGCAAACGCTCCCCCTAACTCCCTAACAAAGCCGCGGAAACGCGGCTTTGGCCGCGTTTCTGCGGCCAGGGTGTGGCCAGGTGGCCACATCCTGTTGGTGGTGCTCCCCGGCTTCTCGTTTGTATTTATCTTCAGCTGGATTTACAGTTTAAGTCCGGGATTTTGACGAAATGGCCTTTGATCCTTGGCTTCAACCGAATCGATTTGTAGGGATTTGTTTAACTAGTTTTCAACCTCTCTGATTTGTCAAGATCTGCCCTGATTTCCTGATTTCGAATTTATTCAGATTTAATTCAGAATTTGATGGGCTATTGGGCTCATTTCTCTTCACTCTCCTTTAGGAACGGGCCTGCAAATAAATCAAACATTTAATTAGAAAAAAGCAGAGTTTATTCTATAATAAGTATAAGAATATGATAATAAATGTGCAATATTAGTGACCAATCACAGATGAAATAAATGAATAAAATCAAGTAATGAGTCTGATATATGGAATTAAGGAAAATATAAGAATGTTAATAAAAAGGAAGAAAGAATACCAGAATAGGTAGAGAGAAAACTTCAGCTCCTGACAAAGCATACGATCTCAATGAACACCTGATTAATAAATAAAATGTCCAATATCTGAACGTGCAAATTCAGGGTCATCAGGTTGTGACCTAATGAGTGTGTAAGAAAAAAGGGAATGTGCTCGTGCATATAAATAGCGTATACATAATGATAAATAATACTGGAATAAGACAGATATAACATTTGAAATATGAACAGCGAGCAATAAAGTTAGTCAATATAGAAATCAAATGTCAAATCAGGTCAGGTGTCTATCACAGTCTATATATATATATATATCATGTGGGAAGAATAAGTCATGCTAGGGTCCAGCAATCAGGTGTCTATTATAACATATATATATTCATGTTCAGTCTGTAATATCAATATCAATTTCAGTTTTGATATCAATCATGTCAGGGAACACCAATTTCCACCTGTAATAGACGCATCCCATACTACGCCTATCACACGTGTCAATCGAAGTCCTATGTTATTGAATCAATAGAAGAGACATTGTCCATGCTTTAGGCGGGTTTCGTACATACTCGAAACCACGGCCCAATCACCTGACGCTGAACCAAGTCCTACCGCTAGGTAGTTAATAACATTATGTCATTAACAATAACAATATGAACAATACGGGATGTCAGTCATCCCTCAGAACCCTGCAGTGGAACCGTATCTTGGATACACAACCTATATCCTAGGTCTGCCTAAAATACATACGCTATCTCCTCTATAAATTTTTCCAATCTCGGTATAAGTTGTCGATTATATTATTATTTAGAATAATAAATATCCAACTGGGATGATACAGTGACAGTAACAATATCAATGATGTAATAATAATAATGTGGACAATATTACCGTGTAAACAGTAAAACAATGGAACAATACATATATTACGGTCTGATAATATTTTCCCAGTAACTTTCAATAACATGAATACAATAACAAGCCCGGATACTGCTCAATAGATAGTCTCACCTAGAACTGATCAACATCTCATCCATCTGCACAAGGATACAATAGTAACTGATCCATCCACTTATAGTCCCAATACAATCATCGTGAACATCAAGTATCAATCAATATGAAAGTGGTACAGTAAACCACCGTCTCAATAAATCAGTAATCAGTTCACCCTATCCAATCTACTCTGATCCTCAAGTCATTGATATATCCAAATCTCAATAACTGAAATACTACATGTTTTGATACATCTAATCAAATCCCCACATTCCAATTCGATCAAGATCATCACGCACTCTCGCTCTGTCAAGGTCAATCACAGGATCCCAAAACTCAAGTAACATATCAAGTATATATATCTAAAAATCCATCAGGCTAGGTCAACCCAATCAATGTCTATTCTTCAAACAATAAGGATTTTAGATGCCTCTACATCTGATAATCAACATCAACAAGACATCAACACTCAAACAACATAATCAGAGGTAAAACCAGGAAATACTCACAATTATAAATCCAACTAAATCAATCACATCAGAACACTAATCAAGACCCTATAAAAATATGTAAATCACAGATCAACTCTAACTCTGAATAAGTCCATGTACGATTCAAGCATCAAGAATTCTAATCTTTTAATAAGGTAAGATCACATCTAATATGTCCTCAAATGCCCAAATAAATTCTTGACTAAATTATCCCCGAATAAAGAAATATCAAGTCATATAATTATTCAGATAAAATATAGACCTTAAGTCACAATCACGAACCAATCCAACAGAAGATCAATCTAGTATATAGTCCAAGTTCCTTTATAACTACTCCGGATCCGAAACGGTAATCATCTATACATGAAATGTTATAAGTCTAATATCTCAATGTCCATATACATCTGATACTCAAATATAAACTAATCCAGCCAATCAATAGATCAAATCTAGTCACAGTCTAAGATATTCCAATACTAGGCCTAAGCCGACAACGACAAACTACCAACACATGAAATGCTGCTGATAATCACTCAAATTAATTACATAAATAAGGTGAATACTCACTGATGTCTCATGAAGTGATACATGTAATCACACTAATAAAATACATCAAATAGTCATATGAAATGATAAAAGGAAGACAAATACATATTGACAACGGTAAATAAGGAAATAAGACAAAAGCAAACACTCATATGAAATGACGAGATTTTGGAGCCAAATCGCCATCTGGTCTTTACTGTACAAACAGTACAAATCTTTGAATCATTCAAATCTGTGAATCATTCCATGAGTCGGTTTTCGAATCGCCAGTGTAGGGCCATTTGCGAACTTGAATCCGAGTCAGCTCTGGATCTCACGAGCGGGTCCGAAGCGCTGCAACACATAACCCAACCCATGAACTCACACGAACATACACCAATACATATATTCACACCATATACATATGCGTACAACCATGCATACACACACTTATACACTCAAAATACATAATATACACCTACATACATATTATATACACATACCCATACTTTCCCAAACACCCACAAGCACTCACTCATGCACACACATCCACACATAAACATGCACATTAATTAAGCACACCTACACATATCAACACAATTACACTATATACATTACATTAAATACACTACACATAATATAATACACCGACACCTAATTATATTTACAGAGAGAGAAGGAACTACTCACGGCGAGGTGAAGACCCGTGACAATCTCCGATGATTGAGTTTTTACCTGCACACAAAAATACAGAATTTTAGAACTTAAGAATAAAGAGTGCAAGTGCTCAATTCTACCGCTATAGCAAGTGGCTATACGAGTCGTGATCCATAAGGAGGGACTAGCGATGGAAGCTTTTTAGTAAGTTCTCTTTTAAGTCACAATCAATGGTTAAAGATCTTCTTTTTGTTCTTTAAAAGGAGAAAAATAAGATACAGTTGAGTTAAGAAGAAAGTAGTAGATTGAAAAGGTGGAGAAAATGGAAAATAGATTTATACAAGGAAATTAAAAAGAGTGATAAAAGAGATCGGAGATTGTGATGTTGGTGATCTAAACTAAAAAAATTAAAAGAAAGAAACTAAAAATTACTTACCTCTTCAGTGCTCATGGCTACAACTTCCTATTCTTGAAGGCGATCAAGCATGGCGTGTAGGATCTTCCCCATTCCCAATCTACTCTATGAATAAAAGGGCAAGCCAAACTAACAAAAGAATGGTTGTTCATCACCATAGACCATCAAGGACACTTGCAATGGCAAAACAGTCTCGAGGCTATTAGATTCACTTGGATTGCAACACATCAAAGGAAAGTAAACGAAAACAAGAGTAAAGAAGGAAAAAAACTTCGCTTCGATTCAAATAACAATGAAAAAAAAGACTTACTTACACTGGTGTCACCCTTAGTACAAGCTTGCTCTCATTCCTCCATGAAGCTCGTCTCTCCTCTCAATTACATAAAGAAAAGTAAAAATTACATAAAAAGAAAAATAAACACCTACACTAAAAAGAATGAAAAACTGGCCTAAGAATCTATCTCTGCTTCATCATCTTCTGCCTCTAATGTGTGGAGTATTTTTTAGCATAGAAATGGATAAGAAAATGAGTCAAAAGATAGGGAAACTGGCTATTTCTGAATTTGAATCATCTCCTTATCTCTAAACTTGATTTGATGAGGATATTCAGTTTTGATCTGCAGCTTGTTGGCGTGTTGATTGCTGAACATAACTTAGCAAATCACAGAATTAGAAGTAGTGATCAACTTAAAATTGTATCCCTTTAAGTCTTCTTTCTAAATCATCTTGAATTGTTAGATTTGAGATTTGGTTACGAAAGTTATGATTCAAATACTAAAATATATCCAATCAGAATTTGAGTCAAAATTGCTTCATCTCATCTGATGATCTTCTCTCTATCCATTTTTCCCTTTGGATTTTGAATTTGGACTCTGTATTTGACGTTATCCTCGGTTGATCTTTAGCTAACCAAAATGGACTTATAGAAATCTGAATTTTATCGGTTTTATTTGGTGTTATCTTTCTGTTTTGCTCTGATCTTCAGCTGAACATTTACCCCAATCTTTGATTTGTTCTAACTAGATCTTGGATCATCCTCAGCTAACCAAATAGATCCACTTAAATATGATTTGAGCTGGTATTTATTTAGTTTAATCCTCTTTCTGTTCATTATTATCTTCTGCAAAATATACATTTAAGACAAGAATATTAGCAGATTTATTACACGATAAATGTAGGAGTGTAATGAAAAGAATACAAAATATGTGTACGATAACACCCCCACACCTACCTTTTGCTCATCCTTGAGCAAAACAACAAAACTAAACCAAAGATTATTAGACCATTTTCGCAGCTTAACGTGACTGTACTGAGCATGTGCAACAAGCCGTTAAACCTCTAGATTTTTCTCTAGAGGATGAGTTTTGTCTCGTGAGGGTTTTCAGTGGATTACACCCACAAAATTCATAAAGAAAGAGAAACAAAGTATTAGTATTTTGAAAACACATTTTGAAAGAGAAAAATATTTGAAGTATTATTGTAAGAATTAAGTAATTTATAAGTTATAGGAAAACCGAACTTTTCATTCCTAAACTTAGTCTCTATTCAAAAATTTATTATCATTCAAAGTAAGGAGTGAAATTGTACTTTCCATCTAGTCTATTACTTTACCCTAAGTCATATGCACCGTCATGACTGTGAAATTTTGACTAAGGGATCTTTAACACTAACTATTATGCCTTATTTATTTATTTATTTTTTATTTTTGGTGGTGTTATTCCATTAGTTTTATTAGGCTTTCTAATCTGCCCATGTAACGAGCCTTTAATCGGTAACTCCTAAACCGAACGGTCTTAGGGCACGGGGTGAGAAAAAACCCCAAGGACTTAAGAACTCGAGCAAATAAGGCCACAAAACTAAGGATTTTATTATATGAACCGCTTTTAGGCGTGAATACTTATGCTTTATTAGGCACAAATACCCAGCTTAATCAGAGGATATATATATATATATATATATGTATATATATATATATATCTTTTTCTTTTTCTTGTTGAGTTTTTTTTAATAAGGCATAAGAATCTTTGTTTTTTAACCCTAAGTGTGTGAGTGTATAAAGCATGCATATATCATCAAGGTAAAAATCTAGACTAAATTACTTTTCTAAATTTTCTTCCTAACCTTGGAAATCAAACAAATAATCTTATTTTGACCAAGTATAAGAAATCCTAATTATGATTCTCCTATTCCTTAAAATTGACTTAATTTCTTACAAAAAATATGTCAAAATATTGTTTCTATTTCAAAAAGTTTTTAAAAGTAAAGAAAATGTTAATATTTTTTTAATAATAAAAGGAAAACCTATGTTATGTTAGAACGCTCCCCACACCTATCTCATGCATTGTCCTCAATGTATGAATTAATGCATAGATGCATGAAAAAGAAGAAAGGGAAGGAAAATATTACCTTATGGTGGTGGTTCCAGTGGTGGTCTGATTGGGTCAAGCGTTGCTACCGAATTAAGATAATATGGTGGTTCATGAAACCTATCTTTATTGACCTATTTTCTATTTACATATTTACAGTCCCCAATATGAATATGATCATGAAAGATCCTATCGTGACCTTTACATGACCAATCTTGAAAAATCATCACGGAGTCATCATGGTCTATACCTATGTCCAACAAAAGAATGTGACTTGGTAGAATGGTTGACTTGGGCTCAAGAATGATAGGTCCATGACCAATATTAACTCAAAAAAATCAACTTTAAGTTCGAGAGTTAGTTTTGATTCAAGAGTTGAGTCCAAGTCCAAGAATTGATATTCACATTCTTTTCTCATTAATGGAATGTGACTATCTAAAATTGGTGATTCAATTTCTAGATATATAGGCATGGGAATAAATGTTGACTAGGGAATTTGGTCCAAATTGGGTAAGTATACCAGAGTTAACATGATGAGAACTGAATCACAAGGTTGGGGATCAGGTTCACATTCATAATCAAGTTCAATCTCATTAAAATGAAAACTTGCCAATTCGTCAATGGGTTGATATTAGTCAACTTCAAGGTTTTGTGGTGAAATTGAATCTTGGTCAAAGTCTTCAAGATACCATGATTCTTGATTTTCATCAGTATGGCTAGAAGTGTCGAAAATAGTTAAAGATTGGGTAGGGAGAGTTTTCTTATTTCTACGCATGTTTTCTAATCTACTAAGTCTTGCTTCTATCATATCGAGTGGATCATTTTTAAATTGAATCATGGATTCTGTACTCTTTTCTAAGTCGACATGTTCTTCTTGAAAAATAGAGTAAGGATCAGTGACTTGAAAATTTTGATGGGATTTTGAGTCTTCTTAAATTTGAATTCGTCGCTCAAGCTCTTCTAAGACTTCCATCCTTTTTTCCCAGTCAATTGATTCTTCTAATAGTTATTCGGAGAAGGAGTATATGAAGCTGGATGTTGGTAAGGTGGTTGACAATATGACTCGGGAAAGTTGTATCCCCATTGACTCTGTGAAGAGTAGTGATGATTATTCCAGCCTTGTTCATAGTATTAGGACTGGGGCATGTATTGATTCGGATAAGATCAATCCGACACACTAGATTGGTTAAAGTTATGATATGCCTGGTTGATAATATCTGAAAAGAGGTCGGGGTGTAACATGGATTACCATTAAAATTGAAAAAATTGTTGTTATAAGCCATATCACACAAGAAATGCCAAAATTAAATAAAGAAAAACAAATAAACTAACAAAAATAAAAAATCTAACCTAAGTTAGGATAAACCTTAAACCTAGACGACTCTTAACTGGTTAGACTGTCCACGGGGTATATTGCTGAATCTGACTACAAGTTAATCGGCCAGGCATGGGTAAGATCAGTGGGAGGTATCCATGCCTAAGCAACATGCCTAATTATGTCAAACCATAAACCTTCGAGGTTTCGCCCCTCAACCTCCAAACTTAGACACCGATTGGCAAGAGTCAAATTCAAATCAACTTCCTCCTTAGGTCAGTCTCCTATATGAGTCCGAGATATCCCTAGGGCCAACGTCTACTTAGATTTAGTTAGGCTTGAGTTAGTGAATGAGGAGATTGTTTATGGACTAAGAGACGGTAATGACTTCCCCACCTTATCTTGTTTATAGGACAAACCCTTAAATCAATTTAGTGCAATGTGTACATGAAAAGCAACACTCAAACAATGTAAACAATTCAAAAGTGTTCCTATACTACATGCTATGCACACATACCTTTGCTCCAACACTCTTCAACAGTAATGTAAAATGTAAACGAATTAGACACATGCCTAAATGCAAGTCCAAACTATTTTTAGCATTTAACAAACATATTTTACTGTTAAGGTTTGAAAGTATGTACAGTGAGACAAACAAAGAAATAAATAGCTAAAGAAATTTAGCTTTGCAATACAGCCAACCTGTAGAAATACAAGTTAGTAGTTCACTCAGATTTGCCACTAGAATGTAGCAAATCTGAGGGCTTCTGGGATCTGTTTTCTTGAGTAGAGTCCAGGGACACTTATTGTCCACTGCATCAAAAATTTTCTTGATATCTATCACAGCACACCAAGAACAAAGAAAAGAGTTAACCAAAAATATAAATCTAAAAAAAGAATAACTTACCGTCCCTCTCCGACAACGGTGCCAAAATTTGATTTAGTTTTTACCTGCACACGAACATACAGAATTTTAGAACTTAAGAATAAAGAGTGTAAGTACTCAATTTTACCTCTATAACTAGTGGCCATGCGAGTCGTGATCCACAAGGAGGGACTAGCGATGGAAGATTTTTAGTAAGTTCTCTTTTAAGTCACAATCAATGGTTAAAGATCTTCTTTTTGTTCTTTAAAAGAAAAAGAAAAATATGTTACAGTTGAGTTAAGAAGAAAGTGGTAGATTGAGAAGGTGGAGAAAATAGAAAATAGATTTATACAAAAAAATTAAAAAGAGTGATAAAAGAGTTGGAGATTGTGGTGTTGGTGATTTAAACTAAAAGATTAAAAGAAAGAAACTAAAAATTACTTACCTCTTCAGTGCTCATATACCTTTGATCCATAACTAGTCTTGAAGGCGATCAAGTATGGCGTGTAGGATCTTCCCCATTCTCAATCTACACTATGAATAAAAGGGCAAGCCAAACTAATAAAAGAATGATTGTTCATCACCATAGGCCATCAAGGGCACTTGCAATGGCGAAGCAGTCTCGAGGCTATCAGATTTACTTGGATTGCAACACATCAGAGGAAAGTAAACGAAAACAAGAGTAAAGAAGAAAAAAAAACTTCGATTCGATTCAAATTACAATGAAAGAAAATACTTACTTACACTGGTGTCACCCTCAGTACAAGCTTGCTCTCATTCCTCTATGAAACTCGTCTCTCCTCTCAGTTACATAAAGAAAAGTAAAAATTACATAAAAGAAAAATAAAAATCTACACTAAAAAGAATGAAAAACTGGCCTAAGAATCTATCTCTGTTTCATCATCCTCTACCTCTGTTGTGTGGAGTATTTATAGTATAGAAATGGATAAGAAATGAGTTAAAAGATAAAGAGAGCTGGCTGTTTCTGAATTTGAATCCTCCCCTTATCTCCAAACTTGATTTGATGTGGATATTCTGTTCTGATCTGTAGCTTGTTGGTGTGTTGATTGCTGAATATAAATTATCAAGTGACAGAATTAGAAATAATGATCAATTTAAGCGATGTATCCCTTTAAGTTTTCTTTCTGGGTCATCTTGAATCATTAGATTTGAGATTCGATAGCGAATGTTATGATTCAAATACTAAATGTATCAAGTTAGAATCCGAGTCAAAATTGCTTTAACTCATCCGTTGATCTTCTCTCTATCCATTTATCCCTTTTGATTTTAAATTTGGACTCTATATTTGACGTTATCCTCGGTTGATCTTTAGCTAACCAAAATGGATTTATAGAAATCTGAATTTTACTGGTTTCTATTTGGTGTTATCTTTCTGTTTTGCTCTGTTCTTCAGGTGAACATTTATCCCAATCTTTGATTTGTTCTAACTAGATCTGGGATCATCCTTCGCTAACCAAATAGATCAAGTTATATTTAATTTTAATTGGTATTTATTTAGTTTAATCCTCTTTCTCTTCATTATTATCTTCTGCAAAATAGACATTTAAGATAAGAAAATTAGCAGATTTATTACACGATAAATGTAGGAGTATAATGAAAAGAATACAAAATATGTGTATGATCATCCGGCAACAACGGAGCTCTCGAAGGGAATCGACGGCTAGCCGGAGTGGTTCGAGGGTTGTCGCGGTGGTCTGCTGATGGAGCAAGAAGGGGCTCGGCAATGGTGCGATGAAATGGCTATGGCCTGAGGGGAAAAAAGGCTGCTGAGTTGTTTGTGTAGGGGGTTGCTGTCCGGCCAATCATGGCAGGGCTGTAGGGGAGAGGAAGCCCAGGTGCTGGATGGTAGGGTGTGGTACTCGACTTTGGTAGCTGAGGGAAAGGAGGAAGCCCAGCTGTTGTGTTATCATGGTAGAGGAGGCTGCTGGCGCTATGCATGGGAGGAGAAGGTGGGAAGGTGTTAATGTGTTGTCGTGGTTTGAGTGGCTTCGTGGAGGGATTAGCGGAGCTCGATTGGTCAAGGCATGGAGAGGGGATGGTCCGACGGTGCTCACGCTTATTAGGCACGCAGGGACATGGGACACAACCTGGATGAGAGGAGGAGCGTGGGGATGGAACAACCACGGGAGAAGAAGAGGCCTTGAGTGCGTTCGTGCACGCGGGGTGTTGCCGGAGGGGTTCGTTGGAGATGACGGCGGAGGCTGAGGAGGTGGAGGCCGCATGGTGGAGAAGGCCGAGAGGGAGGGGGATGCTTCGCAGGCTCCGATGAGAGGTGCGGTGGATGGTTGGTGAATGGTCACATATATTGCATATATATATATATATATATATATATATATATATATATATATATATATATATATATATATATATATTATATATATATATTTATAGTGAGTTGATCCCCTAAGAACGTTTCTCACGAATTTATGTGAGAACTTTCACGTGGGCCGTCGGATCTGATAGAGATCTAGTTTTATTTGATTTAATTTATCAGATCCGACGACCCACGTGAAAGTTCTCACAGAAATCCGTGAGAACCGTTCTTAGAGGATCAGCTCCCTATATATATATTGATATATATATATATATATATATATATATATATATATATATTGTCACATTACCATATTTTTATCTAATAATCCTATTAATAAGTCTTATTCTTCTTTGTTAAATGTAAGCCCATTGCTAAAAGAAAGGGAAGAGAAACGAGCTCAAAAGCCCATCAAAATTCTGATTTAATTCATAATTAATTTGAAATTAGAAGATCATGGCAGATCAAGGCAGATCAGAGAGGATAAAACCGGTTGAACATCGGTTAAAATGGATCTTTACAAATCACTCAGTTAAAGCCAATAATCAAAGGCCGTTTTGATTAACCCAGGAGCTGAAATGAGAAAACCAGTAGAAGATATGGGGGGATCATCAAATCGGGGACTTTCACCATTTGGGTATGGCCACCTGGCCACATCAGGGCCGCGAAAACGCGGCCCTAGCCGCATTTCCATGGCAAAGTTGGGGTTGTTGGGGGAGCGTTTGCTCCCCCAATCTTCCTACGCCGTCTACAGTCTGGCTTTTTTTCCTATAAATACCATTTTTGATAGAGAAGAAGGTAGCGAAGACTAGGATTAGAATTCTTATTTATTCTTTAGGGTTTTAAGAGCATTGTTAGATAGTTCAGAGAAGTTGTATCTTCTCTTTATTTTTTCAGTTTAGACCAGCAAAGAGAGGAGAGTGAAACTGAGTGTGTAATTCATCCTTGAAGTGACAATCAAAGGAGATTCAACTTGCTTGTTCAACTCGACTCAAATCGGTATGTCTATGTTTAATTTTCAATTTCTTATTTGTTTTCCTTTCATTATAAGTAGCTAAATCATTTTCTGGGCTCACTAATTAATCTCTTCTACCTCCTCTCTCTCGGCGGATTTTTATGAAAGCACTCTCTTAAATCATAATAAGGCCTAAAGTTAAACGCGTTCTTGAAAGCTTATGAGGATGCTCTCCTTTTAAACTTGGACTTTTGAAACACAAATATTTTCAAATTATTTTTATTCCATACTTGCTTCTTCGCGCTTGATGGTTTAACATTCTATTTTTAATGTTGCGTTAAGAAAGACCTTAAGATTTAATCCAAAATCATCTTATTTGTTTTACTTGAACATTAAAAGAAACTAAAGGTTTTTACTTATGATAAAAGTGATGAACCCAAATGTTCTTGAGATAAGTATATAGTTGAGTAGAAAATTAGTGAGCCCAGATTTTTCTTCTTATATTAAAAATAACAAATCACTTTTCAATACCTTTTAAAGATCACCTTCTCCAAAGCCTTCCCTAAATTTGCAATTTTTCTTTTAATCATTTCCTTTCTCTCCATTCTCTTTTCTACTTGAAAGAAAGACACTAACTTCATTCTTTGTTATTTAATAAAAACACTGAAAAGCTTCTATCACATTCCTCCTCGTGGACACGACCCATTAGCCCAAAGCTACACGGTAATTCCTTGCTCTTTCATTTTACAATCAATTTTTGGCGCCGTTGCCGGGGACATTCTTAGGTGATATTTGCTTTTGAATGCTACTTTTCTATATCTTGCACACTTTGCACAATCAATTCTAAGGGCAAAACCCAAATCAAGATAAGGTGAGGAATTATTACCTTTCCTTAGCCCACAAACCATCTCCAAGCACGCACAACCTAAGCCTAAGTAAAATCTAGTAGACGTTGGTCTTAGAGACATCTCGAACTCACTAGGAGATTATCCTAAGGGGGAAGGTATTAGAATTTGACTCTTGTCAAATCAGTGTCTAGGAAAGAGATTGAGGGGCGAAACCCCGAAGGCTGGTGGTTTGGTTTAATTAGACCCGTCGCTTTTGCGCGGATACTTCCCACCAATCTTGCCCTGACCTGGCTAATTAACTTGTGGTCAAAGTCTGCATTATACCTCCTGTGGACAATCAACCAGTTAGAAGTTATCTAGGTCAAGGTTACCTTAGACTAGGCTTGGTTGATTACTCTTGTTGACTATTGGTAAACTTGTTTGTGATTGTGATTGTGTTTGTGTATGCAAGTGTGGTCAAGAGACCCTAATTCATCTAGGTTGACTAGAAACACATCACCACCAAAGATTGAATCAAGACCAGATCCGGTTATGGCTCAACCAACATCTTTGCAGGATAGGTTCTATCCCATTAGAACCTCACTTCCATCTTGCATCCAACTTCCATCGGTTGGTGAATATAATTTTGAGCTCAAGCCTCAGTTCATCAACACACTCCCCAAGTTTCATGGCCTAGAGTCCAAAGATACTTATTTCTTCATAAGAGAATTTGAGGAAGTATGTCTAATGATGAAAATCCCACACCTTGTAGATAATGATATTAGGTTGAGATTTGTCCCTTTCGCTCTTAAGGACTTAGCCAAGAAATGGCTTTACAACTTAGCGGCTGGCTCTATCACATCTTGGGATGGTTTCATCAAGGTCTTCTTGAAGAAATTCTATCCAATTCATAAGACCGTTCTCATTACGAAGAATATCATGCAATTTAAGCAAGAACCTAGTGAACCGTTTTGGAGGTACTTTGAACGCTTTAAAAACCACCTTGTCCAATGTCCTCATCATGGAATAGAGAAATGACGACAATGCCAAATTCTTTATGACGGTTTTGACTATTCGATCAAGACCCTCTTAGAAAGCATGTGCCAAGAGGGATTCTTGCAGAAGGATGAAAATGAAGGATGAGATTCATATAAGAATCTAGCGGAAAAGACCATCCAATGGGAACCTACTAGTGAAACCTCGAGGAACTCAAACTCCATCTCTTCAAAAGGAGGTCTCCATTCTATTGAATCATCTATAGCTAATGAGGCTAAGTTAGCTAACCTAGCAAGAAGATGGAAGCTTTAGAAATTAAGGAACCAAGTCCAGTCAATCAAGTCAGCCCAAACCAATTTCTAACTCTGGGCTGTACTTACTGTCAAGCCATGAATCATGTGTTTGAGGAGTGTCATGTGTTTCAAGCTCAACAACAATACCCTGAACCGATGATGCGGCCTTTTCAAGGCCGAACAATAACCCTTACGCACCAACGTACAATCCTAACTGGAGAAATCACCCGAATTTCTCATGGAGCCAAAATAACAATGACCACTCATAGTCAAATCATGTTAGCCACTTCCATCATGCCAATAATTCTTCCAATCATCAACCCAGCTTTTCTAATTTCCACAATAATTCTCCCAACTATCCACCTAACTTTTCAAACTATCAACAAAACTTTTCCAACCAAGCTCCACAATCTTCCTTCCAGAATCCTCAACTAGAAAGAAGAATGACTGACTTTGAGAGAAACATGGAAAGATACATGAAGAACCAAGATTCTCTCATGCAAACTATACAGAGGCTAGAGATTCAAATGAGCCAATTAGCCACTCCATAGAATGAGAGACAAAAGGGTACCTTGTCAAGTCAGCCAATAACTAATCCTAAGAATTCTCAACAAGCTCATTTGGCTGAGGGTCAATTATTAAATCAATGTAATGCTGTTCATACCTTGAGGTCAGGAAAGAAAGTTGATAATCAAGTATCAACACCAACCAATCCCATTCAGCACAACCATAATCAAGCATCCACCTCATCTAATCTCACTCCTCCTAAATCTGATGAATCTAAAAAAGATAAGTCAACCAGTCAGGTGCACCAGCCTATAGTACCATTTCCTAATAGGCTGAAAAATAACAAGAAAAATCCACACATGGATAAGATAATTAAGATATTTAATCAAATTAAGATAAATGTGCCACTTCTTGATGCTATCCAACAAGTCCCATCTTATGCTAAGTTTTTTAGGACATGTGCACCAAGAAGAGAAAGACTAATGTACCCAAAGAGTTCTTCTTTACCACTAACATTAGTGAGCTACTATCGGGTCCAATCCCTGTCAAGTACAAGGATCCAGGTTGTTCCACCATTGCCTGCGCCATAGGACAAGCCGAGATTAGTCGTGCACTTCTTGATTTGGGAGCAAGTATCAACTTACTTCCATTCTCAGTTTATCAACAACTCGGGTTGGGTGATCTTAGTCCAACTCGATCCACTATCCAATTGACTGACCGTTCAGTGAAAGTTCCAAAAGGGGAGATTAATGGTGTCCTTATCCAGGTCGGGGAGTTTATTTACCCCATTGATTTCATAGTTCTAGAGACGCAACCTGTGTCCAATCTTAGGGCTCAAACTCCTGTTATCCTAAGGCGACCATTCTTTGCTACTGACAATGCCATCATCAATTGTAGGAATGGGTCCATGAGGTTAACCTTTGGGGACATGACTAGAGAAGTCAATGTCTTCAACCTAGGAAAACAACCCCGTGATGTTGAGGATCAAACATTTGAAGTCAACCTCATTGAGAACTTAACAAGTGAACACAGGGAAGAATTAGAATTAGAAACTGAGTGTGAATTCGGGTTAGAGTCTGACGACTTTAATCTTGATCAGGTTGTTGAGTCAGCTGTGAATTGGGCCTCGAACCCTATTTCACCAAATATGGAGCCAACAAATTTGACTAATCCTTCCAGTGAGCCTTCCTCTTTCTTAGAATTGAAAGCCTTATCTGCACATCTCAAGTACGTCTATCAAGGCGAACAAGAGACCTTTCCTGTCATCATTGCCTCTCATTTAAATGACGGGGAAGAAGAAGATCTTAAAGCAATTCTAATAAAACATAGGGAAGCCATTGGTTGGACTATGACTGATAAAAAGGGATTGAGTCCAACCATAGTTCAACATCGCATTAATCTCAATGAAGATGCAACACCTAAAAGAGACCTGCAGCGTAGGTTAAACCTATAATGCAAGAGGGTGTTCATGCTGAAATTGTGAAACTCTTAGATAATGGGATAATCTATCCCATTTCTGATAGCCAATGGGTCAGTCCTGTCCACGTGGTTCCAAAGAAATCCGGTTTCACCGTAGTGGAAAACGAGAATAAAGAGTTGGTCCAAACTCGACTTCCCATGAAGGTCCGAGTTTACATTGACTATAGGAAGCTTAATGCTGTAACTCTTAAGGACCATTTTCCACTCCCCTTCATCGATCTAATGCTTGAATGATTGGCGGGCCATGAGTATTACTGTTTCTTGGACGGTTACTCGGGGTGCAATCAGATTCCTATTGCTCCTGAGGACCAAGAAAAGACTACATTCACATGTCCATTTGGGACATTTGCTTATCGTTGAATGCCTTTCGGCTTGTGCAATGCCCCGGCAACATTTCAATGTTGCATGTTGAGTCTTTTTCTGATATAATAGAACGATTCTTAGAAATCTTCATAGATGATTTCTCCATCTACGGAGATTTGTTCACTCAATGTCTTTACCATTTAGAACTTGTTGTCCAACGTTGTGCTGAGAAAAATTTGACAGTGAACTGGGAGAAATACCACTTCATGGTGAAACATGGAATTGTCTTGGTCATGAAATCTCCAAGAAAGGAATTGAAGTGGATAGAGCCAAAATTGAGGTTATTACAAAGCTTCCCATGCCCAAATGGATGAAGGATATTAGATCCTTCATAGGACACGCCGGTTTTTACTAAAGATTTATCAAGGATTTTAGCAAGATTGCTAGGCCCTTGACTAATCTATTAGCTAAGGACGTGTCCTTCACTTTCGATGCTGAATGTATGAATTCTTCGGAGAAGCTTAGGAGAGAGCTTATTTCTACACCAATTATATCTGCACCGGATTGGTCTAAGCCGTTCGAAATCATGTGCGATGCTTCTGATTTTGCCATAGGCGCTGTCTTAAGACAACGCATTGACAACAAGCAGCACGTGATTTACTACTCTAGTAGGACTCTTAACGATGCTCAATTGAATTACACTACTACTGAGAAGGAATTCTTAGCGGTAGTGTTTGCCTTAGAGAAATTTTGTCCCTACCTACTAGGGTCCAAAACCACCATTTTTACCGATCATTCTACACTTAGGTACCTCATGATGAAGAAGGATGCTAAGGCCTGACTCATTCGTTGGATCCTCCTTCTTCAAGAATTCGTTCTCGAGATTCGAGACAAGAAAGGTGTAGAAAATGTCGTTACTGAACATCTCTCATGAATCCCTAATTCTCCATGCAACGAATTACCCATAAATGAGGATTTTCCTAATGAAAATCTCTTAACTATCTTTAGGGAACCTTAGTTTGCTGATATAGTGAATTACTTAGTCACAAACCAAACTCCGTCTTATTGGTCCAAAAATGATATATACCGGTTCTTATCCCAAGTCTGGTATTTCTTTTGGGAGGAACCGTATCTTTTTAAGTACTGTTCTGACCAAATTATTAGGAGATGCATTCCTGATGAGGAGGTTAAGAATGTTCTATCTTTTTGTCACGAACTTGCATGCGGTGGACACTTTGGTCCCCGCAAGACTGCTGAAAAAGTGCTACAAAGTGGGTTCTATTGGCCCACTTTGTTCAAAGATGCTTATGAATTTTGCAAGACATGCCCTAGATGCCAAATGGTAGGAAGGATCTCAAAACGAGATATGATGCCCCTCAACCCAATTCTAAAAATAGAACTCTTTGATGTTTGGGGCATCGACTTTATGAGTCCATTTCCTAATTCATTTGGAAACCAATACATATTGGTTGCTGTGGACTATGTGTCCAAGTGGGTAGAAGCCATTCCTAGTAGAACTAATGATAACAAAGTTGTCATAAAGTTTTGAAAGAGAACATTTTCTCACGCTTCGGAACCCCTCGTGCTATCATCAGTGATAATGGCACTCACTTTTACAATAGATCCTTTGAAGCTCCTATGCGAAAGTATGCCATAACTCACAAGTTGTTGACACCTTATCATCCTCAAACCAGTGGGCAGGTTGAGATTTTCAAGAGACAAGTCAAGCTTATCTTGGAGAAGACTGTGAACCAAAACCGGAAAGATTGCTCCATCAAACTTGTAGATATCCTATGGGCCTACAGGACCGCTTGGAAGACGATTCTAGGGATGTCTCCTTATAGGTTAGTATATGGTAAAGTTTGCCACCTACCCGTTGAGTGAGAGCACCAGGCCTTATGGGCAATCAAGCAGTTGAATTTCGACTTGACTAAGGCCGATGACCTTCGAAAATTACAAATTTCCGAATTAGAGGAGTTAAGAAATGAGAAATGAGGCCTATGAAAATGCTAAGATCACTAAAGTTAGAGTTAAGATTTTTCATGATAAACACATCATAAGGAAAACCTTTGTCCCTGGACAAAAAGTCTTACTCTATAATTCTAAGCTTCATCTTTTTTCAGGAAAATTAAAATCAAGATGTACTGGGCCATTCGTTGTAAAAATCGTGTTTCTACATGGTGCTATAGAGATCAGTGACACCAAGAATGGAAATGACTTTAAGGTAAATGGTCAATGCCTTAAACCTTTCTTGGAATCGGTGTCGGTAAATGAAACGGCTATGGGTCTTTTTGACCCAGTGTATTGGTAACTTTCCTCTTTTCCATTTTATTTCATGCATCTTTACATTTCTTTCATACATTGGGGACAATGCATGAGATAAGTGTGGGGGAGGGCTCTAACATGACTAATATAACTAAAAAAAAGAAAACAAAGAAAAATATATATATTAAAAAACTTTTTGAAAGGTAAGAACAATATTTTGATATATTATTTTGTAAGGAATTAAGTCAATTTTAAGAAATAAAAAAATCATAATTAGGATTTCTTATACTTAGTCAAAATAAGATAACTTGTTTGATTTTCAGGGTTAGGAAGAAAATTGATGAAAGTAATTTAGTCTTGATCTTTACCTTGAATAAATATGCACACTTTATACACTTACACAGTTAGGGTTCAAAGACAAAAATTCTTATGCCTTATAAAAAAGAATATATATATATATATATATATATATATATATATATATATATATATATATATATATTTATATATATATATGCAAATCTAATTATTGATTAGCTAGGTGCTTTGGCCTAAGCAAGACTTGGTATTTATGGAAAAGATAATTAGATAAGTATGAAAAATATATATATAAATCCTCTGATTAAGCTGAGTATTTGTACCTCATGAAGCATAAGTATTCACGCCTAAAAGGGGTACATTTTAAAATAAAAACCTTAGTTTCGTGGCCTTATCTGCTCGAGTGTTTAAGTCCTTAGGGGTGTTTTCTCACCTGGTGCCCTAAAACTATCCGGTTTGGGTGTCACCGACTAAAGGCTCGTTACATGGGCAGAATAGAAAGCCTAATGGAATTGAGGAATAAATACCACTAAAAATAAATATAAATAAGGCATAAGAGTTAATGTTAAAGAACGCTTAGTCAAACTTCACAGTCACGATGGTGCATATGACTCAGGGTAAAGTAATAGACTAGATGAGAAATATAATTTGACTTCTTACTTTGACTGATGACATGTTTTTGAATGGGGACTAAGTTTAGGAATGAAAAGTTTGATAATCCTATAACTTATAGATTACTTGAACTCTTACAAATATAATTCAAATATTTTCTCTTTCCAAAATGCTTTTCGAAATACTAACATTTTTTCTCTATCTTTATTGATTTTGTGGGTGCAATCCACTGAAAATCCTCACGAGATAAAACTCGTCCTCTAGGAGTAACCTAGAGGTTTAACGGCTTGTTGCACATGCTCAGTGCAATCGAATTAGTTTGATGTTTTGCTCAAGGGCGAGCAAAAGATAAGTATGGGGGTGTGATCGGTCACATATATTGCATATATATATTATCACATTACTATGTTTTTATCTAATAAATCTTATTAATAAGTCTTATTCTTCTTTGTTAAATGTAGGCCCATTGCTAAAAGAAAGGGAAGAGAAATGAGCCCAAAAGCCCATCAAAATTCTGATTTAATTTAGAATTAATTCAAAATTAGAAGATCAGGGCAGATCAAGGCAGATCAGAGAGGATAAAACCGATTGAACATCAGTTAAATGAATCTTTACAAATCACTTAGTTAAAGCCAATAATCAAAGGCCGTTTTGATTAACTCAGGAGTTGAAACGAGAAAACTAGTAGAAGATATGGGGAATCATCAAACCGGGGACTTTCACCATTTGGGTGTGGCCACCTGGCCACACCAGGGCCGCGAAAACGCAGTCCTAGCCCCATTTTCGAGGCAAAGTTGGGGTTGTTGGGGGAGTGTTTGCTCCCCCAATCTTCCTACGCCCTCTACAGTCTAGTTTTTCCCGATAAATATCATTTTTGGCAGAGAAGAAGGTAGCGAAGACTAGGATTAAAATTCTTGTTTATTCTTTAGGATTTTAGGAGCATTATTAGATAGTTTGGAGAAGTTGTATCTCCTCTTTATTTTTTCAGTTTAGACCAGCAAAGAGAGAAGAGTGAAACTGAGCGTGTAATTCATCCTTGAAGTGACAATCAAAGGAGATTCAACTTGATTGTTCAACTCGACTCAAATCGGTATATCTATGTTTAATTTTCATTTTCTTATTTGTTTTCCTTTCATTATGAGTAGCTAAATCATTTTCTGGGCTCACTAATTTATCTCTTCTACCTCCTCTCTCTCGACGGATTTTTATGAAAGCACTCTCTTAAATCATAATAAGGCCTAAAGTTAAACTTTTTCTTGAAAGCTTATGAGGATGCTCTCCTATTAAACTTGGACTTTTGAAACACAAATATTTTCAAATCGGTTTTATTCCATACTTGCTTCTTCGCGCTTGATGGTTTAACATTCTATTTTTAATGTTGTGTTAAGAAAGACCTTAAGATTTAATCCAAAATCATCTTATTTGTTTTACTTGAACATTAAAAGAAACTAAAGGTTTTACTTATGATAAAAGTGATGCACCCAAATGTTCTTGAGATAAGTACATAGTTGAGTAGAAAATTAGTGAGCCCAGATTTTCTTCTTATATTAAAAACAACAAATCACTTTTCAACACTTTTTAAAGATCACCTTCTCCAAAGCCTTCCCTAAATTTGCAAATTTTCTTTTAATCATTTCCCTTCTCTCCATTCTCTTTTTCTACTTGAAAGAAAGACACCAACTTCATTCTTTATTATTTAACAAAAATACCGAAAAGCTCTTATCGCATTCCTCCTCGTGGACACGACCCTTTAGCCCAAAGCTACACGATAATTCCTTGCTCTTTCATTTTACAATCATTTGGAGAAGGAGGGAGATGCAAGGTGATGGAGGTGGTATCCACGACAACTAGGAAATAAGGGATGGGTTTTATTAGGATTAGTTGGGACTTGAAATTTAATTAGTCATGATTATGATATGATTAGATAGGATTAATTTAATTTGTTAGGACTTGGATAGGATTAATTATGATGTGGAGATTTAGATAATATTTGAATTGGTTGATGGGTTAATGGGTATGGAGAAAGGGTAGAAATTAAGTGAAGGAAAAAAACTAAATAATAATAATTAATAAATAATGGTAATAATAATAGTTAATCAAATAATACTAATATTATTAACAAAATAATAATATCAACATTAATAATCAAACAATAATAATCATACTTACTACTACTAATAATACTAATAATAACTTTAATACATAATAGTATTTATCAATAATAATAACAATAACAATTAACAACAACCACAATAGTAATAAATAAAAATGATGAAATGATATTAGTAATAACTACTACCAATAATAACTATTAGAAATAAAAATAATAATAGAAATAATGGTAATAAATAATTAAAAATATTTGATAAGAGTAATGGTAATAATATTTAAAGCCAATGTTAATATCTTAAAAATAATTTGTATATCTAATAATACTAATAAGTCGCAAATCAAGTTTATAAATAATAATAAAAAAATCAAAGGAACCAAATAAATACTTAGACAAATAAAATACAGTGTTTTTAGATAGGGGATATTACATTTCTTTTAATATAATTTTTATTCATTGTAAACATAGGTTAGACTGAGATTTATGTTGAGAGTGATACCGATGTAACCTTCCTCCTTTATTTCATCATTTCTCTATGTAATCAAAAGATAACATGTTTATGTTCTTCTTTCTCTTCTACTTTTCTTTTTCTTTGTTGTGACTATTATCCAAGTGAGTCAAATAGCATCGGTATTGTCTTGGCTATGTGAGTGCCACCGATAACACATGACGATGGATTCCTTATTAAAATTTGTATCATTTCATGCTTGCTCATTGAAGTTTTTGATGATATAATGTAGAAGGAGGACTAAGTTTAATCTTATGAGTTATGCGTTGGTCGCCTCCAGATCAAGGTAAACGTGCTGATGCTCCAAGGTAAGTCATTGTCCAAAATAGGTAAGTATTTTTTAGGTTTTCTTCCTTTCTTTTAATCCATTAATTTAGATCACCTCTAATTACCGACTCTCTTTGCTCCTTTTAGTTCTTTGTATAAACTTTATTTTTTCATTTTCTACAGTCATCATCTCCTCCTATCTACTTTAAGATCTAAAAATAATGTCAACACAATACTAAAACAAAAATAATTAGCGTTAAATAAATTAACTCGCAAGAAAGGAAATAAATCTCAGAAAATATGCAAACGCAAACACAAGAGATTTTATCCTGGTTCGGTTCTCTTGACCTACATCCAGTCCCCAAGCAACCCGTTTGAGATTTTTCTTATCCTTGATTTTGTACACCCAAAATCAACTCCTTATACATCACTTGACAAAACAACCTTTGCCAAATCCGTACAACCCTTCTCTACACCAAGAAGACAATTTTCTTGTACAATACTTCTCTTTGAGTGATTACAAAATAACCTATAAGCCTTGAGACTTGTATGTGATCGTGAAAAAGGACTTTTATAGGTGGACTCTCAGAATTCTTCACTAGAGGATTAGAATTTGTGTGAAGAATAGAAAGTGAAACTAGTTTTCTGAAAAACAGATTTTTTCAATAGAGTTTGGACATAAAACGAATCATATGAATTGGTATGTTTAGCCTAGGACAACATCCCTATTTATAGCTGAAGTCTATGGTCAGTTAGGGCAGTTATCATGACAAATTTGAATATTAAAACATTAGATAAACACCAGAAAACCAATAACTGTTTAACAGTCAGAAACTGTTATAAGTCGACTAGGGGATGGAGGGTAGTCGACTAAGGGAATAAGATTTGCCTGGGTTAGTCGACTAATCAAGTAAGCAAGTCGACTACATCAAGACTGATACAGATGATAAGTTTCTGGAAACTACTATTAGTCGACTAGCAGAAAGAGTTAGTTGACTATGATATGTATTAGTCGACTAATAATGTAGGTAAGTCGACTAATGCTTCTAACAGTCAAGAAACAGAAAGTTGATATCTTTTCTGGACAGAACTTAGTCGACTACATAAAGGGTCAAGTCGACTTGAGGATATATAAGTCGACTATTTGACTAAAGTGTGTGTGTGTTTCAAGGCTTTTAACATTCTATATCAAATACATAAAATAACCAAACATCCTTGAGTAGTCTTGAGCACTTAGTACTCATTATAAGCTTTTGAGATAGAGCTCCAATGCATCTGCATCACAAATATTATCATCAAAATCTAAGTTCCAACATCTACCACTTTCACAAATTAATATTACTTATTTTTCTTTCTCTCTCTAAAGAGCAAAGAAGAACTTTTAACCATTTTCAATAACTTTAAAAAAACTTACCTAATTCTTCTGTCACAAGGCCCTCCTTGTGGATCAACTTGCATAGCCACTTGCTATCGCTGTAGATTTGAGTACCTTGCACTTTTATTCTTCATTTCTTAAATTCTGTATTCTTTTGTGTAGGTAAAATCTCAATCACGGTGCCCATCAACTGGGTCTGAAGCTCAAAGATTGATTGCATAGATTTGGTTATTATTGGCCAACGATGATCGTTGATGCAGTGCAGTATGAAAAATGATGCAGAGCTTGTCAAATCCATGTGGACTTCAAACACAAACCCCTGGAGCTACTCAACCCTATTGTGACTTCATGACCCTTTGAAGCCTAGAGAATCGATATCATAGAACCTATCAGTTTAGTTTCTATTTTTTTAAAAAAGTTTCTGTTATTTTAAAACAAGTTGAGTTTCTATTTTTAAAAGAAAGGAATAAAATTAATATGGTTAGATTGAGAGTTGATTTAAGGATTAAAAAAGAAATTAAGAAAGAGATTTTGAAGTAGGTGAATTAAGATTTGAAGAAAACTCGAGTAAAAAAGAAAATGAGTTTGTTTTTTTGAAAGAGGAAAGATCCAGGCTCACTATTCTACTATTCACTACTTGTTCTTCTCTCGAAGGTTTTAATGCCTAAACTTGATCATAGGCCAAAGTTTAAATTTAATCTTTGAAGCGTTCAAGTATAACAAATAAGATGAATTTTGAAAAAGTTAACTTCTTTTTAAAATAGTTCTTAAATTGAATGTTAAATTATCAATCTTTTTCTTCAAGTATGAAATAAAAACGAGTTTAATAATTGTTTTCAAAATATGAAAGTTGACAAAGTTCAATCCTATCCTCATGTGCCTTCAAGAACACTCGCAAACATGCAAGGCTTAAATTAGGCATTCAAATGATTTCATTGGGTTTCTTTTTCACATATATCAATCGAGAAGAAGACTAATAGATGAATGAGAATAGTGAGCCTAGAAAGATCGACTTACTCATCGTGAAATTTGAATACAGAGAGTAATAATTGAAAGCAAATATTAACATACCAGTAAGATTGAGACAATGAATTTGAAAGAGATGAATTTCCTTAATGTCACTTCAATTACTATTACAACTCTCATTTTCTCTCTCTCACTTTTCTAGACTAAGCTAAAAGAAAGAAAATTGGAGATATACAATTTCTTAACAACTATCTAACAATAATCTTAAGTTTAAGAGTAAAGCATAAACTCTAATTCTCTTCTGTACGTTTTTCTGCTCTGTATGGTAGGGTATTTATAGGAGGAGATGAAAGGATAGACTGTGCTTGAAGATAAGAGATAAGACTCTAGCCTAACATTCTTAACAGAGCCGCAAAAATGCGGATTTGGCCACGTTGTTGCGGCCAGGATCTGGCCGTTGGGCCAGATCTTGTGTGGCATGGATCATCTCATTCTATTGCCTCTATTTCCTCAGATAAGATTTCTTCTTAACTTATGATTTCAAGTAGATCTCTGTTGATAGCTTTAGATAGATAATCGTATCTCTAATTAATCTGGATTACTTAGGATATTTGGTCCATTTCTCTTCTTTCTTTACTAATTACACCTGCATACCACTAGACATTAAAATCATTAAATAGCAGAGTTTTAAATAATAATAAATATGGAAATGTGACATGAAATATGCAATGCACATGAATAATCACACCCCCACACCTATCTCTTGCTCATCCTTGAGCAAAATCAAAAAATAAGAGATTATTAAGCTACTTTCACTGGCTAAGCAACTGCACTGAGCATATGCAGTAAACCGTTAAACCTCTAAGTTACCCCTAGAGGACGAGTTTTATCTCGTGAGGGTTTTTGGTAGATTACACCCACAAAATCCAAAATGAATATAAAAAATATTAGTATTTTTGAAAATTTCTTTTACAAGAGAGAAGAAATATTTGACAAACTTTTGCAAAAACTTCAGTAATCTATAAGTCATAGATTTACCAAATTATTTATTCCTAAACATAGTCTCTATTCAAAAACTTGTATCATTAAAGATAAGGATTAAATTCGTATTTCTCACTTAATTTATTATTTTACCCTATATCGTACGCACCATCTGACCGTGAAGTTTTTTTGCTAGAAATTCTTCAACTTAACTCTTATGCCTTATTTTTAATTATGACAATATCTCTTAGTTTTATTAGTTTTTCTAATTTACCTATGTAACAAGCAGATCAGTCACTATATTACATATTTATTGTCACATTCTCATATTTATTTTATAATAAACTCTGTTTTTAATCATAATTTTGTATAAATGATGTGCATGCCTTTACTAAAGGAGTTGGAAAAGAAACGAGCCCAAAAGCCCACTTAAATTCTGATTTAATTGAGTTTAAATTGAAATCTATGATTGGACAGAAGATTTAAGGGGATAAGTGCAGATCAGAGCAAATCAAAGAAGATAACACCAAATGAAAACTATTTAAATTCAGATTTCTATAAATTCATTTGGTTAGTTGAAGATCAGCGAAGATATTGCCAAATCCAGAGCTCAAAACTAAAATTCAATTGAAGATAAAAACGTATCAAAGATCAAAGGATCATGATTCCCTAGATCTAACACTCTGACTAGATCTTGGCCGCGGAAAAATGGCCAAAGCCGCGTTTTCGTAGCTTGGTTGTGTCTATTGTGGGAGCGTTAGCTCCTCTTATCTTGGTACGCTTCTCCCTACTCTATTTCTCTTATAAATGGCTGTGTTTCTGCAGCTTGGTGGTGTCTTTTGGGGAAGTGTTAGCTCCTCTTATTTTCAGGCGCTTCTCCCCACTCCATTTTCCTATTAATACTATATTTTTCAGAGACAAATGGGCACCACTTAAGTAGAGAGTTTAGATTAGGCTTTTCTTTAATTTTAAAATAGATTTTTTTAATTTCTTATGTAATTTTTTGTTTTTATGTAAACTTAGATTAGAGAAGAGATTCATGAGAGAAGGAGAGGAAGAGTTGTATTGAGAGTGACACCGATGTAATTCTTTGTCATTTCTTTCATCATTTCTTAATCAAATCTAAAGTTTACTTTTTCTTCTTCTTTTTTCTTTTTGCTTGAGTGCTATCCAAGTGAGTCACATAGCATAGAATTGTCTTGCCTTTGCGAGTGCTACCGATAGCTCATGACGATGGGTTTTATCTCAATTCATATTATTTCATGCTGGCTCTTGAAGTTTTGATGATGTAATGTGGAAGAAACTCAAATCAACCCTTATGGGTTATGCGTTGATCGCCTCCGAATCAAGGTAATTGTCGCCAACGATCCAAGGTAAGTACTCGACAAAAGAGGTAAGTTACTTTTCTTTCTTTATTTCTTTTAATTTCTTAGTTAGAATCATTCTAAAAAACCAACACTTGTTCTTTCTTTATTCTTATTTTTTTTAACTTAGTTTAGATACACTTCCAAACACGAACACTATCTCTTCTATCATCCTCTTCTTCTAACTTAACTCTTATAGCTTTTTTTTTTCCTTTTAAAACTAAGAAGAAGGATTTTAACGGGTCCTAGTAAAACTAAGAAAGACTTACTTAACGCTTCCATCGCAGTCTCTCCTTGTCCATCATGACCCGCATAGCCACTTGCTATAGCGGTAGTATTAAGCAACTTAGCACGTTCTTAATATTCAATTCTAACTTCTATTTTTTTGTGCAGATTTAGCCTCAATCAAATTTTGGCGCCAAAATTTTGATTATACCCAGTCTATCAATAGGTTAGAAGCACAAATGAGTCATTTGATCAACACAATTAATGATAGAAATAAGCAAACTCTCCACTAAATTTTTACCATTCCCAATTTTCCTAGCCATATTGATAAGAACCAAGTATGCTAGATTGGTTTTATCTGAATCAACACATGCCCCAGTCCCAACAATATGAACAAGACTGAAAAAATCATCAACTTCACTCTTCACCGAGTCAGTGGGGATACAATTATCCTAAGCATATGGTCAACCACCTTACCAACATTCAGGCTCAATCAAATTTTGGCGCCATTGCTGGGGAGGCACGATAACTCTTTTTTTAATTTACTTAATTGGTTAACTTCTTTCTTCCCTATTTTTTTGTGCAGGTTTGAGTTTCAGGAAAATAACAGTTGTAGAAGGACCATTGGTAGCCTGTGCCTCTGCTTTAGAAAGCAGAGCACAGGGAAATACAGAACTACTACGGAAATATTCTTTAGGACTACTAATTGAAATTTTTTTGCAGGGATTATTTACTATAAAGTACAGGTTCTGCAGCTAATGTTCTTCTCTGCTGCTAATTACTACACACAAATTTTAAATTCAACAGTAATGTGATTCTTTGTAAATGTTTAAAAATGATTAGACATTGTATTTTAGGCACTTGTTTAAATTTTTACATTTCTTTTTACTGTTGAAGAGTGTTGAAGCAAAGGTACGTGAGTATATGAAATATTCTTGTATGATCACCTTGAATGTTACTTTCTGCTAAATATTTGTACACGTGCATGAAAACCATTAAGAGCATATCTTTAACAAGATAAGGTGGGGAAGTCATTACCCTTCCTTATCTCAAAAACTATCTCCTCACTCACTAACCCAATCTTAACTTAAAATTAAGTCGACATTGGCTCTAGGGACATCTCAGACTCATTTAGGAGATTAAACTAAGGAGGAAGTTGTTAGAGTTTGACTTTAGTCAAATCGGTGTCAAAGATTGGGATTGAGACGTGAAATCTCGAAGAACAGTGGTTTGACATAATTAGGCCCGTTGCTCTAGCACAGATACCTCCCACTGATCTTGCCCCTACCTGGTGATTAATTTGTGATCAGATTGTTGCAATATTCATTCCACGAACAGTCTAACCAGTTCGGAGTTGTTTAGGTCTAAGGTCTACCATAACTTAGGCTAGATTTTTTTTCTTTTGTTTGATTATTCATTTATCTGTTTTTGTTTGTTTTTGTCATTGTTTGTGTGAAATGGATTATAATAACAAAATTTCAACTTTAATAGTAATTCATATTACACCCCGATCTCTTTTTCAGAAAACACCAACCCGACATTTCATAACTTTAACCAATCAAATATGCCAGATTGGTTTTATTCGAATCAACATATGCCCTATTCCCAGTATTTTGAGCAAGACTGGAATAATCTATCACGCCCTGCTTCTCAAAATACGGAGTATGGGGACGTGACGATGGCCTGCAGATACTCATGAAGAGTGAAATCTTTTCCATGGGTACCTTAGGCGGTCAATAATGAGTAGGATAGCACACTTTATGCATATACAACCAAGCGTAGGGATAAAATCACATATATGAAATACTGAAACATAAACAATATCATCCACCATATCTGAATAAGATAAGCCATGAGAAAGAAACTAAACTCACCGGCGAACAACTGAACAAGAATGTGTTCTACATATCAGCTCTCTATACCAACTTTCTGATCTAGCTACTGAAAACTAATAAAGTCCGTAAGAAGCGGACCGGCAAGAGTATACGAAAGAAAAAGAACAATAAAAGAGAGAATATGAAGGTAGTAAAAGTATAAGTAGGGCATTGAAATAAGAAGTATAATATGTTTGACAGTATCGAGAGTTAAGAGTAATAGTAATAACAGGAAAATCAGGATGATAGATCAGGTACAAGAAGACTATGCATGCATGGTTTGACATATATATAATGAACATGAGATGTCCTGAACGAGTAACTTGTTGGCCCAAAGGCCTTCCACTTTAGTTTTGATGATGATTAACTCATGTAGTTATGTGTACTAATAATCTTTTGATTTAAGTTTTAGATCATTAATCAAGTTATTAGTTGGTGATTAGCTTCAACAAGATGATTTGGAAGCTTTCACATGTTGATTCAAGAGCCCGAGCGTCAAAGATCATACATTGCACTTGCTCGGTGAATCAAGAGTTTTTGGATCGAGCCGTCTTGGAGATTGCGCTCTACAAGAAGACTTAGGTATCCATAGTTTTAGTTTGGGTTTAGATCCTAATTGTAAAGATTAGAATAGTATGATAAGCTCAAGTTCACAACACACACCTTTCATGTTTTGATTTTCGGTTTTAGGTTTAACCGATCTTGGTTTTCATGAATAGATTTTTTATCAAAACAAGTTTACATGGTTTATGTATATTAGATTTGTTCTATATACATGCATGCTTCAATTGTTTAGACAAACTTTGTTTGATAATCTATTCCATGTGTTTTATGTTTTGGTATTTACAACAAAACATATTTTTGGACTTAATGACAAAAATCATGATATATATATGTTTCTTGTATATTGAATTTCTATTCATATACAATATGCTTCAAAGTGTTTAAATATCATATTTTTGTATCATGGATGAGTTTTAGACAATGTGTATTTTCTATTCAAAATACAAGGTTTTAGAAAATGCGGTTTTTGGTTTTTGGCAAAATTCCTATGACACAAAAATAGTCAAATATGTTTGAAATTTGTGTTAGGATTTTTACAAGTTTGTATTTCAATATAAAATGATAAAACTATTTTTGTGAAATTTTAGAGATTTTGTGGGATTTATTATAATATTTTTCCCCAGATTTCAGACCTGTTTTTGTCTGCCAGGCTTTTCCGGTCGACTGGTACGGTCGACCGCAACAAAGAAGCCAGTCGACCGTTCCGGTCGACTGACGTGCACGGATACGTGCACGCAGGCTGACACTGTAGCCGGTCGACCGAGGCGGTCGACCGACTTAGAGCTGTTTGCTCTCAGGAAGTTTCGGTCGACCGAGGCGGTCGACCGGTAGCTGTAACGGTTCAAAATTTGACCGTTGCACGGTCGACCGGACCGGTCGACCGGCAGGGCAATTCTGGCTAAAGTTCTGTCAACGGCTATTTTCTGATAATTGCCTATAAATACCCCATTTGCAAGAGTTTTTCTTTAAGGTTTTTGGTGCGAATTTTTTCATACTCTCTGGTGTTTTTGCTGCAATTAAAAGAAGTTTTTGAACTCATATTGAACAATCTATTTGAGGTTTTTGCTAGGGTTTGGAAAATCAAAGAAGAGGGTTTTTGGGAAAAGCTTTTGATTGAACTTCACCATCTTGATTTCTATTGTTTTCCCAAGGATTTTTCTTTGTGATTTTGATTTCCATTCCATTGGTTTTCTCCACACTTGAGCTAAAATCTACTATCTATATCTATAGGATATTTGTGTGGGAAAAGAAGATATAGTTTGTGGTTGTTGCTTTAGACCACCAAGTTGTAACCCAATCTTTACTTGCTTTGTGCTTTGGGTTGTATCCCTCAAATTGTGAGGTGATCCTTGTATTGGTTTGTGATTGGGAGTTTGGTGTATTGGTTTGGAGTTTGCCTCAAGGAGGAGATTGTGATTGTTGGAGTTTGCCTCAAGAAGGAGGTTGTGATTGTTGGCTTAGAGTGGTGCCTCAAGGAGGAGGTTGTATTTGTAAAGAGAGGAGTTGAGTACTCCTTGTGAGAGTTCTTTGTGGACTAGCTAGTGGATTAGAAATCCTTCGTGTGTCGAAGGCGGGGATGTAGAGCTGGGTGCTCGAACCTCGATAACATATCTCTGTGTTTGCGATTGATCCATTGACTCTCTCTATCTCTCTCTTTACTTTGTGCCTTGCAATTATTTTCTATTGTGCAAATTGCTATATCTCTTACTTGCTTGTGTGCATCATTTGTTTTAATTTCAATTAGTTTTTAAATTCCACATCTAACTCACTAGATTAGCATTGTCACCTATTCACCCCCCCTCTAGGTGACTTTTCAATTGGTATCAGAGCAAGCGCTCCTGGTATTTAGGTTTAACCACCTAGGAGTGTGATCTTGGATTGCTAATCTTCATTTGCATCTCATTTGCACTCATACTAGTTTGCACTCATGGCTAGCCCTCCTATGTTTGACCATTTTAGACTTGATGCTTGGAAGGTGGACATGACTAGGCATTTAAAAACTCTAGGTCATCTAGTTTATCAAGCCATCACTATAGAAACCCTCCCAAATAGTAGCAAGCATAAGAAGGCCAATGCATTAGCACTTAGAGCACTTAGAGCATCTCTAAATGAATTTCTTTTACCCGTTTTTGATCACTATGATTCGGCTTTTGCAGTTTGGAGCATCTTGACGTCTCCCGAGCTTCCAAGGATAATTAACAAGATGAGGAGATCTAAAAGAGAAAAGTCCGAAGAGCAATGCCTCATGGTCCAAGGGAAGAACTCCCTTGAGGTACAATCGGATTCTCATATTGATGATAGCTCTAGTTCCTATTGCCATGGTTGTTTTGAAGTTCAAACTTTAAATATGGAACTTGCTCAAAAGCTTGAAAATTTGTTGGAAAAACATGATTTGTTGAAAGAGGATAATTTTGTGTTGAAAAATGAATTAAAGGATTTATGCTCTAACTTTGAATTGGTTTTGCAAGAGAAGGAAGAGATTGCAAGTGAATGTGACTCATTTAAATCTCAACTTGAACTTGCTTTAAAGGAAAATGAATTTTTGAAAAACAAAAATGATTGTGATGATGTTGTAAAGCACAATGAGATTTTATCTTCAAAATTGGATTTTACTTTTAAAGAAAATCTTACTTTGAAAAATGATATTGATTCAATTACTAGAGAATTGGATTTGGTTTTGATTAAAAATAAATCTTTGCAAAAAGAGATTGATGTTTGCCATGCTAATGTTGCTTCATGTTCTAGCACACCTATTACATGCTCCACTTTATCTTCGAACATTGAAGATGATATACTTGTTTTGAAGAAAAGTGTTGATAGTTTGGGCTCCACTTTGAGCCATTGTGCCATGAATCACACACGATTGGAAACCTTGGTTCACAAGAAACAAGTTCCAACCTTGCATGCACACCCATCTAGGCATACACATGCTTTTCATGATCACCATCATCATATGTATGCTCACGTGTACACATGTACACATTGTGGTCGAAAAGGCCACCTTGCTAGATTTTGTTATGATCGCATTTATCATGAAAATTTAGCAACTAATTATGTTTGGGTTAGAAAAGATACTAACCCCCGTGGACCCACAAAGAATTGGGTACCAAGATCCACCTCTTTGACTTTTGATGTAGGTGGGAGCTCTCGCGTCACGTGAGGGTATTGGTGCCTTGAGGTGGATGCATTCTAAGCTAAAAGGAGAACCATTTGGATGCTTCACTCTCAAGGAGATTTGGTGGGAGGACCATCGTGTTTTGGAGACATGGAGAGTTGCCCCTTTGGTTTTGGTAACAATCCCTTACTCCATTTAGTGTTTACATGCTTTTCATTTTTTATAGCATGTTGTATTTTGTTGTTCATTATGCTTGTGCCTTGTTCATTAGATTAATGTTATACATGTTTAGTTCCTTGAGCACCCATGTTTCATATGGATCTATATTTAGTGTTCTCACTTTGTTTATACTAACATGTATGCCTTAGATCTATTGCACATGCATATGCATGATGATCATATGAAGTTCATGATTCTATGATTTTGTGTTTTAATGATTCATGTGTTGATTAGTATGTTCATTGCTATACATGTATTGCAATTTGTGATCACCATTGTTTATATGATTCCATATTTTGTGTTTTCACAATTGTTTTGATATTATGTATATCTTGATTCTTATAGCATATGAATTTACATAAGGATCATTTTTAGAATAATTGTTGATTTATGACTTATTTTATGCTTTATGATTTGAATATATGCTTAGATGTTAGTTTTCATGAAAACTAGGAGTTATACTTGTACATAGAATGAGCTACAAATAAACCTTTATATATGTTTGTGCTTGGATGCCTATTTGTACTCATTAGATGTGCTAGTATAGTCTAGTTTTGATGATTCATGCATTCAAACATGTATTCCTCATTTTTGATATGTTTTATGATCATGTGTTTTCTATGATAAAGTGTTTTCACTTCATGTATATGTCTATTTTGTCAAACCTTAAGATATACATGTATGCCCCTTGAGTCATTTGCTTTTCATGCAAATCTATATTTTGGACTCAATTGTGTTTAGGGATATGTATGTATACTTTTGCTTTGTCTAAACATACATATACCTTGAAGTATAAATTAACTTTTAATGAAGAGTTTAGATTTTCATGTTTTTAGGAGATTTCCTTTAGTAATGAAAATTTAGTTTTCATATGTTTATATTTTAAAGGAATTTCAATTGAGCTTAAATGCCTATTTTCATGTTGATATGTGTCACACAACACTTGTACACTCACCTTATTTAATGTTTTCTCATGACTTAGTTCTCATGAGTACAAATTGTGCTATATGGATTTTGAGTGTTTTAGTGCCATGTGGTTTACATGCGTCTTCATGAAAAATATTTTTATTATTCCTTACTTGAAGGATTTCGTACTAGTTTACCCTCCATTTAACTAGTTGCTATATTCTTCATTTTGGTAGAGATTTTCAAACATACTATAATTTCAAATCTATTTTTGAAAACCCCTACCATAAAGGGTGGTTGGATGGGAGATCATGTTCATGTATGCTTTATAATGAAAATCCTTTTTATCTTGAACCATGATTGGGTGGTAGGTTATATGAGATATACACTTGTATTTATTGTTGTTTCAATTGGTATCATTGAACTCTTTCAATTGGTATCAATATGACATCTTTTTGTATGCTCATATATGTTTGTATTTTATATATGTATGCTTACACTTCATATAGTATCAATTTCAATTGGTATCTATTTCATACATACATATATAGATGATTTATTTGTGCTTCAAGATATCACAAATTTTGTTTATGCTTAGCTTGAACTTTTCAAATTGAAACAATGTTAAAGCAAATTTTCAATTGATTTAATTTTCAATTAGTATCTTATTTCAAGCATATGCATATTTTCATTTGGTATTTCATAAAAGGGAGAAAACTAGTATTTTATTTTTCAAATTGGTATTTTATCCTTCAATTGATATTTTTTTGGTATTCCACTCCCTTGCTTTATGATAGAAATAAAGATTTCAATTGGCAAAGAAATAATTTCAATTGGTATCTTGTGTTTTAAAGAATAATAGTTTCATTTGGTATCAAGATTTGTTTTTTTTAAGGAAATTCAAAATTAGTATTGTTTAATTCCAAAATTGGTATCTAGTTTGTTTACAATTGGTAGGTTATTTGTTTACTTACTAATTGGTATCAAGATTTTCATTTTTATTTGTGTTTTTCAATTGTTATATGTTCTCTTTTTGATTTCAATTGATTTGTTGTTTTTCAATCGGTATCAATATACACTTCATTGCCACATTTTTTGGTATCATATTTGATTTAACCCTTTATTAGTTCTTTTTTTTAACAAAAAGGGGGAGAAAAAAAAATTTATTGTTTTTGCTTTTATTTTTAACCCTTTTTGATGATTGACAAAAAGGGGGAGAAGAATTTGAGTTTTATATGCATATTTGTGTTTGCATATAGTTTAAATTTGATGTAAAGAAGCCTTGTTTATATGCATGTCTATGCATGTCTTATGTGCATGTTTTATGTTTCATTTTAATTGATATCAAGGGCATGTTTATATGTGTTTAAGAACATTCATTGCATATCTTATATGTTTTATTATTATGCATGAGTTAAGGGGAGCTTCTTTGAAGCTTTACTTTAATCCATGCATATATAACTCCATGAGTTTTGTCATCATCAAAAAGGGGGAGATTGTTGGCCCAAAGGCCTTCCACTCTAGTTTTGATGATGATTAACTCATGTAGTTATGTATACTAATAATCTTGTGATTTAAGTTTCAGATCATTAATCAAGTTATTAGTTGGTGATTAGCTTCAACAAGATGATTTGGAAGCTTTCACATGTTGATTCAAGAGCCCGAGCGTCAAAGATCATACATTGCACTTGCTCGGTGAATCAAGAGTTTTTGGCTCGAGCCGTCTTGGAGATTGCGCTCTACAAGAAGACTTACGTATCCATAGTTTTAGTTTGGGTTTAGATCCTAATTGTAAAGATTAGAATAGTATGATAAGCTCAAGTTCACAACACACACCTTTCATGTTTTGATTTTCGGTTTTAGGTTTAACCGATCTTGGTTTTCATGAATAGATTTTTTATCAAAACAAGTTTACATGGTTTATGTATATTAGATTTGTTCTATATACATGCATGCTTCAATTGTTTAGACAAACTTTGTTTGATAATCTATTCCATGTGTTTTATGTTTTGGTATTTACAACAAAACATATTTTTGGACTTAATGACAAAAATCATGATATATATATGTTTCTTGTATATTGAATTTCTATTCATATACAATATGCTTCAAAGTGTTTAAATATCATATTTTTGTATCATGGATGAGTTTTAGACAATGTGTATTTTCTATTCAAAATACAAGGTTTTAGAAAATACGGTTTTTGGTTTTTGGCAAAATTCCTATGACACAAAAATAGTCAAATATGTTTGAAATTTGTGTTAGGATTTTTAACACAAGTTTGTATTTCAATATAAAATGATAAAACTATTTTTGTGGAATTTTAGAGATTTTGTGGGATTTATTATAATATTTTTCCCCAGATTTCAGACCTGTTTTTGTCTGCCAGGCTTTTCCGGTCGACTGGTACGGTCGACCGCAACAAAGAAGCCAGTCGACCGTTCCGGTCGACTGACGTGCACGGATACGTGCACGCAGGCTGACACTGTAGCCGGTCGACCGAGGCGGTCGACCGACTTAGAGCTGTTTGCTCTCAGGAAGTTTCGGTCGACCGAGGCGGTCGACCGGTAGCTGTAACGGTTCAAAATTTGACCGTTGCACGGTCGACCGGACCGGTCGACCGGCAGGGCAATTCTGGCTAAAGTTCTATCAACGGCTATTTTCTGATAATTGCCTATAAATACCCCATTTGCAAGAGTTTTTCTTTAAGGTTTTTGGTGCGAATTTTTCCATACTCTCTGGTGTTTTTGCTGCAATTAAAAGAAGTTTTTGAACTCATATTGAACAATCTATTTGAGGTTTTTGCTAGGGTTTGGAAAATCAAAGAAGAGGGTTTTTGGGAAAAGCTTTTGATTGAACTTCACCATCTTGATTTCTATTGTTTTCCCAAGGATTTTTCTTTGTGATTTTGATTTCCATTCCATTGGTTTTCTCCACACTTGAGCTAAAATCTACTATCTATATCTATAGGATATTTGTGTGGGAAAAGAAGATATAGTTTGTGGTTGTTGCTTTAGACCACCAAGTTGTAACCCAATCTTTACTTGCTTTGTGCTTTGGGTTGTATCCCTCAAATTGTGAGGTGATCCTTGTATTGGTTTGTGATTGGGAGTTTGGTGTATTGGTTTGGAGTTTGCCTCAAGGAGGAGGTTGTGATTGTTGGAGTTTGCCTCAAGAAGGAGGTTGTGATTGTTGGCTTAGAGTGGTGCCTCAAGGAGGAGGTTGTATTTGTAAAGAGAGGAGTTGAGTACTCCTTGTGAGAGTTCTTTGTGGACTAGCTAGTGGATTAGAAATCCTTCGTGTGTCGAAGGCGGGGATGTAGAGCTGGGTGCTCGAACCTCGATAACATATCTCTGTGTTTGCGATTGATCCATTGACTCTCTCTATCTCTCTCTTTACTTTGTGCCTTGCAATTATTTTCTATTGTGCAAATTGCTATATCTCTTACTTGCTTGTGTGCATCATTTGTTTTAATTTCAATTAGTTTTAAATTCCGCATCTAACTCACTAGATTAGCATTGTCACCTATTCACCCCCCTCTAGGTGACTTTTCATAACTGATGTATAGTAAAATCACAAGATCATAAGAACATGATATTACAAGATAAAATAACATGGTAGGTCCAAAAATGTCATGTAGTCAAGGTAATGCATGTAACATGAGTCTCAAGTGTCAGTATCATGAAAATATAAGTCAGGTACTAGATCACTAAAGACAATGCAGGATATGATACAAGTGTATATGTCTAGCATGTTTTATTACCCTAACTAATGCAACCATTCTGTGCCCCATCCCACAGGACAACTGCATATCGAACAAGTGATGCGTTAGTGGATCCTGATAGCAGGGAGAAACAGTTCACTGGACTCAGGTATCATGTAACATGTAATAACAGGTGCCCGCATAAATAATAAGAACACGTGTGACAAGGCCCTCGGAGGAGCCACCCTTCCAAGCACACCTCCCTGGATTTTCCCTGCTACAGTCTCCCCCAGTAACTCCGACTTGGTTAATTTCATTAATCAATGCAAATGTAAAATAGTGTGTGACTTAGTGTACATGATCCAAAAACAGTGTCAAGAATATCAGTGTCAGATAGTGATTACAATATCAAAATCACGGGACAATATAGATAGTGGAAATAACAAATACAAAGTAGTGCAAGTGATGTCTGATAAATGCAAAGTAGTGCAGGCGATGTCAGTCATGTAATCCAAAGGTCAAAGTAAATCGGTCATGATCATATGTCTATAATCCAATAAGTATCCTCGAAGTATTCCTCAAAATGTAATGGTCATTTTCCTCGATTAATTTTTAGGAATATCAGGATCACAATATCAGTGGACATACAGTCTTTAACTATCAATCTTGCTTCATTATTATCCAGTTAACCTCAAAATTTAGATCACAGTTTTTGTCATGATCAGCATAAATTCATGTCAATAAATTGGTCTATCACATACAAGCAATCATGTCAATTTAAGTTTAGTTGCGTGCATGTACAGAAACGATATGCAAATATGATATGTAAGGCAATGTAACATGATCACGAGATAGTACAGGTAATAATATCAAGAATACAAGAATTGTCTATATAATCGGAGAAAAGAGAGTTTAACGGGATTACAAGGCAATACCGGTGATAACGAACACAATATCGAGAGTTAGGAATTCAAAGATAATTTCAATAAAGCAGAAAAAGTCAAAGAGAAGGGGATCGTGTACACGTGCATGAAATGATGCGGTTTCGGGTCCAAATCGCCGTCTGGTCTTCACTGCACAAACCAGTATGAATCTTCGGATCATCTCATGGGTTGATCTTCGAATCGCCAGTGCATCGGGTCCACGACGAGCACGAATTTGGATCGAGTTCGGATCTCGCAAGAGGGTCTGTATCGCTGAGACATGCTACCATACACATACACGTTCATATCCAACAAATACATACACATAACATACATACCCCCACATTTATATACGTACATATACTATTATATGCATACATACATATATACTTATATACATGTTTAAATGCTAATACACTTGCATGCTCATTAAAACACCCATGCACACAATCACATGTACATGCACTACACACGTTCACAAAAAATTAGAGACCCACACACACAGCGCATAAATAATTACCTACACATTATTTAACACCCAAATGGACACAACACACACTTCCTTGTACAATGCAAGCACAGTACACACTAAGATATGCATACTTACACGCAATATATTTTAACACACAATACCCACACTTTCCACTTAATTAGTCACACATACCACTTAATTAGACACACGCATGTTCATAATTACCCACTTACACAAACACATACAGAGAAGGGGAGAGAGGACTCACGGTCCGGGGTGGCTACGGCGTGTCGGCGGAGACCGCGGAGGATGACGGTGACTCAGGGATTACTGGGGTCGCCGTGGGTGTTACGGCGAGGCTGGGGAGTGCCCGGGTTGCTCGAACATGGCCACACGATGTGGGTCATGGAGGCTCTCTCGGTGGTTCGATGACCGGCGGAGGAGGGTGATCGCGTGGCTCAACGGAGACTTTTACGGAGGATGACAATGGCCCACAGAGCTTATCGGAAAGGACGTGGGCCTTCTCGCGCTTGCTGGTGGAGCGTGGACAACGTCGGTAGCTCAACGGAGTGCTCGTGGAGCTTTTCGGTTAATCCACGAAGGTGAGGGGTGCCGACAGAGAAGTGGACGACAAGGCAGAGAAGTGCTGGGTGTTCTGGCGAGGCAATGGAACAAAGGAGGAGAGGGAAGGCTCAGCAAGCCATGGCTCGAGTCTGCGTGGCCCCTGATCGGGGTGGAACAAGCACTTGAAAACGTGTATATTATAAAATCAGTGTAATTGTATATGTGTGCTAATGTTCCCTCGATACTTCCGTTATAGCATTGGCTAAATGGGTCAAATCCATAAGGACGGGAGGCGATAGAAGCATTAACAGTTCTTATTCACGTCGTATGTTAACAAGGCTTCTTTGTTAAAAGAATGAGAAAAAGATAAAGAAAGAAATTCAGAAGTGATAGGTGAGAAGATTATAAAAACGTCGATGTGATAACCAATAAGAAATAATTGTGAATTGGTAAAGCAAAACAAGAAGGTAGAAAATGAGAGATAAAAAAAAATGAAATAAGAAGAGGTTTTGAAAAAATGATAAAAGAGTTTGAAATTTTGCTTTTAAAACAAGATAAAAGAAAACTCATGGATACTAACTACTAATTGCTCCACTAACCATGCTAACCTCTTAGTGATAGTTGCCTCACATGGATCCTTAGCCATCACTAATCCTTGGCTTCAAGAGACGATACAGAGCATGGCACATAAGAAGGTTCTTCCACATTCAAACAACACATCCATATCACATAACAAGTTGCAAGCTACTATTAGATCATCAAAATCAGTTGAGGTGAGCATGAAATAAAGAAGACATTGCAAGTTAACAAGTTAGTGGGTTAGGTGTTAGAAATGTTAGAATGTTAGAACCCATCATCATGAGCCATCAATGGCTCTTGCAAGAGTAAGGCCTTGTAGAGGCTACTAGATTCATGTGAATTATTAAGTAAGTGGTTAGATGGTTAGTGGTTAGTAGTTAGATTGCCATGAGAAGAAGAAATTAGCCAAATATCATGTAGAAGATGGAGAAGATTATAATGGAGAAGAAAGGAGACACCTTTACAAAGATTGTCACCATCTATTACATCAATCTCTCTCTCTCTCTCTCTCTCTCTGAGTCTCTCTTCCCTACTTTAAGATCTAAAAAGGAAATAAAAATACAAAATAAAAGAAGAAGAAAATCTTAATCCACAACAAGAAGAGAGAAAATCTAGCCTAAATTCAAATTTGCTTGCATTCCGGGCCTCTGCAGAGATATTTATAGGCAAATTAAGCTTCTAGAAGACAAGACAAGGCCGCGCGTTAAAATCGACACGTGGCCCCACCATATGGCCGCGGAAATGCGACCATAGCCGCGTTTCCACGGCTAAACCAGGGACTTAAGTCCATAGTTTTGGCGAGTGTATCCCCGTCGCTTCTAGGACCTTCCTGGTATACTTGGTTTCGGGTATATTCGTCCGGATCTTCGTCTGACACCCGCAAGGGTCTAGGTTCAATGCATCTTCTAGAAACTCCCTTGCTTGGCCTCCAAGAAATGCAGTTTAATTACCTGAAAATGGGTTTAATTAAGCGCTTATTACCCTTTTGCCCTCCTTGTCTTGATTATCTGCAAGAGAGACGAAAACACAGTTTAGACCGACATTTTATTCATAAATTAGTAAGGAACTGCGATATAATAATGCAGAACTGTAGACTACTCACACCCCCACGCTTATCTTTTGCTCATCCCGAGCAAAACAAGAAAAGAAAAACTATACTACAAATGTTATTACACCACTTTCGCAGGTGACGCGATTGCACTGAGCGTGTGCAACAAGCCGTTAAACCTCTAGGTTTCCCCTAGAGGAGGAGTGTTGTCTCCTGAGAGTTTTCAGTGGATTGCACCCACAAAATCCATAAAGAAAGAAGACAAATGTTAGTATTTTGAGAATGCATTTTGAAAGAGAGACAAGTTTACGAAATATTTTTGCAAAAATATAAGCAATTTAAGGTCATAAGTCCATAAAAAAATATTCTTCCTTAAACTTTAGTCTACATGTAAGATCTTGTCTTCAATTAAGGTAAGAATTCAAAATTAGATTGACTATTTTATCCTTCATAAAACCTAGATAATCTGCACTTTGTGATAGTGAAAATTTCTGAGATTTCAACTCCAACCATCAAGCCATTTATTTATATATATATTTTTCCTTTTTTTCCCTTAGTTTTCTTAGGCTTTTCTAGTTCACCCGGGTAGTGAGCCTTTAACCGATGACTCCCAGACCCGACGGTTCTTAGGGCACCAGATGAGAAAACATCCCTCGGGTTTAAGGACTCGAGTAAACAAGGCCACAAAATTAAGAGGGATTATTTGTTTCTTATAATCATCGTTAGGCATGAATAATCATGCTTTTTGAGGCATAGTTATCCAACTTAATAAGTGATTTTTTTACTCATTTATACCATATATATATTTTTCTTTTTATTTATTTTTTGCTTTATAGCATTTTAGGTCTTTGTTTCCATCCAAAAAATTGTGTTTGTGTGAAGTGCATACTATCTAAGACAAAAATCAAGATAAAATTATCTCTCCAATTTATCTTACTTAGCCTATAATCTTAAACAAGATCCATTATTTCGATTAGGTTTAAGATGTCATAATTAACGCTTCCTTAATTTCTAATATCATCTTAATTTCAAAAACTTAGCCTATAATCTTAAAAAATAGATCAAAACTTTGTCTCTTATTTCAAAAGTTTTTAAAGAAAGGGAAAGTTTTTATACAAAAGGAAAATTCTAAAATATCCTAAAAGAAGTATAAAAGAAAGAAAATCTAAAAACTCTACGTTAGTGAACCCTCCCCCACACTTATCTTATGCATTGTCCTCAATGCATCATGATGTATGTATGCATGAAACAAATATAGAGGGAAGGAAAAATCACCTTAAGGTGGTGGTTCCGGTGGTGGCTGATTGGTCTACGAAATGAGGCCCAATCCAATTTGCGTGGAGTTCGGAGGAACCCACCAGAGACCTCTATAATACAACCCACTATTTATGATTTTTATTATGAATTTTACCCCATCTAATTTTTAAATTTTCAAAGTAACTTCAGAGTCAATTTTATCAACACCCTTGTTCTAAAATGGAGTGTGAAAAGATGGAATGATTGATTTGGACTCAGGAAGTGCAGAAACTAATACTGACTCAGGAATTTGATTTAAGTCAAGTAAAGGTTCAGAAGTCAAAATTGGTTCAGGAATTGGGTCCAAATCAAGAAATTGGAACTCAAGTCCACATTCATTTCCTCACAATGGAATATGACTTTCTAAGATTGGTGATTCAAGTTCAAGAATGACATGTATGAGAATTAAAACTGACTCTAAAATATTGCTCAAGTTGAGTAACAAAACAGGAGTCAATATTGATTCAAGAATTTGAACTGATCACAAATTTGAGGATCAAAGTCACATTCTTGTCTAAGTTCAATTTCTTTGAAAGGAAAACTTGCCAATTTGTTAATGGAACATTCAAAAGTATGAAATTGGTTAAGTTCAATATGATGATCATAAATGATTGGTGATTCAATTTCACGATGGATAGGCACATGATCCAATACTGACTTGGGAAAAAGCCTGAAATCAGGTAAAAACACCTCAGTCATTATTGAATCAGGAAATGAAATTGAATTGCCAAGTTGAGGTTCAGGATCATATTCATGCTCAACAAGAAAAGGAAAACTTGCCAAAATGTCAATGGGATTTTCAACATTTGATGTTTGGTCAAATTCAAATGGATGTGCTGAAATTGAATCTTGGTTTCCAAAACAACATGATTCCTGGTCTACATGATAAAGTTGAGATATCTAGATTGGTCAAAGGTTGATAGAGTGAGTTTCTTCATTCCTATAAATGTTGACCAATTGACTTAGTTGTGCTTCTAACCTATCAATAGACTGGGTAATAGTTTTTTGAAATTATTGTGAGGTCTCATGCAAGATTTCTATACTCTTTTCTAACTCAGATTTTTCTTCAAATGGTTGTTCTAAAAAGAGAGTGTAGGATCTTAGTTTTGAAAAAATTGTGAAGATTTTGAGTCAAAAAAGTTTTGAGATTATGGCTCAGACTCACACAAGAGTTCCTCAGTCAATGCCAAGATGGATGTTTGATCATTTTGAAGAGGTGGAACTAAGTAAGACTCTTGAAAATATTGTTAATTGGAGAGGCCAATATGTTCTGAAATTGTCGCTCGGCCTCTTTCATGTTGGCTTCTATACTCTTTTCTAACTCAGATTTTTCTTCTATTGGTGGTTCTAGAAAAGGAGTATAGAAAGCAAAATAGGGAATTGAATATTGTAGAAATTGGGAAAATTGTGGATAAGGTGGTTGAAAATTTGACTCGGGGGAGGTTAATCCCTATTGACTCTGTAAAGAGTGAAAATTGTTTTAAAAATTATGGTTATAAGATTGGGGATATAGGTTGTATTGATTTAGATAAGTCCAACCCGGTGTATTTGGTTGGTTCATATTGTAAAAAGCCGGGTTAGAATTATCCGAATCAAATGGGGTTGGTGTGAAATATGGATTCATGTTAGTATTGAAAAAATTGTTTTTGTTGAATTCTATTTCACAAACAATCACAAACAAAAAAGAAAAAGCAACCAACAAACAAAAAAGAAAGAAAAAATCAAAACCAAGCCTATACTAAGGTTAACCTAGACCTAGACCCCTCCTAACTTGTCGATTATCCGCGGGAGGTTGTTGCTTGAATCCGACCACAAGCTAATCGGCTAGGTAGGGACAAAATACGGTGGGAGGTATCCGTGCGTAAACAACGGGCCTTAATTACGCCAAACCACGGTATCTTTGAGGCGTAACCTCTTAATTCCTAACCTTAGACACCGATTTCACAAGAGTAAGATTCAAAATAAGTTCCACCCTCGATCAATCTCTTAATGAGTCCGAGATGTTCCTAGGGCCAACGTCTATCAATTTTTATTAGGGTTTGGGTTATGTGAGTGGGGAGGTGATTTTTGGGCTAAGGAAGGGTGATGAAATCCCCACCTTATCTTGTATGGGTTTTGCCCTAAGTGAGCAATATAGACAAAAAGATAACACAAAGCGAATAAATCACCCACGTGTTTGTCCTATGCTATATGCAATGCTATATGTACACCTCAGTCCAAATCACAACAACTGAACAAAATACAGTATGTTGGAATTGAAATTGACACGTACCTAAATGCAAATGTCTAAACCGTTTTAAGAGCGTCCAAAATACCATATTTTAGTTCTTTAATGATTGTAGTGTGTAGGCAATCAAAGCAAGAAAGTAATAGTACAGATCCACTAGCTATTACAATGAACACAGCCCAGCACAACAAGATACACAATTATCATAAAAATGCCGCGTTTGTGCGGCAAAAGTCGCGTTTGCGCGGCTTTTCTTTATAAGTTGGGTCCCTGCTTTCTAGAGCAGGGAGATGCAAAGCTAGTGTTCGTTCTACAATATTAAGCTCATGTACAGATTGTCCTGCACACCAAAATAGAGAAGAACATGTTAACAAAAATGTGAAATCAAAACCATTCCCGTCCCCGGCAACGACACAAAAAATTTGATCGGGGCAAAACAAGTACTTAAAAACGTGTGTATTATGAAATCAGTGTAATTGTATATGTGTGCTAATGTTCCCTCGATTCTTTTGTTAGAACATTGGCTTAACGGGTCGAATCCATAGGGATGGGAGGCGATAGAAGCATTACACGTCGTATGTTAACAAGTCTTCTTTGTTAAAAGAATGAGAAAACGATAAAGAAAGAAATCCAGAAATGATAGGTGAGAAGATTATGAAAACGTCGATGTGAAAAAAAATAAGAAATAATTGTGAATTGGTAAAGCAAAACAAGAAGGTAGAGAATGAGAGATAACAGAAAATGAAATAAGAAGAGGTTTTGGAAAAATGATAAAAGAGTTTGGAAATTGGCTTTTAAAATAAGATAAAAGAAAACCCATAGCTACTAACTACTAATTGCTCCACTAATCATGCTAACCTCTTAGTGATAGTTCCCTCACATGGATCCTTGGCCATCACTAATCCTTGGCTTCAAGAGACGATACAGAGCATGACACATAAGAAGGTTCTTCCACATTCAAACAACACATACATACCACATAACAAGTTGCAAACTACGATTAGATCATCAAAACTGATTAGAGGTCAGCATGAAATAAAGAAGACATTGCAAGTTAGCAAGTTAGTGGGTTAGGTATTAGAAATGTAAGAATATTAGAACCCATCATCATGAGCCATCAATGGCTCTTGCAAGAGCAAGGCCTTGTAGAGGCTACTAGATTCATGTGGATTATCAAGTAAGTGGTTGGATGGTTAGTGGTTAGTAGTTAAATGCCATAAGAAGAAGAAATTAGCTAAACATAATGTAGAAGATGGAGAAGGTTACAATGGAAAAGAAAGGAGACACCTTTACATAGATTGTCACCATCTATTACATTAATCTCTCTCTTTCTCTCTCTAAATCTCTCTGCCCTATTACAAGATCTAAAAAGGAAATAAAAATACAAAATAAAAGAAGAAAAAATCCTAATCTAAACCAGAAGAGAGAAAACCTAGCCTAAATCCAAATCTGCTTGTGTTCTGGGCCTGCAGAGATATTTATAGGCAAACGAGGCTTCTAGAAGACAAGACGAGGCCACGCGTCGAAAATCGGCACGTGACCCCACCATATGGCTGCGGAAATGCGGCCATAGCCGCATTTTCACGGCTAAACCAGGGACTTAAGTCCCTGGTTTTGGTGAGTGTATCCATGTCGCTTCTAGGACCTTCCTGGTAACTTGGTTTTGGGTATATTCATCCGGATCTTCGTCTGACACCCGCAAGGGTCTAGGTTCAATGTATTTTTTAGAAAGTTCCTTACTTGGCCTCCAAGAAATGCAGTTTTAATTACCAAAAAATAGGTTTAATTAAGCTTTTATTACCCTTTTGCCCTCCTTGTCTTGATTATCTGCAAGAGAGAGTAAAATACGATTTAAACTGACATTTTATTCATAAATCAGTAGGGAACTGCGATATAATAATGCAGAACTGCAGACTAATCAGCCCCGGAGGAGGAGGTTGAGGCGGCGGACGGTGCACACGACATGGCGGTGGTTGTGCGGCCACTGTGGTTTAGACGGCGCGCACGGAGGCATAGGCGCGACCTGGCCTGGAGTGTGGCCTGCCATGCGCATGCTAGAGGGGAGGGACTTGGTTGTGTTCGGGAAAAAAAAGAGGGAGATAGATAGAGATTAAAAAATGAGAGGGATTTATATATGAAAGAGAGAGAGAGAGAGTAGTTGAGAGTGTAAGAAAGAGGAGGGGAGCTGGAGAACGCGGTGAAAAAAATGGGTTTGGTTTTATTTAATTTTGCAAGAATAAAGGGTAAAAGTAAAGAAAATAAAATATATATGATTACATCTTTAAACTAAAAGCCATTAAGGCATTATGGTTGGTTCATTCATATCATTGCTGGGGGGTCATAGGTTCGAATACAATAAAAGGTTTTTCCTATTTTCTTTTATTTAAATTTCATTCTTTTCTTTTTAAATAAATATTTAAGCATTATTTTATTGGATTAAACTCTATTAATTCAGAAAAATCCTCAAAAACTCTTAAAATAGAAAATATCATCGTGAATATTGTTATGAAGTCGGTTCCCTAAAATTCATTCCTGATTTTTAATTAAAAATCTCATAGTCAGTCCATGACACCGATTGACCCCGAATTGAGATTCTTCTCCAATAATTCCCAAAAAAATTCAAGAAATCCAAAAAATTCAAAATATTGAAAAATAATATCTTGAGTAGAAATGGCCTTAATTTAACTACCAGTATGATGAAATCAGTATCAGATAGCAGTATTGACATACGTATATGGAAACTGAGGGTTACACAATCAACTCCACTCTTCACTGAGTCAGTGGGATACAATTACCCCGAGTCATATGGTCAACCACCTTACTAACATTTAGCTTCATATATTTCTTTTCTAGAACAACCAATAGAGGAAAAATTGGATTCCAAAAAGAGGATGGAAGTCTTGATTAATTCCGAAAATGATAAGATTCTAGAACTCTTGCATGAGTTCGAGCGACAAGTTCAAAACTTGATGGACTCACAGTCCCATCAAAATTCCTAAACCTAAGATCCTTACTCCATTTTTTAAGTCCCACCGTAACAAGAAGAACCTATTAACTTAGAAAAGAGAATAGAAAACCTAATTCAGTACCAAAATAATTTCATTCAATCAAATCTTAATTATACACAGTTTATTAATAGGTTAGAAGCACAAATGGGTCATTTGGTCAACACAATTAATGATAGAAATGAGAAAACTCTCTCTACCAAATTTTTGATCATTCTCGATTCCCCTAGCCATATTGATAAGAACCAAGAATCATGGTGTTTTGAAAATAAATTTAACCAAGATTCAATACCAACACAACAAATTGATCTTGACCAACCCAAACCTTGGACAAACTGGCATGTTTTCATTTCAAGAAAATTGAACTTGAATATGAATGTGACCCCAATCCCTAACTTTGTGATTCAGTTTTAGTTTTTGAATCTATGTTGACTTCGGTATCCTTACCAGATTTGGACTCAATTCTAAGCCAACATTGATATCTGTGCCCACAGAGCTTGAAATTGAAGTACCAATTTTGGAAAGTCACATTCCATTGATGGAAAATGGAGGTGAATTTCAATTTTTGATTTGGAACCAACTCTTGAACCTAAACCGACTCTTGAACCTAAACTTGATTTAAGTCATATTCCTGAGTCAGTATTGGTTCTCAAACCTTCCATTCTTAAGCCCAAGTCAACCATTTCATCGAATCACATTCCATGGTTGTACCAAGATATAACTATAATGACTCCAAGATGATATTCCAAGATTGGTCATATAACAAGGATGATTTTAATGTTAGGATCTTGCATGGTCCTATTCAATTTGAGGATAATAAAAATGTAAATAGAAAAGAGGTCATCAAAGATTGAAACTCCACATTATTTAGATTGGGCAGTAGCGCTTACCCCAATCCGACCATCACCCGGAACCACCACCTTGAGGTAATATTTTTCCTTCCCTTTCTTCTTTTTCATGCATATATATATTCATTCATATATTAAGAACAATGCATGAGATATGTATGGGGGAGGGTTCTAACATAACATAGGTTTTCTTTTTATATAAAAAATATATATAATACTTTATTTTTCTTTTAAAAACTTTTTAAAAAGAGAAACAACATTTCGACTTATTTTTTGTAGGAAATTAAGTTAATTTTAAGGAATAAGAGAATCATAATTAGGATTTCTTATACTTGGTCAAAATAAGATTATTTGTTTGATATCTAGGGTTAGGAAGAAAAATTGGAAAAATAATTAAGTCTTGATTTTTACCTTAATGAAACATGCATACTTTATACACTTACTGTTGGCCCAAAGGCCATGAGCCCTAAGTTTTGATGATAACAAACCATATGTAGTTAGGTATTAACAAAGTTATTTAATTAAGTTTCTGGTAAAAATCATATGTTGCATTTCGGTTTCATCACAAAACTCACACATTTGGAAGCCACGAAGATTTAGATCCCAGAGCCTAGCACACTAGAAGAGCTCAAGGATAAAGAAAAATTGAGAAGACCTTTTCAAGATTTGTATCTTCGCATTTTTCATTTTAGTTAAGATTTATAGTCATTTGTCAAAACCGAGATGACAGAGGTTAATAACTTATGGGATTGTCACACACACACATTTCATATCTCAAGCAAAAATTTATTACCCGATTTCTTATCGAGTTTCAGAAAAACAAAGTTTCAAAAAATCAATTTTTGGAAAAATAAGTTTTGGAAAAATGGTTTTTACTTTAGAAAAGAATTTTTATCAAAATATGGTTCTACTCTATTTGGTGTTGACCTATGATCATACTCCTGTTATTTATAGCCCTAGAACTCTATTTTGTAATTACCTATCAAAAGAAATTTTATTGAAAAAATATAGACTTCAAAAAGATTTCCAAAATCAGACTTTTGACCTTGTCCGGTCGACCGCACGGTCGATCGTTGGTAGAGCAAAACTGCTCTGTCGGTCGACCTGGCAGTCGACTGACATGCACCTATGTGCAGGTGTGACATCGGTCGATCGGCCGGTCGATCAAAAGCAAGAGTAGTGCTCTGTTTGTTCCAGTCGACCGGCCCGGTCGACTGACAGAGAGTTTGCACTCTCTGTTTGGGAACCTTGGTCGACCGTCCAGTCGACCACCTTCCCAACGGTCGGAAATTCGACCGTTTGCGGTCGACCGGCCGCAGAAAAGTCTGCTGACTTGGCTGCCAACGGCTATATTCTGTTTTATTTTTTATTGGGGCTTCTCCCTACGGATCTATTGGGTTTTCTAACCTCATTTTCATCCCCTATAAATAGGGGGAGTATGAAACAACTCAAGAACAAGATTTACAAGCTTCATATCAAGTTTTTCAAAGTTTAGCCTCTTTGTAAAAATAATTTTCTTGAGCCAACTATTTTTAAAGCTTTAGTATTTTTAGCTTGAGCCATTTCCTCTACTTCTCTACTTGATATTTAGCGCTACACAATCCCAAGGGTTTCATTTTCTCATCTTGGTTGTAGGGTTGTGCTTGTGAGCTACCTTTGTGGTCAAGTATTGATCACTGTTTTCTTTGATTAAGAAGTTGTATAGATTGCGGCCTCGAGCGAGCTAGTGACCTCCAAGTTGGTGTTGTGGCACCGTGAGAGAGGACAAGTGTGTCCGAAGAGTTCTAGTGAGAACTTGTAATTGATTGACGATCCGGTGGGATCGCTCATAGTGGAAATCCTTCATCGTGTTGAAGGCGGGGACGTTGAGCGGTAGCTCGAACCTCAAAACATATTCTTGTGTTTGCGATTATCCACAATCTCTCTAAACTCTACTCTCTTACTTTACTTGTACTTATATTGTTTACTCTATTGCAAGATCTATCTAATTGTTTGTGTTTATTGATAATTTGTTTTTATTCCGCATTATTTGCCGTTGAGTATAGCCATCACCTATTCACCCCCCCTCTAAGTGATTTTCAATTGGTATCAGAGTCTAACCCTAGCTTTTGGTTTAACCACCTTAGGGAGATCCTCTTTATTTGGCTATATTTATTTATTGCATTTTTATTTGTTTGTGCACTAAACTTGTTTTCATGGCATCACTTGACTTCTCTAGCATCAAATCTCCACCCAAATTTGATGGGTTGAACTTCCCCATTTGGAAGGTCAAAATGAACCTATTCCTAAAGTTCCTAAGAGTTAGAGTTGCAAAATCCATTACTAAAGAATTTGTTGAACCTCACGATGATGAGAGTACATGGTTCGAAGCAGCTAAGGACTATGAGGCCAATGGTAGAGCCCAATATGTACTTACACAAGCATTAAATGAAGATGATCTTTCTCGTGTGATTGATTGTAAATCTGCCTATGAAGTTTGGATTGTTCTTATCGTTACTCATGAGGGGACGTCGCAAGTCAAGAGATCTAAAATTAACTTGCTCTGTTCTCAATATGAGAATTTCTACATGCTTGAAAATGAAAGTATAGGTGAAATGCTCACTCGGCTCACCAAGATTACTAATGCTTTATCCTCTTTAGGTGACAAAATTGATAATGACCAAAAGTTCTGGAAGGTCATTAGAGCTCTTCCTAAATCTTGGGAAGTTAAGGCAACCACACTCAAAGAGCTCAACGTTACGGTCCTAGATGGACTCTTTGGCTTCATCGGTAATCTCAAAACCTATGAGATGGAGATGAAGGTGAGAGAAGAAAGGGAGGCTCCAAAGAAGAAAGCAATAGCTTTCAAGGCGACTCCATCCTCCTATATTGAAGAAGAATCATCGGAAGACTACGATGAGGACTTTGCTATGCTCATTAGAAAAGTGGGCAAGATGTTCTACAAGAAAGGTAGATAAAGCAACTTCCGAAGAGGAAGACCTCAAAGAAGACTTGACAAGAAAAGGAAAGAAACGGGTCCATGCTTCCATTGCAAAAAGACGGGACATCTAATTGCGGATTGCCCATCTTTACAAGCTACAACCTCCAAGAACTTTCAAAAGAAGAAGAAGGCGATGGTGGCCACGTGGGATGACTCGGAGACAGAATCTGAAGAGGAGATCGACACCGCACATATGTGCTTCATGGCACATGGTGATGAAGCTTCCGAGGTAAACCTAGAAAACTCTTTAGAAGATGAGGATTTGACCATGGATGAATTAGCACAAGTTTTTGAAGAATTACAAAGTAGATATGAAATTTTCCTTGCTCAAAATACAAAGTTGAAAAAGGAAAATGATTTATTAAAGAATAAATTTGAGATTGTTTTGAATGAGAAAAATGATTTGTTAAAATCTTTTGAGAAAATGAAAATAGATTTTGAAAAATATAAAACTACTTATAAGGGCAAAAGCCTAATTATTACTTGTAATAAAAATGAATTTTTGGAAATTCAAAAACACATTGAGGTTTTAGATACAACTTTGAAAAAGTGTGCATTTGACAAGACCAAATTTACATCTATGTTTCCTAAGGGAAAAACTCAAAGGAAACACACTCCTAATGCATCGCACACACATGCACACTCACATCAACACTAGCATGCATTCATGTATGGAAAAATATATACTTGTGCACATTGTGGCTGCAAAGGCCATCTGGCAAAAGTTTGTTATGCTAAATTGAACATGACAAATAAAAATATTTGGGTTCGAAAAAACACTAACTTCATAGGACCCAAAAAGATTTGGGTACAAATAGACACGCCAAGCTTGATTGATACAGGCGTGTCGTCCTCCTCCAAGACTTAGGGGGAGATGGTGCCCGGGTGGTGGATGCATCAAAGCTTAACGAACAAATCGACACTTGCATCGCTATCAAGGAGGCACCTATTTTGGAGATTGCCCGTGGTTTGGTAACTTCTCCACTTAAGATTTTTTTTTGCTAGATATATATACATGCATAGAGTTTGCTAGTTTATTTTGTGATAATATGTTTTACTTATATAAACTTGCATATCCTCATTTTTTTTGTATCTTGACTAGAGTTGAGATTGTGTATTTATTGTGCTTTTATTTCTATACTGGCTATATTTTGTTTGTCCATGTGTCAAGAATTTTTGGTAAATATTTTTATAAGTATATATATATATATATATATATATATATATATATATATATATATATATATATATATATATATATATATAATAATCGCCAAATATGAAAATTTATTTAACTATCATTAAGCAAGTAAATAGTGATAGAAATTGCGCGCCTCAACTCTTATCTAGAGGAATATCGAGGAGAAGTTCAGAACCCTTAAAGGGGTATTCGGCTTTAATATCTCAAATTTATTGCTTTATTAAAATAAAAAAAGAAAAAAATATAATATGTATATATGTTGTTATTAATAAGTAAAATAAATGAAAATTATTTTTTTGTGTTTATTAATATAGTTTTACCAATGTTTTCATGTTTTACATGTAAATACATATTAGTCACAAATTTCCTTATAAAAAGAAAATTAACATTAAAACAAAATAAATTTTTTTACAGTAATACGGTCGACCGAGTTAGCCTAGCATTGGCCCGGTCGACCGGGCGGTCGACCGAGATAACCTGGAATACAAAAAATTTAGCCTGAAGCCGGTCGACAGGGCGGTCGACCGGGAGTCGGGTAAAACTGTGTTTTACCCGGTTCTTTAAAAATCCTAACCCCCAAATTTCTCTCATTCTCTTCTCAAAACCGAATTCTCTTCTTCCCCTCTTCTATTCTTCTCCTCCCAAACCCAATCCAACCCACTTCAACTCCTCCACACTCAAAATTTCTTCCACAAAAATTGTTGAAATCATTCTCAAGCTCCAGATCTGCTATTTTTCAGGATTTTCTCTTGGATTTTGAGGTATAATCAAAATTTTCCCACAATCTCTTAAATGCTCCTTATTATTCCTGATTATCCTTGTTTATTTCATACTATTATCTTCCTATTATCTTGTTTAATCATCCACCATGTCCAAAAGGCCCAGATCTGAGAAGGAAAAACCCCTGAATCTTCATTTAACCCTTTCATCTCCCCAAATGCATCTCATAGGTATACCCTAATTTTCAGTAAAAATGTAATCTCTGGTAGGACTGTGGTGCTCAGTGACTTTGAGCATCTCAATCTTGCAAATATCCTAGGCTCCAGTTCACTTGAAAATTTTGTTACCATAAAAGAACCTGTTTATCTTGAACTGGTGCATTATTTTTACTCTAACCTGTCCTTCCAACAAAATCATAACAGGTCTAGAGTCATGGGTAGAGACATAAACATTTTTCTTGAAAAATTTGCAAGTCTCCTGCACCTCTCCTGCGAGGGTCAGACATTTACAATGTAGATCTTCATGACTTTGCATATCCTGACAGTGAGTCTGCCCACACCGCCACTATTTTACTTCACGATGATGATAACCCTGGCTTAGTTAGGAATGAGGAGGTGAAGTATTATACTCTCACCGCCCAAGTCTTGGCTAAGATCGTGTTTTATAACCTCCTGCCAAAATCAGGAGAGTATAGTCACGCTAGGGGTTCTGCACCTCTTGTGATCTACTGCCTTCTGAAAGGCATTAGAATCAATGTTCCAAAACTCATCATTGATTATATGACATCGGATCACCTTCTGATCCTAAACTGGCACTTGCCATTTGGGATGCCTATTACTTGTCTCCTAAAATAACTCAGATTTGATCTCTCCACTGAACGGTCAGTTGAACCATCAGTTGACATAAACAGTACCCTCCTCAAGAGGATGCGTGCTCGGGAGCGTCCCCCTGCTCCTCAGCCGCAGCCTATCATTCCGGCTGTTCCTGGATCTTCATCTGCCTCTTCTGCTTCTTTTGATCCCTACCTAGCAATATCCACTCAGCTTCGGGAGCACCGCCAGCAGATGTCAGCTGAGATGACTGCTAACTTTCAGCGGCTGGAGCAGCAATTGGACAATGACCTCAATCACATCTGTGATTCCATTCGCTACATGCATACCTGTATCGGTGACATCTACGCAGGTTTGATTGGCCGGCTCCTCTTCCGCATGGTCACTCACAGCCACTTCTTTCCACCGGCCCTCCGTTTGCTGCATGGGTTCCTTCTCCTACTGCACCTGAGCCACATGCTTTCCCAGAGGACCCAGATTTTTCGCAGCATTGGCCCCTTTTGTTGATGACAAAAAGGAGGAGAGATATTTTGGAGTTATTTATAGGGTATATGGGGTGTTAATTTTTATGTTTGGAGTATTTAATATGTAGTTTGTTTTATGGACATGTGTTTGTTTTGTATCTGGTTTTTGAGGTTGACATGAACCTCTTAATTTATGTATGGACATCTTTATTTATATTATGGCAGTTATCTTTATTGTCTCTATGTGGTATATGTGGTTGGTTGTGTAATGGTTCTTGTTCTATTTTTTGGTCCAATCATCTACCACTTAATTTGGAGGTTGGAGGTATTATCGGACGGATGGAGGTAACCATGTATGCATACACTTTCATATTTCTGTATCCTTACTATGCATAGATGGTTGGCATATGAATCTAACTGTATATCCTTTGTATATGCCTTTGTTATGCATTTAGCTCTTTATATCTTATTCTTATATATGCATGTGTTAAGGGGGAGCTTCACTTGGAGTCTTTACCTAAAATATTTGTAATAACTCCATATGTTTTGTCATCATCAAAAAGGGGGAGATTGTTGGCCCAAAGGCCATTAGCCTTAAGTTTTGATGATAACAAACCATATGTAGTTAGGTATTAACAAAGTTGTTTAATTAAGTTTTAGGTAAAAATCATATGTTGCATTTTGGCTCCACAGCAAGACTCACACATTTGAAAGCCATGAAGATTTAGATCCCAGAGCCTAGCACACTAGAAGAGCTCAAGGATCAAGTAAAATTGAGAAGACTATTTTCAAGATTTGTATCTTTGCATTTTTCATTTTAGTTAGGATTTATAATCATTTGTCAAAACCGAGATGATAGAGGTTGATAACTTATGGGATTGTCACACACACACATTTCTTATCTCAAGTAATAATTTATTACCCGATTTCTTACCGAGTTTCAGAAAAATAAAGTTTTGAAAAATCAGTTTTTGGAAAAACAAGTTTTGGAAAAATGGTTTTTACTTTAGAAAAGAATTTTTATCAAAATATGGTTCTAATCTATTTGGTGTTGACCTATAATCACACTCCTATTATTTATAGCCCTAGAACTCTATTTTATAATTACCTATCAAAATAAATTTTATTGGAAAAATATAGACTTCAAAAAGATTTCCAAAATTAGACTTTTGACCTTGTCTGGTTGACCGCACGGTCGATCGCTGGCAGAGCAAAACTGCTCTGTCGGTCGACCGGGCGGTCGACCGACATGCACCTAAATGCAGGCGTGCACATCGGTCGACCGGCCGGTCGACCGGAAGCAAGAGCAGTGCTCTGTTTGTTCTGGTCAACCGGCCCGATCGACCGACAGAGAGTTTGCACTCTCTGTTTGGGAACCTCGCTCGACCGCTTTCCCAATGGTTGGAAATCCGACCGTTGGCGGTCGACCGACCCGGTCGACCGGCTGCAGAAAAGTCTGCTGACTTAGCTGCCAACGGCTATATTCTACTTTGTTTTTTGTTGGGGCTTCTCCCAACAGATCTATTAGGTTTTCTAACCTCATTTTCATCCCCTATAAATAGGGGGAGTATGAAAAAACTCAAGAACAAGATTTACAAGCCTCATATCAAGTTTTTCAAAGTTTAGCCTCTTTGCAAAAAGAATTTTCTTGAGCCAACTATTTTCAAAGCTTTAGTATTTTTCGCTTGAGCCATTTCCTCTACTTCTCTACTTGATATTTAGCACTACACAATCCCAAGGGTATCATTTTCTCATCTTAGTTGTAGGGTTGTGCTTGTGATCTACCTTCGTGGTCAAGTGTTGATCACCATTTTCTTCGACTGAGAAGTTGTAGAGGTTGTGGCCTCGAGCAAGCTAGTGAGCTCCAAGTTGGTGTTGTGGCACCGTGAGAGAGGACCAGTGTGTCCGAAGAGTTCTAGTGAGAACTTATAATTGATTGACGATCCGGTGGGATCGCTCATAGTGGAAATCCTTCATCATGTTGAAGGCGGGGACGTAGAGCGGTGGCTCGAACCTCAAAATATATTCTTGTGTTTGCGATTGTCCACAATCTCTCTAAACTCTACTCTCTTACTTTACTTGCACTTATAGTGCTTACTCTATTGCAAGATCTATCTAATTGTTTGTGTTTATTGGTAATTTGTTTTTATTCTGCATTATTTGCCATTGAGTATAGCCATCACCTATTCACCCCCCCTCTAGGTGATTTTCACTTACATATTTAGGGTTCAAAAACAAAGATTCTTATACCTTATATATATATATATATATATATATATATATATATATATATATATATATATATATATATATATATATATATATATATATAATTCTCTGATGAAGTTGGGTATTTTGTGCCTAATAAAGCATAAGTATTCACGCCTCAAAGTGGTCCATACTATAAATAAAAAAACCTTAGTTTTGTGGCCTTATTTACTCGAGTCCTTTAGTTCTTGGGGTATTTTTTGACCCGGTGCCCTAAGACCGTCTGGTTTGGAAGTCACCGATTAAAAGCTTGTTACATGAGCAAATTAGAAAGCCTAATAGAACAAAGGGATATTGCCGCCAAAATATATAAAAATAAGGCATAAGAATTATAGTTAAAGAATCCCGAGTTTAATAGTCATGGTCAAAAAGGTGCATATGACTTAGGGTAAAATAATAGACTAGATGAGAAATATAGTTTTAATTCTTACCTTGATTGATAACAAGTTTTTGAATAGAGACTAAGTTTAGAAATGAATAGTTCGATATTCCTATTACTTATAGATTACTTGAATTTTTGTAAAAATTCTTCAAATATTCTCTCTCTTTCAAAATGCATTTTCAAAAATAGTAACACTTTGTTTTTTCTTCCTTTATGGTTTTTTTGGGTGTAATTCACTGAAAACCTGCACGAGACAAAACTCGTCCGCTAGGGATAACCTAGACATTCAACGGCTTACTGCACGTGCTAAGTGCAACTGTGATTCCTACGACAGTGAGTTAGATTAGGTTATCTCTATTTTGCTTTTTATTTGTTTTGCTCGAGGACGAGCAAAAGAGGTGTGGGGGTAAGATCGGTCACTGATATTGCATATTTATTGTTACATTCTCATATTTATTTTATAATAAACTCTATTTTTTAATCTCATTTTTGTCTAAATAATATGCAGGCCTTTACTAAAAGCGATGAAAAAAGAGCCCAAATGCCCACTGAAATTCTAATTTAATTGAATTTAAATCAAAATCTAAGATTGGGACAGAAGATTTAAGGGGATAAGTGTTGGCCCAAAGGCCCATCACTCTAGTTTTGATGATGATTAACTCATGCAGTTATAGTACAAATGATGTTGTGCTTATATAGTTTTAGGTTTACTATCAAGATCTTAGTAGGTGCTTAGCTTCAACAAAAGAGTTTTGGAGCTAACACATGTAAATTCAAGAGCTCGGTGTCAAGATCACATCTAGCACTCGGTTGGCATCTAGCTCTTTGGATCGGGTCGTCTTGAAGATGAGGATCGATAAGAAGACTTCAGTTTATGTTTAGCTTAGTTTGTTAAAGGATAGAATATATTTTTGAACCTCAAAAATACACACACACACACACACAAAAAATGCACATTTTTCAAAAGTATGATTTTGATTTTTGATTCTACAATTTTCTAAATATTTTTATCAATGTTTAGAACTTATTTCTAATAGCTATGTATGTTTTATATCTTCCAAAATCTAAACCAAAATATTTCAAAATTTTATGTATCTTCAAAAAGAGTCTAAAAATCTGTTATGACATAGGTCGGTCGATCGGGCGGTCGATCGTGCCTATTACAGGCCAGAACGGTCGACCGCACGGTCAACCGGAGTTCTAACAATTGGGGGTGTGCACATTGTGCACGTTCCCGGTCAACTGGGTGGTCGACCGGTCCCCTCTTGCGGTCGACCGACCGGTCAACCGACTGTAACCACCCTACTCTCTGTTTATTACGGTCGACCGAAGTCCAATGGTTTAATTTTTTAAATGGGCCGGTTGACTGGCCGGTCGACCGTAAGTCTGCCAGATTGGCAGAAACGACTCTTTTATTTAAAACAATTTTTAAAACATGTTTAATTCTAAAACGTGAAAAGTTATTTTTGAGGGTCAATTTCTTCCTCTTTTATCCTGAGAAAACTATACTATGTTTACTCTTCCTAAAACCTATATAAAAGGGTCATTAGGGTTGAGTTTAACACACAACAATTCTATTTGAAAAATCATGTTTTGGGGTTTCAAGAGAAAGAGTTTTCAAGTTTTAGTTTTGTGCTTATTTTCAAAAATCTACTTTAAGTTTTTCGTTCTCAGAATCTAACTTCTGATTTTACTCTCACTTACAAATTCTTGAGCCTCCTATAGTGGATTGGGAAATCCTTCTGTGTGAAGGTGTGGATGTAGAGCAGTGGCTCGAACCTCGAAACAAATCTTCTTATTTGTGATTGCTTTCTTGTCTCTACTTATTTGCTTGTTATTCATTCATTATTGTTGATCTATACTCATCACAACAAGATAGCAATTAAGCACCTCAACTCTTATCTAGAGGAATTAGGAGGAGAAGTTCTGAGCCCTTCACGGATAATTTGGCTTCAAGTCTTATTTTGATTGATCGGTTGCATCATCTCATTTTATATTGCATTGAATTTTTAATTGATTAGCATTACACCTATTCACGCCCCTCTAGGTGTTATTTCAATTGGTATAAGAGCCTACGCCCCTGATATTAGGTTTAACCACCTAGGAGTGAGATCTTGGCTTGCTAATCTAGATTTGCATTTGCATACATATTGTTTATACACTTGGATTTCATGGCCCCTCCCATGTATGATGTTACCAACATTGATATATGGAAGTATAGGATTAGTGCATATCTTAAAATTCTAGGATTGCATGTTTACTTTGCTACTACCAAGAAATCTTATCTTGCTAATGACAAGCATATAGAGGCTAATGCACAAGCCTTAGATGCACTAAAGTATACACTTAGCAAATAATATTTGTCTATGGTTTCTTATTGTGATTCGGCTATTACAGTGTGGAACACATTGACATCTCCTAGCTACAAATGACAAACTTTGTGGAGAAAAAAAATCTAGTGGAGATGAGTCCGATGAAGCTTGCTACATGGTCCAAGGGAATGACTCCCTAGAGGTACATTCAGAGACTCAATTAGATGATAGTGCTAGTTCTTCTTGTGATGATAATATGAATGTGCATGCATTAAATGAAGAACTATCTATAGTTTGTGAAAACTTGCTTTCAAAGTACAAAGTTTTGAAAAATAAGAGTTCTAAATTAAAAGAAGAAAATGAAAATTTATTTTCAAAGCTAAACATGATTTTACAAGAAAGGGTTGAGATTTCAAGTGAAAGAGACTCCTTGAAAATCCAACTTGAACTTGTTTTAAAAGAAAATGAAAATTTGAAAAATAAAAATAATTGTGATGATGTTTTTAAGAAAAATGAGGTTTAGTCTTCAAAACTTGATGTTGTTTTAAAGGAGAACAATTCTTTGAAAAACAAAATTGCTTTGATTTCAAAAGAATTGGAATGTGTTTTAAATGAAAATATTTCTTTGAAAAATAATTTGGCTTCTCATTCTTGTCATGATTCCATTGTTATACCCTCTATTGATAAGAATACTTGCTCCACTTCTTCAACAGTTGAAAATGATATATGTATGTTAAAGAAGAGTGTAGATTGTTTGGGCTCCACTTTGAGCCAATGTGCTATGGATCAAAAGAAATTGGAATCCATGTTTCGCAAGAAACATGCACCTCATATTCATGCACACCATTCACGGTATACACATGCTTCTCATGTTCACACACATGACACTCTGTATGTTCATGTGTACACTTGTACATGTTGTGGACGTAAGGCCCACCTTGCAAAGTTTTGTTATGATAAATACATAATTGAAATTTTATAAATAAATTTGTTTGGGTTAGGAAAGGTGCTAACCCCCATGAACCTAAGAAAGTGTGGGTACCAAAATGAAAGTACACCTAGAGGGGGGGTGAATAGGTGTACCGCTAATCTAATGAACTAAATTCGGAATTTAAAACTTAATTGCAACTACACTTAATGCAACCAACGAGTGTAGCCGAATTCCCGGTGAAGGGCTCTGGACTAACTCCTCTTGATTCCTCTGAATAAGAGTTGAGGCGCTATATGAAGCTCTCGTGGTTAAGCACAAGTGAGGCACACACAAACAAGCCAAGCATATAATGAATGAGCAATATGAATCAATGATGCAAGGCACAATAGTAAAGAGAGAGAGAGTTAGAGTCAATGGATCAAACGCAAACAATAAGATTTGTTTTGAGGTTCGAGCACCCAGCTCTACGTCCCCGCCTTCACCCAGAAGGATTTCCAATCCACTAACTTGTCCACACAGGACTCCCACATAGGGAACCTCTACTGAGGATTTGGGGTAATACAACCAGGAGTACACAACTCCTCTCTCCAACCGATACAACCTCTCACTAGAGGCAACACAAACACCACCTCACACAAGAGGGGCAGGCACCTAGCCAAACAACCACAATCCACCTCTTCACTAAGAGGGATACAAATCCAACACAACTCTACCTCTCACTAGAGGGAGCAAACCACAATCTCAACCTCTCACAAGAGGAAGCTAACAACCACTCCAAAATCAACCTCTACTCAAGAGGGATAACACAAAGTCAATCTCCTCTCACTAGAGGGATATCACAATGAGGGAAGTTTACAACTTGGTGGTCTATCTCAACCACAAACAACTTCTTCCACAAATAAAGATCCTAAATAGATAGGATAGTAAGATATGGCTCAAGTGTGGAAAATAAAGTGTATTGATCAAAGAAAATCACTTGGGAAAAACACCAAATAGATATAGAATTTTTAGACCAAAAATTAATTCCCCAAAAGACTATTTTCTTTGAAAAAACAAGACACTTTTAAAAAACAATTAAAGATGAAAACTTTAAACCCAAAACTCTTTTGAAAACCTGGAATTAAACACTAGGGAAGCTCTGAATTTTTCTTTTTAAAAACCTTAACCACAACCCCCTACAAATGGGGTATTTATAAGCCCCAAGAAAAACTAGCCGTTGGGGCTGTTTTTCAGCCTTGGCGGCTGACGGTCGACCGGCCCGGTCGACCGTCAACAGTAATAAATTTGACCGTTGGAGCCTTCCGGTCGACCGCCCGGTCGACCGTGCCAATCCAGAGAGCAAATGCTCTCTGGCCGGTCGACCGCTCGATCGACCGTCCAAGCCTTACGGTCGACCGTCCGGTCGACCGCCCCCACCCGAGAGCGGGGCACTTGTAGTCGGTCGATCGCCTGGTCGACCGGTCCAAGTGGCTGGTCAGCATGCACGTTTTGTGTACGTCGGTCGACCGGTCCGGTCGACCGACTCTGGGTCCGGTCGACCGGCCCGGTCGACCGTCAGAGCCTGGCAGGCAGTTTTTCAGAACTTGAAACTTGGGTTTTAATTTTAAAATAAAATCCCATAAAACTTCTAAAATTTCACAAAAATAGTTTCTAACATTATCTTTGATATACAAACGTGTGTTAAAAATTTCAACACATAATTCAAACAATTTGAACCATTTTTGTGTCTTACAAATTTTGCCGAAAACCAAAAATCGTATTTTTCAAAACTTGGATTTTTCAAATGGAAATCCGATTTTTTCAAAACTCATCCAAATACAAAAACATGATATGAAACAATCATTTAAGGCATATGGTATATGGATATAATCCAATATACATATAAAGATATATAGATATATATATATATATATATATATATATATATATATATATATATATATATATATATATATATATATATATATATATATATATATATATATCAATGTTTTTGATATTAAATCCGAAAATATGTTTTGTTAAAACACAAAACCTAAATACATGAATAGGTATATCAAAATAAGTTTGTCTAAGATATGAAGCATACATGTATATAGAACACATTTAATATACATTAAACCATGTAAACTTGTTTTGAATCTATCTATTCATGAAAATCAAGATCGGTTAAACCACAAACCGAAAACCAATAAACATGAAAACTAAAAACACGTGTGTGTGTTGTGAACTTGAGCATATCACACTATCTAGTCTTTACAAATGGATCTAAAACAAAAACTAAACTATGTACCGAGATCTTCTTGACGAACTCCGTCTTCAAGTCGACTCGATCAAAACCGTGATCCACCGAGCTTGACTCCAACGAGTGTTAGATATGACTTTGACGCTCGGGCTCTTGAATCACCATGTGAGAAGCTCCAAAATACCTTTATTGAAGCTAATCACCTACTAATATCTTGGTTAAGAATCTGAAACTAAACATCACAAGATTATTAGTAAACATAACTACATAAGTTAATCATCATCAAAACTTGAGTGGAAGGCCTCTGGGCCAACAATCTCCCCCTTTTTGATGATGACAAAACTCATGGAGTTATATATGCATGGATTAAAGTAAAGCTTCAAAGAAGCTTCCCCTTAACTCATGCATAGCAATAAACAAAAAAATATATATGCAATGAATACCAAATATGGATATGCATAAATATGCATAAAACAATGAACATGCTCTTGATACCAAACTTTTTTTAAAATAAGTTCCTTTTTCTTTTTAACGTAAACAAGTTCTTAAATAAATGCTCTTGATACTAATAAAACAAAAACATGTTCTCTTGATACCAATAACACCAAAACAAATAAACATACAAACATGCATATAAACTCAAATATTTCTCCCCCTTTTTGTCAGTCATCAACAAAGGGGTAAAGTAAAAACAAAATAATGTTCTCCCTCTTTGTGTCAAAAGCAAAATTCAACAAAGAGGTGAACTCAAATTAATCAATAAAAGATATATGTGATATACATTCATGAAGAGGAAAACGCTAAGTTAGCTTCCCTACATATATGCATTACATGAAGAAGGGATGACAAGCCCTAATTCACATAACGCATAATATGCAATGCATAAGAAGAGATGTGAAGCTCCCCCTACACACGTGTACCGCATAAAGAAGAGTTGTCAAGCTCCTCAATATAAGATACACTCAACATGAATCTATATGTAGAAGAGATGTTAAGCTCCCCTTACATATAGACAATACATATCAAAACATTTTTAAGAATCCAATTGTAACTAAACAATATAAATTTTGAATTCTAATTGTAATAGAAACATATTACCAATTGAAATAACAATGAAATTTTGATACCAATGAAAGAAAATATTTTGATACCAATTTAAATTTACATGGATACCAATTGAAATGAATAGATCAATAGATACCAATTGAAATATATGGATACCAATTGAAGATAATTTTTCATTAAGAGCATATGATACCAAAAATAATCAATATCCCTTTTTTTAAAGTCATTTTTAACATAAAGTGTGGGAGTAGAATACCAAAGTCTATTGAAAAGGTGAAATACCAATTGAAAGTAGAAACATGAATTTTCTCCCCCTTTATGAAATACCAAATAAAATGATGCATAAGCTTGTATATGATACCAATTGAAACATAGTCAACTGAAATAAAACAGTCATTTAAAAATTCAAGCTTAGCATAACAATTTGTGCTCAAGCATATAGAGATATAGTAAGCACAAAAAAAAGCATATATATGTATGTAAAATTGAATACCAATCTAAATTGATACTATTTGAAATTGAAAGCATACATATATAAAAAAACACATATGAGTATACAACTAGAATGTCAATAGTGATACCAATTGAAAAGATCCAATGATATCAATTGAAAACATAATAAGATCAAGTGTATAACTCATATTACCTTCCACCCATTTCATGCACATGTTTAAAATGATTTTAACTATGAACATACAAGGCATGGTCGCCCAACCAACCGCCCGTATATGGAAGGGGTTTTCAAAAATAGGTTTGAAAATAGAATATGTTTGAAAACTCTTACAAAATGAAGAATACGAACTAGTTAAAAGAAAAATTTGTAAACTAGTACGAAATCCTTCAAGCAAGGAATAAAACAAAAATATATTCCATGAAAACTATGTAAATCACATGATCACTAAACACTCGAAATCTATATAGCACATATAATACTCATGAAAATAAAATCATGAGAAAACATCAAGAATATGAGTGTACAAGTTTAATGTGAAACATATAATCATGAAAATATTCAATTAAGCTCAATTATGAAATTCCTTAAAACATAAAAATCATAAAAACGGTTTAATCTTCAAGGCATATGTATGTCTTGTACAAACTAAAGTATACATACATATCCAAACATAACGAGTCCACAAAAGTATATGCATGAAGGCAAGTGGCTCAAGGATGTATATGTATAAGCAATAGTTTGGACAAAATAGACATATACATGAAGTTAAAACACAAACATGAAAAATATGGATAAAATAGGAATACAAGTCAAATGCATGAATCATCAAAACTAGGCTATACTAGTACATCTAATGAGTACAAATGAGTATTCAAGCACAAACATGTAATAATCTATTTGTGGCTCACTAGTTGTACAAGTATATATCCAAGTCTTAATGAAAACAAACATCTAAACATGTAATCAAAACATGAAGCATAGAAATCAAAATAAAACTCATATGATCATTATGTACATGCACATGCATTCTAGAACATACACATTAGTTAAAACAAATGTGAGAACACAACGATATAAATTCATATTAAACATGGGTGTCTCAAATAACTAAACATGTATATCACTAATCTAATAAACATGGCATATGACATAATGAATATTAAAACATGACATGCTATAAATGAATGATAAGAAAGCATGTAATCATAATGGGAGTTAGAGATCGTTACCAAAACCAAAGAGGGCAACTCTCCATGTCTCCAAAATAAGGTGGTCCTCCCACCAAACTCCCCTTGAAAGTGATGCATCCAAATAGTTCTCTTTTAAGCTCGGAACGCATCCACTTCAAGGCACCGTTACTCTCACGTCATGCGAGAGCCCACACCTACATCAAAAACAATAGGGGTGATCTTTGGTACCCATACTCTTTTGGGTCCATGGGGGTTAGTTCCTTTCCTAACCCAAACAAATTTAGTTGCTAAATTTTCATTTTGTATCTTATCATAGCAGAATTTAGCAAGGTGGCCCTTACGTCCACAATGTGTACAAGTGTACACATGAGCATACATCGTGTTGTGTGCATGATTGTGCGAAGCATGTGTATGCCGTGGATGGTGTGCATGCAAAGATGGAACTTGTTTCTTTCGAACCAAAGATTCCAAGCGTGTATGGTTTATGGCACAATGGCTCAAAATGGAGCCCAAACAATCCACATTCTTCTTTAACAAATTTATATCATTTTCAATCCTAGAAGAAGAAGTGCATGCAATAGGTAAGCTAGGTGAAGCTACACTAGTATAGCAAACATGTGAATCAATATCAATTTTCAAAGATTCATTTTTCTTTAAACAAACTTCTAAATCCTTTGAAATTGAAGCAATTTTTATTTTCAAAGAATCATTCTCTTTTACAACAAAATCAAGTTTTGAAGTTAAAGCTTTATTTTTCTTTAAAACTTCATTACAATCATTTTTAGATTTCAAAATTTCATTCTTTTTTAGGGCAAGTTCAAGTTTAGATTTCAATGAATCCCTTTCATTAGAAATCTCCACTTTCTCTTGCAAAACAAAGTCTAATTTTGAACACAAATTCTTATTTTCATCTTTTAGTTCAAAACTCTTCTTTTTCAAAAGATTATATTTATCTAACAATTTTTCACAAACCATGGATAGTTTTTCATTCAAGGCATTGGCATCAATATATTCATTACTAGAAGAGCTAGCATCATCATTATCTAATTGAGTTTCCAAGTATACCTCAAGGGAGTCATTCCCTTGGACCATGTAGCATTGTTGCTCGGATTCTCCACTAGAGTCATCCTCCGTTTGGATTTGCACTTGAAGCTTGGAGGTGGTCAACGTGTTCCACACTGCAAAGGCGGAATCACAGTTAGAAACTAAGCACAGATATTCTTTATTAAGCGTGCTTCTAAGTGCCTCAAGGGCTTGTGCATTGGCCTCTATATGCTTGCTATTATCAAGATAGGATTTCTTGGTAGCGGCAAGGAAAACATGCAAGCCTAGGGTTTTTAGGTACAAGGACATCCTAAATTTTCACATGTCAATGTTGGAAACATCAAACATGGGAAGTGACAAGCAACCCATGAGTGTGTGTAAGCAATAAACGTGTGCAAATGCAAATGATAGATTAGCTAACCAAGATCACACTCCTAGGTGGTTAAACCAAATAGCAGGAGCGTATGCTCTGATACCAATTGAAAGTACACCTAGAGGGGGGGTGAATAGGTGTACCGCTAATCTAATGAACTAAATGCGAAATTTAAAACTTAATTGCAACTACACTTAATGCAACCAACGAGTGTAGTCGAATTCCCGGTGAAGGGCTCTGAACTAACTCCTCTTGATTCCTCTGAATAAGAGTTGAGGCGCTATATGAAGCTCTCGTGGTTAAGCACAAGTGAGGCACACACAAACAAGCCAAGCATATAATGATGAGCAATATGAATCAATGATGCAAGGCACAATAGTAAAGAGAGACAGTTAGAGTCAATGGATCAAACGCAAACAACAAGATTTGTTTCGAGGTTCGAGCACCCAGCTCTACGTCCCCGCCTTCACCCAGAAGGATTTTCAATCCACTAACTTGTCTACACAGGACTCCCACACAGGGAACCTCTACTGAGGATTTGGGGCAATACAATCAGGAGTACAAACTCCTCTCTCCAACTGATACAACCTCTCACTAGAGGCAACACAAACACCACCTCACACAAGAGGGACAGGCACCTAGCCAAACAACCACAATCCACCTCTTCACTAAGAGGGATACAAATCCAACACAACTCCACCTCTCACTAGAGGGAGCAAACTACAACCTCAACCTCTCACAAGAGGGAGCTAACAATCACTCCAAAATCAGCCTCTACCCAAGAGGGATAACACAAAGTCAATCTCTTCTCACTAGAGGGATATCACAATGAGGGAGTTTACAACTTGGTGGTCTATCTCAACCACAAACTACTTCTTCCACAAATAAAGATCTTAAATAGATAGGATAGTAAGATATGGCTCAAGTGTGAAAAACAAAATGTTTTGATCAAAGAAAATCACTTGGGAAAAACACCAAATGATATAGAATTTTTAGACCAAAAATCAATTCCCCAAAAGACTATTTTCTTTGAAAAACCAAAACACTTTTAAAAAACAATTAAAGATGAAAACTTTAAACCCAAAACTCTTTTGAAAACTTGGAATTAAACACTAGGGAAGCTCTGAATTTTTCTTCTTAAAAACCTTAACCACAACCCCCTACAAATGGGGTATTTATAAGCCCCAAGAAAAACTAGCCGTTGGGGCTGTTTTTCAGCCTTGCCGGCTGACGGTCGACCGGCCCGGTCGACCGCCAACGGTCAAAAATTTGACCGTTGGAGCCTTCCGGTCGACCGCCCGGTCGACCGTGCCAATCTAGAGAGCAAATGCTCTCTGGCCGGTCGACCGCTCGGTCGACCGTCCAAGCCTTACGGTCGACCATCCGGTTGACCGCCCCCACCCGAGAGTGGGGCACTTGCAGTCGGTCGACCGCCCGGTTGACCGGCCCAAGTGGCTGGTCAACGTGCACGTTTTGTGCACGTCGGTCGACCGGTCCGGTCGACCGACTCTGGGTCCGGTCGACCGCCAGAGCCTGGCAGGCAGTTTTTCAGAACTTGAAACTTGGGTTTTAATTTTAAAATAAAATCCCATAAAACTTCTAAAATTCCACAAAAATAGTTTCTAACATTATCTTTGATATACAAACATGTGTTAAAAATTTCAACACATAATTCAAACAAGTTGAACCATTTTTGTGTCTTACAAATTTTGCCGAAAAATCAAAAACTGTATTTTCCAAAACTTGGATTTTTCAAATGGAAATCCGATTTTTCCAAAACTCATCCAAATACAAAAACATGATATGAAACAATCATTTAAGGCATATGGTATATGGATATAATCCAATATACATATAAAGATATATATATATATATATATATATATATATATATATATATATATATATATATATATATATATATATATATATATATATATCAATGTTTTTGATATTAAATCCGAAAATATGTTTTGTTAAAACACAAAACCTAAATACATGAATAGGTAATCAAAATAAGTTTGTCTAAGATATGAAGCATACATGTATATAGAACACATCTAATATACATTAAATCATGTAAACTTATTTTGAATCTATCTATTCTTGAAAATCAAGATCGGTTAAACCAAAAATCGAAAACCAATAAACATGAAAACTAAAAACGCGCGTGTGTGTTGTGAACTTGAACATATCACACTATCTAGTCTTTACAAATGGATCTAAAACAAAAACTAAACTATGTACCGAGATCTTCTTGACGAACTCCGTCTTCAAGTTGACTCGATCCAAACGTGATCCACCGAGCTTGACTCCAACGAGTGCTAGATTTGACTTTGACGCTCGGGCTCTTGAATCACCATGTGAGAAGCTCCAAAACACCTTTGTTGAAGCTAATCACCTACTAATATCTTGGTTAAGAATCTGAAACTAAACATCACAAGATTATTAGTAAACATAACTACATGAGTTAATCATCATCAAAACTAGAGTGGAAGGCCTCTGGGCCAACACAAAATTCACCACTATCGTATTTGATGTAGGTGTGGGCTCTCATTTAACGTGAGGGTATTGGTGCCTTGATGGTGGATGCGTTTGAGCTTGATGAACACTACATTGGATGCATCACCTTCAAGGATGTTTGGTGGGAGGACCACCATGGTTTGGAGACCTAGAGATTAGCCCTATTAGATTTGGTAACTATATCAACTCCTATTTATGTTTACATACTTTCTCATTGATGATTTTTAGCATGTATTGGTTTTCGTATTTTTCATGTTCATTATGGTTAAATGCAAAGTTTATTAGACTTATGATATACATATATAGTATTTGAGATACACTCATATTTATATAGAATTTTTGTGTTCTCACTATAGTTTGGCTATTGTGTATATCCCATCTCTAAAGCACGTGCATTTTCCTTAATGATCATGTTTTGTTAATGTTTTTGTTTTTCATGTTTTGATTACATGCTTAGATGGAACTTTTCTTTAAAACTTGTGTATATACTTGTACAAGTAGTGAGATACACTTGGTTATTATGTATTTGTGCTTCATTGCTCATTTGTACTCATTACATGTACATGTATAACCTAGTTTTGATGATTCTTACATGTTTACTTGTTTTCCCTATTTTTGTACATATTTTTATAAAAATTTATTTATCTTCATGTATATATTAATTTTGTCTAAAACTATTAGATATACATGTCTATCCTAGAGTCACTTACTTTTCATGCAAAATTTTTTTTGAACTCGTTTATGTTTGAGATATGTATGTATACTTTTAGTTTCAACAAAACATACATATACCTTAGAGCGTATTTAGCTTTGACGATTTCTTGCTTTTGTAAAAGAAAATTCATATGAGCTTTAATGCCTTATTTTCATGATTTTATTGATTACATGATTCTTACACTCTATGTTTGATATTTACTCATGAATTTTTATTTCATGAGCATATATGTGATTTATAGACTTTGAGTGTCAATTATTGTGTGATTTTCATATTTTCATGGGATATATGATTTGGTTTCACTTCTTGAAGGATTTTTTACTTGTTTTTCAAATATTATTTTAAACTAGTTTAATTCTTCAAATGGTAGAGTTTTTCAAAACTATGCTAAAATATTTTCAAATCATGATTTTTGAAAACTCCTACTTTCTAAGGGCGGATGGTTGGGAGACCATACCTTGTATGCCTTAATGACTATCTTTATCATGTGCATGAAAAGGGTGGTAGGTATGAGTTATACATATGATCTTCATGCTATTTCATTTTGTATACCTATATTTGATTTCTTAAATATGTATGCTTCAAATTTCAATTAGTATCAATTTCAATTGGTATTTACATTTTTATACATACATATATATGATTTGATTGTGCTTGTTTTACAATCTCTTTACATTCTTAAAGCACAAATTATTTTTATGTTAAGCTTTATTTTATTCCAAATGTAAATTGGTATCTTTACAGGCTTATACATTGATTTCAATTGGTATTTATCTGATATCAAAATATACTTCATATTTCACTTTCAATTGGTATCAAAATCTACTATTGGTATCTTAAAAATTTTTATTCAAGTGGTACCAATATTTATTTTTGTCAATTATTATTTGATTTCATTAGTCTCATAATTCATTTTGTTGACTTCAAGAAATTTCAAAATTTTGTTTTAAAAAAATAGTTTCAAAATTTGTTGATATGTTTTGCCTATATGCAAGGGGAACTTAACATCTCCTCTATATGTAGATTCATGTTGAGTGTATCTCACATTGAGGAGTTTAACCTCTCTTCTTTATGTGGTACACGTGTGTAGGGGGAGCTTAACATCTCCGCTTATACATTGTATATTATGCTTTAGTGGGTTAGCGTCTAGTCATCCCTTCTTTATGTAATGCATGTATGCAGGGGGAGCTAACTTAATGTTTCTCCTCTTCATGAATGTATGTCGCATATACATTTTTATTATTTGGTTATCTTCACCCGTTTGTTGATGAATTGACAAAAAGGGGAGAAGAATTTTGAGAGTTTATATATGCATGTTTACATCTTTGTCTATGCATATATATCTTGTTCAGTTTATGCATTTCTTTGAATATCCTTATTGTTTATGCTATGCATGAGTTAAGGAGAGCTTCTATGAAGCTTAACTTTAATCCATGCATATATAACTCCATGAGCTTTGTCATCATCAAAATGGGGGAGATTGTTGGCCCAAAGGCCCATCACTCTAGTTTTGATGATGATTAACTCATATAGTTATAATACAATGATCTTGTATTTATATAGTTTCTGGTTTACTATCAAGATCTTAGTAGGTGCTTAGTTTCAACAAAAGAGTTTTGGAGCTAACACATGTAAATTTAAGAGCTCGCGCGTCAAGATCACATCTAGCACTCAGTTGGAGTCTAGCTCTTTGGATCGTGTTTGGATCAGGTCGTCTTGAAGATGAGGATCGACAAGAAGACTTCGGTTTGTGTTTAGTTTAGTTTGTTAAAAGGTAGAATATATTTTTGAAGCTCAAAATACACACACACACACAAAAATACACGTTTTTCAAAAGTATGGTTTTGGTTTTTGATTCTACAATTTTCTAAAATATTTTTATCAATGTTTAGAACTTATTTCTAATAGCTATGTATGTTTCCTATCTTCCAAAATCCAAACTAAAATATTTTAAAATTTTATGTATCTTCAAAAAGAGTATAAAAATCTATTTTGGCCTAGGTCGGTTGACCAAGCGGTCGATCATGCCTATTACAGGTCAGAACGGTCGACTGCACGGTCGATCGAAGTTCTGGCAAATGAGGGTGTGCATGTTGTGCACGTTCCTGGTCGACCGGGGATCAACCGGTCCCCTCTTGCGGTCGACTGATCGGTCGACCGAAGACCAACGGTCAATTTTTTTAAATGGGCCGGTCGACCGACCGGTTGACTATAAGCCTGCCAGATTGGCAGAAATGGCTCTTTTATTTAAAACAGTTTTTAAAACATGTTTAATTCTAAAACGTGAAAAGTTATTTTTGAAGGTCAATTTCTTCCTCTTTTATCCTGGTAAAACTATACTATGTTTACTCTTCCTAAAACCTATATAAAGGGGTCATTAGAGTTGAGTTTAACACACAACAATTCTATTTGAAAAATTAAGTTTTGGGGTTTCAAGAGAAAGAGTTTTCAAATTTCAGTTTTGTGCTTTTATTTTCAAAAATCTACTTTATGTTTATGGTTTTCAAAATAACTCTTCTAATTTTACTCTCACTTAAAAATTCTTGAGCTTCAAATTTATATTTTATTCTGTAGGGTTTTGTAAGAGAGTTTCAAGAGAAAGTTTGTAGTCTTTTGATCACCTAGAGATTGTTCTATTGTCTTTGTGCTACCTCCGGTCTAGAGGAGTGTATTGGGGAGCTGTGTACTCCGAGTGGTTATAATTCCTTGGTGTAAGGTCTCTTGGTGGAAGATCCTATAGTGGATTGGGAAATCCTTCTGTGTGACGGTGGGGATGTGTAGCAGTGGCTCGAACCTCGAAATAAATCTTCTTGTTTGCGATTACTTTCTTGTCTCTACTTATTTGCTTGTTATTCATTCATTATTGTCGATCTATACTATTGTACTCCAAAATTGCATTTTTATCATCACTTTTACACATATATCCTTGATCATTCCTTTATTAATTAATGCTATTAACCCCTTTTTTTAATTATGGTGTGTAGTTACTTAAATGAGAGGATAAAGATACAAGAAGCTTCATTTTATCCCTAATCCTATTCAAAGTTGGATTAAATTGAATCCAAAGGAGGAAAGGATTAACCTTCATCTCCTATTCAAGTTCAAATTCAGGAGATAAAGTTCTAGAAGATGAAGGGAATAAAGCTAATCCTAAAAGGGAAAAGGAGGATAATTCAAATTAAATGGAGTTCAAAATCAATTCACGCTCGAATTCTGGCTGTACACCTTTTAGTATTCGGATCATAACGTTTGCTACAGATATTCAAATCTGATGATTTAAGATCCTACATAAAGAAAACTTGAAGGACTATAATTCGTCTATTTATCAATCTATCAAATTCAGCCGTCTGATGAGTCATATTCAGCAAACAACACGTCAACTTGCTGCAGGACTGAATTCCTTATTGAATTAGGAAACCTTCTAATTTGTATCCTAGTGTGATTAGCTTTGAGCCCTATTTAAAGAGCTGAAATCTCTCATTATGGATCATCTCCACATCAGAGATCATAACTTAGGATTTTTCTTTTAGTCTCTTTCCTAAATTTCTTTTGTATTTTAGTTCTATTTGTGAGAAGGAGAAGCCATTGTAATTCGAGGTGACAGATCAATACAAGGTGCTTTCTTTCTTTTCATATTTCTTTTGTTATTTACTTTATTTTTGTTTTTTCTTATTTTTTATTTCTTACTTTCTTTTGCTTGTCATGTTTACCATGAGTAGCTAGATTTTTCTCATGGCTTGTTAAGACGTCATCACCATCACATCTAATGTCTAGTAGATAAAACGGATTAGATCATATGCATGCCTATCTAATTTTATTCTTGAAGACTCATTAGGATAAGCAACTAGTTTAAACACTTTTTTATTATTCTTCTTAATCTATACTTGATAAATATCTTGATATTTTAATGTACAACTTTAATAAGTGTTAGGGTTAAAGATTTGCTTGTACTTTCTAATGATCTTTCTTACTTTATACTTGACCGACAATCTTGATATTGTAACGTTACATCTTGGTTAGTGCTATTTCAACCCGTATCCTAGTTTTCCTCCTATGTATCTTACTTTATTTTGTGGTAGAATATCATGTTTAGGATTTAAAGTGAAGTAATTATCTATCTAGCATTAGCATGTATGGTGGTTGATTATTAGTAAGCTGTGAACTTTTCTTTTGGTTTGTTTCTTTATCCACATACAATCCATCCCCTCTTTTTCACGTTCTTTAAACAGAGAAAATAAAAAGAAGACAATATTACCGAAAAGCTTCTATCGCATCTCTCCCTGAGGTTCGACCCGCTTTAGCCCTAGCTACCGCGGATATATTGCAAAGATTCAGAGTTTAAATCATTCACATATACTTTTCATATTCTCTGTACTCTGTTCTGTGCAATCAAATTTTGGCGCCGTTGCCAGGGAGGGAACGTTATATATTGTTTTCTAACTTGGGATAGATTTTTTTATTTATTTTTTCTCTCTTTTTCTCCCTTATGTGATATGGCTTATTATAACAATTTTTTCAATTTTAATGATAATCCATGTTACACCCCGACCTCTTTTGAATCGGATATTACCAATTTTAATCAACCAAGCATGTCTAGTTGGTCTTATCCAAATCAACATATACCCCAACCTCAATTTCATGAAACAAATTGGAATAATCATCACCACTCTTCACCGAGTGAATGGGGATTCAATACCCCTGAGCCATATTGTCAACCACCTTTCCAACCATCATCTTCATATACTTCTTTTCCCACACCACCAATAGAAGAACCTACCTACTTGGAAAAGAGTATAGAATCTATGATTCAGTCCTCAAATGATCCATTCGATAGGTTAGAAGAAAAAATAGATCATTTGCAAAGTTTAATGAATGAGCAAATTTCTAGACTTTTAAACATCATTGAACTAACTGACCAAATTGACGAGACCGATGAATCATGGTGTGTTAAAGATCTTGATCAAGATTCAATTTCATCGCACCAACGTGAACTTGATCAATCCCAACCCTTGGACAAATTGACAAGTTTTAATTTTAATGAGATTGAACTAGATTGTGAATGCAAACCCGATCCTCAACTTTGTGATCTAAATTCAAACTTTGAATCTATGTTGACTCCGGTGTCTTTACCCAATTTGGACCCAATTTTCGAGCCAACATTAATTCCAGTACCTGTATATTATGAAATTGGATCATCTATTTTGGGCAGTCACATTCATTTGATGGATCATGAACTTAAGTTCTTTGATCTGGAGCCCACTTTTGAATCAAACCTGACTCTCGAACCTAAATTTGATTTTTCCGAGCTGGTATTGGTTCCCAATCCTATTATTCTTAAGCCCAAATCATTCACTTCATCTAGTCAAATTCTATTGTTGGACCAAGGTATAAATAATGATGACTCTGAGATGGTATTCCAAAATTGGGCATACAACCTTGATAGTTTCAATGTTAGGGTCGTGCATGATCCTATTCATTTGGGGGATAATAACAATGTGTATAAGAAAGAGGTCATAAAAGGTGGGTTCCTTGATGATCTACAATATTTAGATTGGGTAGCAATGCTTGGCCCAATCCGGCCACCACCGGAACCACCACCTTGAGGTCATATTTTGCCTTCCTTTTCTTCTTTTTCATGCATACATGCATTCATTCATACATTGAGGACAATGCATGAGATAAGTGTGGGGGAGGGTTTACTAACATACTAACATAGGTAGATACTAACATATTTTTTTTTAAAAAAAAACTTTTTGAAAAAGAAAAAAATATTTTGATTTATTTCTGTAAGTAATTAAGTTAATTTTAAGGAATAGGAAAATCATAATTAGGATTTCTTAACACTTGGTCAAAATAAGAGTATTTGTTTTATTTTTAAGTTTAGGAGGGAAAAATTGAAAAAGTAATTTAGTCTTGATATCTTTACCTTGATGAAATATGCATGCTTTAAACACTTACACACTTGGATTCAAAACAAAGACTCTTGTATCTTAGAAAAAAAATATAAAATAAACAAATCTAATTATTGATTAGTTAGGTACTTTGGCCTAAGAAAGCCTTGGTACTTACGTGAAAGGTAATTAGGTAAGTTTAAAAAAAATATATATATAAATATATTATATGTATTAACACATCTAATAATCAATTAGTTAGGTATTAGGGCCTCAAGAAGCCTTATTACTTACACAAAAGAAAATTAGATGAGTTATACATATTTAAAAAAAAAAGAAGAAAAAAAAGAAAAAAAGAAAAGAAGTGCTTAAAGGGCAACGAAGTGGTAATACTTCGAACTTCTGCAAAAAAACAAAATATTTATATACAAGTTATAAGAGTTGAAGTTTAAGAATCCCAAGTAAAAATTTCGCTTTCACAAAGGTGCATATGACTTGGGGTAAAATAAAAGACTAAGTGAGAAATTCAGTTTTAATCCTAACCTAAATTAATGATAAATATTTGCATCGAGACTAAGTATAGGAATGAATAATTTGGTGATCCTAAAACTTATAGATTACTTGATTTCCTCAAAGATATAAATATTGTTCTCTTTCAAAATTGAATTTCAAAAATACTAACATTTTGTTTTTTTTCTTTATGAATTTTGTGGGTGTAATTCACTGAAAACCATCACGAGACAACACTCGTCCTCTAGGGTAGCCTAGAGGTTTAACGGCTTATTGCATGTGCTAAGTGCAATCGTGATTCCTACGAAAGTGAGTTAGGTTAGATTAAATTAGTTTCTAACATTTGGTTTTGCTCGAGGACGATCAAAAGATAAGTGTGGGGGTGTGATTGTACTCCAAAATTGCATTTTTATCATCACTTTTACACATATATCCTTGATCATTCCTTTATTAATTAATGCTATTAACCCCTTTTTTTGATTATGGTGTGTAGTTACTTACATCAGAGGATAAAGATACAAGAAGCTTCATTTTATCCCTAATCCTATTCAAAGTTGGATTAAATTGAATCCAAAGGAGGAAAGGATTAACCTTCATCTCCTATTCAAGTTCAAATTTAGGAGATAAAGTTCTAGAAGATGAAGGGGATAAAGCTAATCCTAAAAGGAAAAAGGAGGATAATTCAAATTAAATGGAGTTCAAAATCAATTCAGGCTCGGATTCTGGCTGTACACCTTTTAGTATTCGGATCATAACGTTTGCTACAGATAATTTAAGATCCTACATAAAGAAAACTTGAAGGACTATAATTCGTCTATTTATCATTCTGTCAAATTCAGCCGTCTGATGAGTCATATTCAGTAAACAACACGTCAACTTGCTGCAGGACTGAATTCCTTATTGAATTAGGAAACTTTCTAATTTGTATCCTAGTGTGATTAGCTTTGAGCCCTATTTAAAGAGCTGAAATCTCTCATTATGGATCATCTCCACATCAGAGATCATAACTTAGGATTTTTCTTTTAGTCTCTTTTCCAAATTTCTTTTGTATTTTAGTTCTATTTGTGAGAAGGAGAAGCCATTGTAATTTGTGGTGACAGATCAATACAAGGTGCTTTCTTTCTTTTCATATCTCTTTTGTTATTTACTTTATTTTGTTTTTTCTTATTTTTTTTCTTACTTTCTTTTGCTTGTCATGTTTACCATGAGTAGCTAGATTTTTCTCATGGCTTGTTAAGACGTCACCACCATCACATCTAATGTCTAGTAGATAAAACGGATTAGATCATATGCATGCCTATCTAATTTTATTCTTGAAGACTCATTAGGATAAGCAACTAGTTTAAACACTTTTTTATTGTTCTTCTTAATCTATACTTGATAAATATCTTGATATTTTAATGTACAACTTTAATAAGTGTTAGGGTTAAAAATTTGCTTGTACTTTCTAATGATCTTTCTTACTTTATACTTGACCGACAATCTTGATATTGTAATGTTACATCTTGGTTAGTGCTATTTCAACCCGTATCCTAGTTTTTCTCCTATGTATCTTACTTGATTTTGTGGTAGAATATCATGTTTAGGATTTAAAGTGAAGTAATTATCTATCTAGCATTAGCATGTATGGTGGTTGATTATTTGTAAGCTGTGAACTTTTCTTTTGGTTTGTTTCTTTATCCACATACAATCCATCCCCTCTTTTTCACGTTCTTTAAACAGAGAAAATAAAAAGAAGACAATATTACCGAAAAGCTTCTATCGCATCTCTCCCTGAGGTTCGACCCGCTTTAGCCCTAGCTACCGCGGATATATTGCAAAGATTCAGAGTTTAAATCAATCACATATACTTTTCATATTCTCTGTACTCTGTTCTGTGCAATCATATACTCATCACAACAAGATAGCAATTAAGCACCTCAACTCTTATCTAGAGGAATCACGAGGAGAAGTTCAGAGCCCTTCACGGGAAATTCGGCTTCAAGTCTTGTTTTGAGTGATCGGTTGCATCATTTCATTTTATATTGCATTAAATTTTTAATTGATTAGCATTACACCTATTCACCCCCCTCTAGGTGTTATTTCAATAAGCGCATATCAGAACAAATTAGAGAAGATAAAACAAAATGAAAACTGGTTAAATTCATATTTCTATAGATCCATTTGGTTAGCTGAAGATCAACAGAGATATCGCCAAATCCAGAGCTCAAAACTGAAAATCCAATTGAAGATAAAAGTTATCGAAGATCAAAGGACCACGGCTCCCCGGATCTGTTCCTGTTGCCAGATCTTGGCCACGAAAATGCGGCCAAAGCCGCATTTTCGCAGCTTGGTTTTGTCTGTTGAAGGAACGTTAGCTCCCCCTATCTTCAGACGCTTGTCCCCATTCCATTTCTCCTATAAATACTGATTGAGGTTTTTCCTGCACAAAAATACAAAATTTCTGAACTTAGAATAAAGAGTGCAAGTACTCAATACTACCGCGATAGCAAGTGGCTATGCGGGTCGTGATCCACAAGGAGGGACTAGCGATAGAAGCTTTTTAGTAAGTTCTCTTTTAGGCTACAAAATATGGTTAAAGTTCTTCTTTAGTTCTTTAAAAGAAAAAGAAAAAATTAGGTTAAAGTGAGTTAGGAAGAAGATGGTAGACTAAGAATATGGAAAAACTAGAAATGATATGTACAAAGAAATGGAAAAGGAATGATAAAAGAAGTGGTCGATTGTGATGTTCTAAACTAAAGAATAAAAAGAAAAGAAAGAAACTAAAAGTTACTTACCTCTTTTGTGCTCATATACCTTGGATTCGTAGCTACGACTTACCTTGTCTTTGAAAGTGATCAAGCATGGCGTGTAGGATCTTCCCCATGCCCGATCTACACTAAGAATAAAAGGGTAAACTATACTAGCAAGAGAATGGTTGTTCATCACCACAGGCCATCAAGGGCACTTGCAATGGTGAAGCAGTCTCGAGGCTAACAGATTCACTTGGATTGCAACACATTAGAGGAGAGTAAATGAAAACAAGAGTAAAGAAGAAAAAGTAACTTTGATTCAATTCAAATAACAATGGAAGAAGAGATCACTTACACCGGTGTCAACTGCAGTACAAGCTTGCTCTCATTCCTCCATAAAAGTATCATCTCCTCTTAGTTACATAAAGAAAATGAAAATTACATGAAAGAAAATAAAAACCTACACTAAAAAGAATGAAAACGTGGACTAAATTCTATCTCTGCTTGGTCCTCGTCGTTTTGCCTTTGAGATTGCAGGTATTTATAGAAGAAATGCAGAGGTTAGAGGAGTATGAAGATAGAGAAAGCTGGCTATTTCTGAATTTGAATCCTCCCCTTATCTCCAAACTTGATTTGATGTGAATATTTAGTTCTGGTCTGTAGTTTATTGGCGTGTTGATTGCTGAATATCACTTATCAAATGATAGAATTAGAAATAGTGATCAACATAAGAGTTGTATTCCTATAAGTCTTCTTTCTGGATCATCTTGAATCATTAGATTTGAGATTTGGTAGCGAAAGTTATGATTCAAATACTAAAATGTATCTAGTCAGAATCTGAGTCAAACTTGTTTCATCTCATCCGTTGATATTCTCTCTATCCATTTATCTCTCTGTATTTGATATTATCCTCGGTTGATCTTTAGCTAACCAAAATGGATTTATAGAAATCTGAATTTTATCGGTTTTCATTTGGTGTTATCTTTCTGATTTGCTCTGATCTTCAGCTGAACATTTGCCCTAATATTTGATTTGTTCTAACTAAATCTGGGATCATCCTCAGCTAACCAAATAGATCCAGTTAAATCCGATTTTAACTGGTATTTTTTGGCTTAATCCTCTTTCTCTTCATTATTATCTTCTGCAAAATAGATGTTTAAGATAAGAAAATTAGCAGATTTATTATACGATAAATGTAGGAGTGTAATGAAAAGAATACAAAATATATGTACGATCACACCCCCACACCTATCTTTTGCTCGTCCTCGAGCAAATCAACAAAACTAAACCAAAGATTATTAGACCACTTTCGCAGGTTACGCGATTGCACTGAGCATGTGCAACAAGCCGTTAAACCTCTAGGTTTCCCCTAGAGGATGATTTTTGTCTCGTGAGGGTTTTCAGTGGATTGTACCCACAAAATCCATAAAGAAAGAGTAACAAAGAGTTAGTATTTTTGAAAAGCATTTTGAAAGAGAAAATTATTTGAAATATTATTGTAAGATTTAAGTAATCTATAAGTTATAGGAAAACCGAATATTTCATTCCTCAACTTAGTCTCTATTCAAAAATTTGTTATCAATCAAAGTAAGGAGTCAAATTGTACTTCTCATTTAGTCTATTACTTTACCCTAAGTCATATGCACCTTTGTGACCATGAAATTTTGACTAAGCGTTCTTTAACTCTAATGCTTATGTCTTATTTATTTAGTTCTATTAGGCTTTCTAATCTGCTTATGTAACGAGCCTTTAATCGATGACTCCCAAACCAAACGGTCTTAGGGCACCGGGTGAGAAAACACCCCAAGGACTTAAGGACTCGAGCAAACAAGGCCACAAAACTAAGAATTTTATTATATGAACCACTTTTAGGCGTGAATACTTATGCTTTATTAGGCACAAATACCCAGCTTAATCAGAGAATTTATATATATATATATATTTCTCAAACTTATCTAATCATCTTTCGCATAAATACCAAGGCTTACTTAGGCCAAAGCACCTAGCTACTCAATAATTAGATTTGTTCATCTTTCATAGATATATTTTTTTCTCTATTTTTTTTATAAGGCATAAGAATCTTTATTTTCAAACCCTAACTGTGTAAGTGTATAAGGTGTGCATATTTCTTCAAGGTAAAGAATAAGACTAAATTACTTTCACAAACTTTCTTCCTATCCTTAGAAATCAAACAAATAATCTTATTTTGACTAAGTATAAGAAATCCTATTTATGATTTTCCTATTCCTTAAAATTGACTTAATTTCTTACAAAAACTATGTCAAAAATATTGTTTCTAATTTCAAAAAGTTTTTAAAAGTAAAGAAAATGTTAATTTTTATTTTCTTTTTTTTATATAAAATTGAAAAACCTAAGTTATGTTAGACCCTTCCCCACACCTATCTCATGCATTGCCCTCAATGTATGAATTAATGCATAGACGCATGAAAAAGAAGAAAGGGAAGGAAAATATTACTTTAAGGTGGTGGTTCCAGTGGTAGTCTGATTGGTCCACGAAATGCGGCCAAATCGACTTTTCGTGGAGTTCAGAGGAATCCACCAGAAATCTCTCTTATATAACCCAATAAAATGATGTATATATAAACGGTTTTTATTAAAAATTGAACCCCATCTAATTTCCAAATTCCATAATTAATTTCGGAATCAATTTTGTCAACTGCGTTGTCCCAAAATGGAGTGTGAAAAGATAGAATGATTGACTTGGACTTAGGAAGTACAGGAACTAATACCGACTCAGGAAAGTGACTTAAGTCAAGTAAAGGTTCAGGAGTCGAGATTGGTTCAGGAAATGGGTCCAAATTAAGAAGTTGAAACTCAAGTCCACATTCATTTTCCCACAATGAAATGTGACTTAATATTGGTGATTCAAGTTCAAGAATGACAGGTGTGGGAATCAAAACTGACTCTAAAATATTACTAAAGTCGGATAACAAAATAGCAGTCAATATTGATTCAGGAATTTGAACTGGATCTTAAAAATTGAGAATCTAGGTCACATTTCTCATTGAGTTCAATTTCATAAAAATGAGAACTTGCCAATTTGTCAATAGGACTTTCAAATTATAAAATTGGTCAAGTTCAATATGATGATCATCAAAGATGGACGATTCAATTTCATTATGAATTGGCACAGGTCTAATGTTGACTCGGAAAAAAGATTGAAATCAGATGAAGATACCGGAGTCATAATTGAATCAGGAAGTAGAATTGAATCACTAAGTTGAGGTTCATGATCATATTCATTCTCAAGTTCAATTTCAGGAAAGGGATAACTTGCCAAACTGTCAATATCACTTTCAACATTTGGAGTTTGGGCAAGTTCAAATGACTGTGTTGAAGTGGAACCTTGTTTTTCAAAATAACATGACTCTTCGGCTCTAACAGAATGGTTAGCGATATCAAAACTGGCCAAACGGTGAGAACGTAGAGTTTGGACCATCATATCTATGTCATGATTACGAGCGTTTTGAGCCTGAGTCATGGCTTCAAGCATCTTTTCATAGTTGATTGGTTCATCGTTTTGTTGCGATTGGTCTTGAAAAGATGAAGTGTTATTTTGGAATTGGTGGTGAAATTGTGAGTCCATCAGATTTTGTGATTGTTATTTAGACTCACGCATACTCATTTCCAAAATTGATGGTTTTTTTATTTTGGACTGGTGGAACTGAGTATGAATCTTGGAAATATTGTGGACAAGGTGGATAAGTAGGATAAGTTGGTTTAAAATTGGACTCGGGGGTGGTGGATCCCCATTGACTCTGTGAAGAGTTGAAATTATTCTGAAAATTATGGTTATAAGATTGGGGGCATGGGTTATATTGATTCGGATAAGACCAATCCTTCACACTACATTGGTTAAAGTTATGATATGTCGGATTGGTAATATCCGAAAAAGAGGTGTAATATGGATTACTATTAAAATTGGAAAAATTATTGTTATAAGTCATATCACACAATAAAACACAAACAAATAAGAAAACAAAGAAAAAAAATTCTAAACTAAGTTAGGGTAGACCTTTGACCTAGACGACTCCTAACTGGTTAGACTGTCCAAAGTGTATAACGCAGACTTTGACCACAAGCTAATCAGCCAGGTCAGGGCAAGATTGGTTGGAGGTATCTGCGCAAAAGCGACGGGCCTAATTAAGCCAAACCACTAGCCTTCGGGGTTTCGCCCCTTAATCCCTTTCCTTAGACACTGATTTGACAGGAGTCAAATTCTAACACATTCTCCCTTAGGATAATCTCCTAATTGATCCGAGATGTCCCTAAGGCCAACGTTTATTCATTTTTAGTTAGGCTTGGGTTAGTGAGTGAGGAGATTGTTTGTGGGCTAAGGGAAGGTAATGACTTCCCCACCTTATCTTTTTTATAGGACAAACCCTTAAGATTGATTGTGCAAAGTGTGCAGGATAAAGAAAAGTAACATTCAACAAGCAAATAATCACTCAAGAATGTTTCCTAAACTATATGCCATGCAAACGTACCTTTTGCTCCAGCACTCTTCAACAATAATGTAAAATGTAAACGAATTAGACACGTGCCTAAATGCAAGTCTAAACAATTTTTAGCATTTAACAAACATCATTTTACTGTGGAGGTTAGAAAGGAAATACAGTGAGACAAACAAGAAAATAGATAGCTACAGATATTAAACTTTGCACTACAGCCAACCTGTAAAAAATACAGGTTAGTAGTTCACTCAGATTGCCACAGGAATATAGAAAATCTGAGGGCTTCTTGGCTCTGCTTTTTTGAACAGAGTCTAAGGCCACTTATATGTCCACTGTAGCAAAAATTCCTTGTTGTCGAACCTGTACACCAAGAACAAAAAAGAAAGTTAACCAAAAATGTTAATCTAAAAAGAAAATAACTTACCGTCCCTCCCCGGCAACGACGCCAAAATTTGATTGAGGTTTTTCCTGCACAAAAATACAGAATTTCAGAACTTAGAATAAAGAGTGCAAGTACTCAATACTACCGCGATAGCAAGTGGCTATGCGGGTCATGATCCACAAGGAGGGACTAGCGATAGAAGCTTTTTAGTAAGTTCTCTTTTAGGCTACAAAATATGGTTAAAGTTCATCTTTAGTTCTTTAAAAGAAAAAGGAAAAATTAGGTTAAAGTGAGTTAGGAAGAAGATGGTAGATTAAGAAGATGGAAAACTAGAAATGATATGTACAAAGAAATGGAAAAGGAATGATAAAAGAAATGGTCGATTGTGATGTTCTAAACTAAAGAATAAAAAGAAAAGAAAGAAATTAAAAGTTACTTACCCCTTTTGTGCTCATATACCTTAGATTCGTAGCTACGACTTACCTTGCCTTTGAAGGCGATCAAGCATGGCGTGTAGGATCTTCCCCATTCCCGATTTACACTAAGAATAAAAGGGCAAGCTATACTAGCAAGAGAATGGTTGTTCATCACCACAGGCCATCAAGGACACTTGCAATGGTGAAGCAGTCTCGAGGCTAACAGATTTACTTGGAATGCAACACATTAGAGGAGAATAGACGAAAACAAGAGTAAAGAAGAAAAAGTAACTTTGATTCAATTCAAATAACAATGGAAGAAGAGATCACTTACACCGGTGTCACCTGCAGTACAAGCTTGCTCTCATTCCTCCATGAAAGTATCATCTCCTCTCAGTTACATAAAGAAAATGAAAATTACATGAAAGAAAATAAAAACTTACACTAAAAAGAATGAAAACGTGGACTAAATTCTATCTCTGCTTGGTCCTCGTCGTTTTGCCTTTGAGATTGCAGGTATTTATAGAAGAAATGCAGAGGTTAGAGGAGTATGAAGATAGAGAAAGCTGGCTATTTCTGAATTTGAATCCTCCTCTTATCTGCAAACTTGATTTGATGTGAATATTCAGTTCTGATCTGCAGTTTATTAGCATATTGATTGCTGAATATCACTTATCAAATGATAGAATTAGAAATAGTAATCAACATTAAAGTTGTAGCCCTGTAAGTCTGCTTTCTGGATTATCTTAAATTATCAGATTTGAGATTCGATAGCGAAAGTTATGATTCAAATATTAAAATGTATTCAGTCAGAATCTGAGTCAAACTTGTTTCATCTCATCCGTTGATATTCTCTCTATCCATTTATCTCTCTGTATTTGATATTATCCTCGGTTGATCTTTAGCTAACCAAAATGGATTTATAGAAATCTGAATTTTACCGGTTTCCATTTGGTGTTATCTTTCTGATTTACTCTGATCTTCAGCTGAACATTTGCCCCAATCCTTAATTTGTTCTAACTAAATCTGGGATCATCCTCAGCTAACCAAATAAATCCAGATAAATCCGATTTTAACTGGTATTTATTTAGTTTATTCCTCTTTCTCTTCATTATTATTTTCTGCAAAATAGATATTTAAGACAAGCAAATTAGCAGATTTATTACACGATAAATGTAGGAGTGTAATGAAAAGAATACAAAATATATGTACGATCAAATACTGCATTTTCAGAGGCAAATGGGCACCATTCTAGTAGAGAGTTTAGATTAGGTTTTTTCTTTATTTTACCATAAGTTATTCATTTTATTTCTTATGTAATTTTTTGCTTTTATGTAAACTTAGATTAGAGAAGAGATTCACAAGAGAAGGAGAGGGAGAGTTGTATTGAGAGGGACATCAATGTAATTCTTTGACTTTTCTTTCATCGTTTCTTAATTGAATCTAAAATTTACCTTTTCTTTTTATTTCTTTTTGCTTAGGTACTATCCAAGTGAGTCAGGTATTGCCTAGCCTTTGCGAGTGCCATCAATAGCTTATGATAATGGGTTTTAGTCTCAATTCATATCATTTCATGCGGGCTCCTGAAGTTTTGATTATGTAATGTGGAAGAAACTCAAATCAACTCTTATGGGTTATGCGTTGATCACCTCTCGAATCAAGGTAAACGTCGCCAACGATCCAAGGTAAGTAATCAACAAAAGAGGTAAGTACTTTTCTTTCTTTCTTTCTTTTAATTTCTTAGTTTAGAATCGTTCTAAAAAACAACACTTCTTCTTTCTTTATTCTTTTTTCTTTTTAACTTAGTTTACATACACTTCTAAACACCAACACCATCTCTTCTATCATCTTCTTCTTCTAACTTAACTCTTAACAGTTTTTCTTTTCTTTTAAAACTAAGAAGAAAGAATTTAAACTGTTCTAGTAAAACTAAAAAAAAAAACTTACTTAACGCTTCCATCGCAGTCCCTCCTTGTGCATCATGACCCGCATAGCCACTTGCAACAGGGGTAGTATTGAGCAACCTAACACATTCTTAATCTTCAATTCTAAACTTCTATTTTTCTGTGCAGGTTCAGCCTCAATCACAAGTCTTTAGTTGGTGACTCTCAAATCGGATGGTCTTAGGGCATCGGGTGAGAAAACACCTCAAGAACTTAAGGACTCGAGCGAACAAGGCCACAAAACTGAAGATTTTTATTGATTGTATGGACCATTTTTAGGTATGAATATTTATGCTTTGTGAGGCACAATTAGCTAGCTTAATCAGAGGATTTTTAATATATATATATTTTATATAATGCACAAGAGTCTTTGTTTTGAATCCTTAGTGTGTAAGTGTATAAAGTGCATATTTCATCAAGATAAAATCAAGACCAAATTACTTTTCTAATTTTTCTTCCTATACCTAGAAATCAAGAAAGTAAACTTTTTTTGACTAAGTATTAAGAAATCCTAATTATGTTCCCCTTATTCTTAAGATTATCTTAATTTTTGTACAAAAATTGATCAAAATAATACTTCTCACTTCAAAAAGGTCTATATTTATTTATTTATTTATTTTGTTTTTAAATGTTAGTGCTCTTCCCCCACACTTATCTTATGCATTGTCCACAATGTATGAATGAAATATATAGATGCATGAAATAAAATATAAAAGAGGTGATGTTACCGATACATTAGGTCAAACAGACCCATCGCCGTCTCATTTTCTGGTACCGATTCCAAGAACGATTTAAGGCATTGACTATTTACTTTAAAATTATTCCCATTATTGGGGTCGCTGATCTCTACAGCATCATGTGATAATATGGTTTTCACAATGAATGACCCAATACATCTTGACTTTAACTTTCCTAAAAAAGAGATGAAACCTAAAATTATAGAGTAAAGACTTTTTTGTCCGGAGACAAAAGTTTTCCTTTTGATAAACTTATCATGAAAACCTTAACCCTATTTTTCGTGATTTTCGCATTTTCAAAGGCCTCATTTCTCAACTCCTCAAGTTTGAAAATTTGTAATTTCTGAAGATCACCAGCCTTATCTAGATCAAAATTTAATTGCTTGATTCTCATAAGGCCTGATGCTCTAACTCAACAGGTAGGTGGCAAGCCTTTCCAAAAACTAACCTATAAGGAAACATCCTTAGAATAGTTTTGAAAGCGGTCCTGTAGGTCCTGTAGGTATCTTCCAGTTTGGTGGATCAATTTTTCCGATTTTGGCTCACAATCTTCTCCAAAATAAGTTTGATTTTTCTATTGGAGACTTTTACCTGCCCACTGGTTTGAGAATGATTTGTTGTGGACAATTTATATGTTATGGCATACTCCATATAAGAGCTTCAAAAGATCTTTGCAGAAATGAGTGTCATTATCGCTGATGATAGCAGAGGGATTTCGAAGCGTGAGAAAATATTCTCCTTCAAGAACTTGACAACAACTTTGTTGTCATTTGTTCTGCTAGGAATTTCTTCTGCCCATTTTGACACATAGTTTACAGTAACCAAGATGTATTGGTTCCCTAATAAGTTAGGAAAACTACCCATAAAGTCAATGCTCCATATATCAAAAATTTTATTTTTAGAATTAGATTGAGGGGCATCATATTTTATTTCGGGATCCTTCCTTACATTTGACATCTTGCGCACGTTTTGCAGAATTTAAAGGCATCTTTGAACAAAGTAGGCTAATAGAACTCACCTTGTAGTACTTCTTCAGCAGTCTTACTGGGATCAAAGTGTCCACCACATGCAAGCTCATGATAAAAAGAGAGAACATTCTTGACTTCCTCATCGGAAATATATCTCCTAATAATTTGATCAGAACAGTACTTGAAAAGATACATTCCTCCAAAAGAAAATACCGGACTTGAGATAAGAGCCGGTAGACATCTTGTTTGACTAATAAGATGAAGTTTGGCTTGTGACTAAGTACTATGTCAGTAAACCATGGTTCTTTAGAGGCAACTAAGAGTTGTTCATCGAGAAAGTCATCATTAATAGACAATTTGTTGCAAGGAGAGATTGAGATACGTGAGAGATGGTCAGCGATAACATTTTCTACACCCTTTTGTCTTGAATTTCGAGATCAAATTCTTGAAGAAGGAGGATCCAATGAATGAGTCAAGCATTGGCATCCTTCTTAAGTATGAGGTACCTAAGTGCAGAATGATCGGTAAAGATGGTGGTTTTCGACCCAAGTAGGTAGGGACGAAATTTCTCTAAAGCAAACACTACCGCTAAGAATTTCTTCTCGATTGTAGTATAGTTCAATTGGGCATCATTAAGAGTCCTACTTGATTAGTAGATTACATGCTGCTTGTTATCAATGCACTATCCTAAGATAACACCTATGACAAAATCTAAAGCATCATACACGATCTCGAATGACTTTAACAATGCAGGGCAGAAATGATTGGTGCATATTAGCTCTTTCTTAAGCTTCTCTCAAGAATTTATGTATACATTACCAAAAGTGAAGGACCCATCTTTAACTAAAACATTAGTCAAGAATCTAGCAATCTTGCTAAAGTCCTTGATAAACCTATGGTAGAAACCGACGTGTCCTAAGATGGATCGGATATCCTTCACACATTTGGTCATAGAAAGCGTAGCTATGGCATCGATCTTAGCTTCTATCCACTTCAATCCCTTTTCTTGAGATTTTATATCCCAAGACAATTTCATGTTTTATCATAAAGTGGCATTTCTTCCAGTTTAATGTCAAATCTTTCTCAGCACAATGTTGGAGGACAAGTTCAAGATGGTAAAGTTATTGATCAAATTAATCTCCGTAGATGGAGAAATCATCCATGAAAATTTCTTGGATCCATTCTACCATGTCGAAAAATAGAGTCAACATGCAACATTGAAACATTACGGGGGCGTTACACAAACTGAAAGGCATTCGGCGATAGGCAAAGGTCCCAAATGGACATGTAAACATTTTTCTCTTGGTATTTCAGAGCTATGAAAATTTGATTGTACCCTAAGTAACCATCAAAGAAATAGTAATACTCATGGCCAGCTAGACGTTTAAACATTTGATCAATGAAGGGATGAGGGAAGTGGTCCTTATGAGTGAGAGCATTTAACTTTCTATAGTCCATGCAAACTCGAATCTTTATAGGGAGTCGAGTTTGGACCAACTTTTTATTCTCGTTTTTTTCAACGTTGAAATCGGATTTCTTCAGAGCCGCGTAAACAAGGACTGACCCATTGGCTATCGAATAGGATAGATAATCCCATTGTTTAGGAGTTTTAAGATTTTAGTATGAACAACCTCTTGCATTATAGGATCTACGTTGTGGGTCCCTCTTTGGCGTCACTTCATTTAAATGAATGCCATGTTGAACTATAACTGGACTCAACCCCTTGATGTCAGTCATAGTCTAATTTTTGCCTCCTTATGCTTCCTAAAAATTGATACAAGGCTTTTTTCTTGCCTGGCAGTCAGATGGGACGCGATGATGACTGTAAAAGTCTCTTATCTATCTAAGTAGACGTTGAGATGCTTAGGCAAGCTTTCAATTCCATGGAAGAGGAAGACTTAATTGAAGGAGGAGTCAAGTTTGTTGGCTCTGACTTGGTGAAATCGGGCTTGATGCCCAATTCACAACAGACTCAACAATCTGATTAAAGTTCAAATCTTCAAGTTCCAACTCAAATTCTCACTCAGTTTCTAACTCTATCTAGTCACTATGCTCACTCGTTAAGTTCTCAATGAGGTTTATTCAAACATTTGATCCTCTACATCACGAGGTTGCTTTTCTAAGTTTAAGACATTGACTTGTTTAGTCATATCTTCAAAGGTTAATCTCATGAATCCATTCCTACGATTGATAATTGCATTAACAGTTATAAAGAACAGACGCCCTCAGATAATGGGAGTTTGAGATCCAGGATTGGATGCAGGTTGTGTCTCAAAAATAATGAAATCGACGGCGTAGATAAACTCCCTTCCCAAATGAGAACAACAGTAATTTCACTCATGGGAACTTCTACTGTTCGGTCAGCCAATTGATGGTAACTCGGGTCAGACTAAACTGGTTCAATTCGAGTTGCCGGTATACTGAGAAGGGAGTAAGTTGATACTTGCTGGTCATCGGAAAACAGAGTTTAAGAAAAGTATTATCAGATAGTGCGGTGTTCTCTGATTTCTCGCAATGTAACCATAGTAGCAAAGGTTATACGGGTCGAATTCTCAGGGAGAGATGTAATAAAAGCTTTTCGATGTGATCTTCTATATTTGAGAAACATAAAGTATGCGGAAATATTTGTTTGTTTTAAGGACAAAGAATTTGAGATTTGTTTCGATCTTTTGCAGATATAAGAAGGGTTCATAATTTGCTAATCATCTACCATCATTAACATGTTAATATTCAATAGATAAATACTTTACTTTGAATCCTAAACAGACTAATCTACCACAAGATCAAGCAATTTTTTTATGGAAACCAAATCCTATTTGAAATAAAACATTAAACTATCAAGATTTAAATCAACCATAGGATAAGAAAAACTATTGAAGAGTATTATCAAATAATAAACTTAGTTACCCATCCTCATGTGCCTTTAAGAACACTCGCTTACACAAAGCTTGGAGTAGGCATGCAAATGATTCAATCAGGTTATCAATTAAAGCATTAGATGCTAGTGGCAGTTATAGATTAGCAAGCCATGAAAATGATTTAGTTACCCATGTTTGAGATTAAACAAAACATATTTACTAAAAAACAAGATTCAATAAAGTAAATGAAAAAGTAAATAAAAACAAGAAAATTTAGAGAAAAGTTGAACTTTTGTATTGAATTATTACCTTTCAAGTACAATCGCTCCTTCTTCCTCACAAAATTACTCTTTATCTAAATCCAAGAAAGTAAAGTCTAAAATTTGAAAGAGAGAGAAAACTAAAGAACACCCTAATTTTTTGATCTCAAAGATGCCTCTTTTCCTTTGCTCTGCCTCTGTATTTATAGTAGAAATCTTAGATAGACTCCTAGTCGAAGTTGTATACCTAACCGCCAATCAAGCAGCCACAAGATAGCTGTGTTTCTGTGGCTAGAAAAAGGGAGGCGCAACAAAGATAAGGAGGCTGAGGTTGCGTTTTGGGCTCTAACTTCTTCTCGTCCATCCATCAAGAAAAATATCCTGAGAACTTGTATTTAAACTTTAAATGTTAAGATAATATCCTTTTCTCTTGATTTGGGGAGCAAGTCATATACATTTTCAAATTTAATTTGAATTCTTCCCTTATCTCCAAACTTGAATTGATTTATCTTAGAATTTTTATTGGCTTTTTGGGCTTTTGGGCTTCTTTTGGACTTCTCTTTTCTCTTTTACTTATGGAGGACTGCACATCACTAAGCAAAAATAAAATTAAATAGCAATATTTTTATTAAAAATATATATAAAAATATGATAAATAATAAGCATATTTAATGAGTAATAACACTCCCACACCTGTCTTTTGCTTGCCCTCAAGTAATACAAATGAAAAAAAAACTAAACTAATTCTAACCTAACTCACTTTTTTAGGAATCACGGTTGCACTTAGCATTGTAACAAGCCGTTAAACCTCTTGGTTACCCCTAGATGATTAATTTTATCTCGTGAGAATTTTCAGTTGATTACCCATAAAATCTGAAAAAGAATCTAAGAAATGTTAGAATTTTTAAAATTTTCTTTTTTAGATAAAGAAGAAATATTTGACAAACTTTTACAAAATCTTAAGTAATCTATAAGTCTCTATTTAAAAACTTGTAACCATTAAAGGTAAGAATTAAAACTGTATTTTTCATCTAATCTATTATTTTACCCTAAGTCATAGCACCTTGTGACCATGAAATTTTTGCTCAGAATTCTTTAACTCCAACTCTTATGCCTTATTATATATATATAAATATATAAATATATACACACACACACATACATACATATGGTGATATTTCTTAGTTCTATAAGGCTTTCTGATTTGCCCATGTAACGAGCCTAAGGTCGGTGACTCCTAAACCGGACGGTCTTAGGGCACTGAGTGAGAAAATGTCCCTCAAACTTAAGAACTCGATCAAACAAGGCCATAAAACTAAAAGTTTATTTGTAATGTGGACCATTTTTAGGGAAGAATACTTATGATTTACGAAGCACAAATACCCAGCTTAATTAGAGGATTTTATAATAACAATTTTTTTCTTTTTTTTTTATGGCATAAGTATCTTTTTTTGTTGAACTCTAAGTGTGTGAGTGTATAAAGTATGCATATTTCATCAAGGTAAAAATCAAGACTAAATTACTTTTACAATATTTCTTCTTAAACCTAGAAATCAAATAAATAATCTTATTTTGAGAAAGTATAAGAAATCCTAATTTTGATTCTCTTATTCCTTAAAATTAACTTAACTTTTGTACAAAAATTAATCAAAACATTGTTTCTCACTTTAAAAGGAATTTTTTATATTTTTATTATATATTTTTATTATTAAAATGTTGGTGCTCCTTTCTCACACCTATCTCATGCATTGTCCTCAATGTATAAAAGAAATGTATAGATGCATGAAAATAAAATATAAAAGAGGTGATGTTACCAATACACTGGGTTGAATAGACTCATCACCGTCTCATTTACTGGCACCAATTCCAGAAAGGTTTAAGACATTGACTTTTACCTTAAAGTCATTCTCATTCTTGGGGTCCCTGATCTTTACAGCACCGTGTACGAACACGGTTTTAACAATGAATGGCCCAGTCTATCTTGACTTTAACTTTTCTGAAAAAAGATGAAGCCTAGAAATATAGAGTAATACTTTTTGTCTGAAGACAAAAGTTTTCCTTATGATAAACTTATTCTGAAAGACTTTAACCATATTTTTCGTGATTTTTGTATTTCGTAGGCCTTATTCCTCAACTCTTCAAGTTTGAAAATTTGCAATTTTCGAAAGTCACCGCCTTATCTAAATCAAAATTTAGTTTTTATTGCCAATAAGGCCCGGTGCTTGGCAAGCCTTTCCAAAGACTAACCTATAAGGAAACATCCCTAGAATCGTTTTAAAAGTGGTCATGTAGGCTCATAAGACATCTACCAGTTTGGTGGACCAATTTTCTAGTTTTGGCTCACAGTCTTCTCCAACATAAGTTTAATTTATCTATTGGAGACCTCTACCTGCCCACTGGTTTGAAGATGATAAGGTGTGGACAATTTGTGTGGTATGACATATTTTCACGTAAGAGTTTCAAAAGTTCTATTGCAGATTTTAGTGCCATTGTCACTAATTATGGCTCGAAGGGTTCCAACGCGCTTGAATTCTCTTTCAAGAACTTAATAACAACCTTGTTGTCATTCGTCTTGCTAGGAATGCCTTCTACCGATTTTGACACTTAGTCCATAGCAACCAATCTGTATTGGTTCCAAATAAGTTAGGAAAAGACCCATAAAGTAAATGGCCCAAATACTAAGAAGTTCTATTTTTAGAACTGGGCTGAGGGGCATCATATTTTATTTTGAGATCCTTCCTACTATTTGATATTTAGGGCATGTTTACAAAATTTAAAGGCATCTTTGAACAAAGTGGGCCAATAGAACCCAGTTTGTAGCACTTTTTCGGCAATTTTACGAGGACCAAAGTGTCTACCGCATGTAAGCTCATGACAAAAGGACAGAACACTCTTGATTTCCTCATTAGAAATACATCTCTTAATGATTTGGTTAGAACAGTAATTGAAAAGATATGATTCCTCCCAAAAGAAATCCCGGACTTGAGATAAGAACTGATAGACATCTTCTTTAGACCAATGAGATAGAGTTTGATTTGTAACTAAGTAGTTCACTATGTCGGCAAAACAAGGTTCCCTAAAGGCAACTTAGAGTTGTTCATCGGGAAAGTCATAATTAATAGGCATTTCATTGTGAGGGGCGTTGGGGATATGAAAGAGATGATCGACGACAATATTTTCTTCACCTTTTTTGTCTCAAATTTTGAGATCAAATTCTTGAAGAAGAAGGATCCAATGAATTTGTCGGGCCTTGGCATACTTCTTGAGCATGAGGTACCTAAGTGCAGAATAATCAGTGAAGATGGTGATTTTTGACCTAAGTAGGTAAGAACGAGATTTCTCTAAAGCAAGCATTACTGCCAAGAATTCCTTCTCCGTTGTAGCATAGTTCAATTGAGCATCATTGAGAATCCTACTTGAGTAGTAGATCACATGCTGCTTGTTATTAATGCGCTATTCTTAGATAGCGCCTATGGCAAAATCTGAAGCGTCGCACATGATCTAAAACGGGTTTGACCAATTTGGAGCTGAAATGATTGGTGTAGAAATCATGTCTTTATTAAGCTTCTCCTAAGAATTTATGCATTCATTATCAAAAGTGAAGGACATGTCCTTAGCTAAAAGATTAATCAAGGGTCTAGCAATCTTACTAAAGTCCTTGACAAACCTTTGGTAGAAACCGGCGTGTCCTAAGAAGGATTAGATATCTTTCACGCATTTGGGCATAGGAAGCTTGACTATGGCATTGATTTTAGTTCTGTCTACTTCAATCCTTTTTCTTGAGATATCATGTCCCAAGACAATTCATGTTTTACCATGAAGTGGCATTTCTCCCAATTTAGTGTCAAATTTTTCTTAACACTACATTAGAGAGCGAGTTCTAGATAATGAAGACATTGATCGAATGAATCTCCATAAATGGGGATATCATCCATGAAAATTTTTAGGAACCGTTCCACCATGTCGGAAAGCAGACTCAACATGCAACATTAAAACATTGCTTGAGGCACTGCACAAACTGAAAGGTATTCAGCGATAAGCAAATGTCATAAATGGACATGTGAACATACTCTTCTCTTGGTCCTCTGGAGCTAAAGGAATTTGATTGTACCCCGAGTAACTATCCAAGAAACAATAATACTCATGGACAACTAGATGTTCAAGCATTTGATCAATGAAGGGAAGCGAAAAATGGTCCTTACGAGTTAAAGCATTTAACGTCCTATAGTCAATGCAAACCTGAATCTTTGTAGGGAGTCGAGTTTAGACTAACTCTTTGTTCTCGTTTTCTACCATGGTAATCAGGATTTTTTCAGAACAGCATGGACAAGACTGACCCATTGGCTATAAAAAATAGGATAAATGATCTCATTTTCTAGGAGTTTCAAAATTTCAGTTCGAACAACCTCTTGTATTATAGGATTTACCCTACGTTGTGGGTCTCTCTTTGGTGTCGCTTCTTTATTTAGATGAATGTGATGCTGAACTATAGCTGGACTCAATCTCTTTTTGTCAGCCATGGTCCAACCAATAACTGTCTTATGTTTCCTAATAACTAACATGAGGCATTCTTCATTGCCGTAGTCATATGAGACGCTATGATGACTGAAAGAGTCTCTTTTTCGCCTAAGTAGACGCATTTTAGATGCTTAGGCAAAGCTTTCAATTCTATGAAAGGAGAAGACTCAATAGAGGAAAGAGTCAAGTTGACTCCAAATTTGGTGAAATAGGACTCGGTGCCCAAATTACAGCAGACTCGACAATCTGATCGAGGGTGAAATCCATAGACTCCAAATCGAATCCACTCTCAGTTTTTACCTCAAATTCTTAACTATGTTCACTCGTCAAGTTCTCAATGAGGTTAACTTCAAGTGTTTAATTCTCTATATCACGATGTTCCTTTATAGGTTGAAAATATTGACTTTTGCTAGTCATGTCTCCAAAGGTATACCTCATGGACCCGTTCTCATAATTAATAATTGCATTGACAGTAGCAAGGAATGGACGCCCTATGATAACGGGAGTTTGAGACCTAGGATTAGATACATGTTGTGCCTCAAGAACAATAAAATCAATGTGGTAGATGAATTCCCTCATTTGGATAAGGACATCAGTAATTTTTCCCTTGGAAACTTTAACTAACTGGTTAGTAAATTGGATGGTGACTTAGGCAGGACTAAGCTCGCCCAACTCGACTTGCTGGTATACTGAGAAAGGATACAAGTTGATACTTGCTTCCAAATCAAGGAGTGCAAATCTAATTTTAGTTTGTCTTGTTATGCAAGTAATGGTAGGACAACCTGGATCTTCGTACTTGACAGAGATCAGGCCGACAGTAGCTTATGTTAGTGGCTAAGAAGACTTTCTTAGGTACATTAGTCTTTCTATTCTTGGTGCACATGTCCTTAAAAAATTTTGCATATGATAGGACTTGTTAGATAGCATCAAGAAGTGGTAAATTAATTTTCACTTGATTAAACATCTCAAGTATTTTATCCATGTGTGCATTTTTTATTATTCTTAAGCCTATTTAGAAATGAAACTATAGGCTTGTGCACCTGATCGGTTGACTTGTCTTTTTCAGACTCGTCAGATTTGGATGGAGTGGAGTTAGAAGAAGTGGATGCTTGTGTAAGGTTGTGCTGTGATCAGATCTGGCTTCGGTGGTGAACTATTTCTTATTAACCTAGATGTAACTAGGTCTCTTGATCATACTTGAATGCAAATCAAGAAAAACAATATCACCAACCAAAAAAAAGGAAACAAATAATAATCAACCAAGCCTGTTCTAAGGTAGACTTAGACCAAGACGATTCCTAACTGTAGATTATCCACGAGAGGTATATTGCAGCAATTTGATCATAAGTTAATCGGCCAGGTAGGTGGTAAGATCAGTAGGAGATATTCATGCTTAGAGCAACATGCTTAATTAAGCCAAACCACTGACCTTCGAGTTTTCGCCCCTCAATCCCCTACCTTGGATATTGATTTGACAAGAGTCAAATTCTAACAACTTTCTTCTTAGGTCAATCTCCTAGTGAGTCTGAGTTTCCTAGGGCCAATGTCTATTAAAATTATAAATTAGGTTAAGGTTGTGAGTGCAATGGAGATGGTTTATCGGCCAAGGGAGGGTAATGACTTTCCCACCTTTCTTGTTTTTAGGTTTTGCCCTTAATTTGATTTATGTAAAAGTGTGCAAGTAAATAGATAAGAAGCACTCAAAGCAAATTTAGAATCACCCAAAAGTGTTTCCTAATTTTGATGCAATGCAGACTTACCTTGCCTCCAGAACTTTTCAACAGAAATTTAAATCGAAACGGAATTAGACAGATGCCTATGATGCAAAGTCTAAACATTCTTTAGACAATCAAAGCAATGGATTACTATTGTTATCAGAACATGTGAAAAAATAAAATTAAAGAAAACTTAAAGTAGCAGAGATTTAGTATCGCAGTTATGAAGCAACTACAAAAAAATCAACTGGCAGGTCCACTATTAGGTCGCAAAAACTGATGATCGATGGGAAGCGTGCATGAAAATATGTATTTTGTACAATCAGTGATAGTATGTGTGCTTTGGCTTCATCGATACTTCCGTTAGAGCAAAGTAGCTAAATAGGTCGAATTCACAGGGATGAAAGGTGATAGAAACATTAACAGTGTGTTCACATTTGTGAAAATGAGTTCTTTGTTTCAAAGAATAAAAGAGAAAAGAAAACAAAACTAGAAGTTGTAAGAGCAGAAGGCAACGAAAACATAGAAGAAATAATAAAGAAGTGGTTGTTGAAAATGGGATTTTTAAAACAAAATTAAAAAGAAGAAGAAAAGCTCATGGCTACTACCTACTAAGTACTCCACTAACTATGCTAATCTCTTAGTGATAGTTGTCTCACATGGCTCCTTGGCCATCACTAATCCTTAACTTCAAGAGATGTTACAAAGTATGGTCCATAAGATTGTTCTCTACATCCAAATCACATTAACAAGTTGTAAGCTACTATTAATTCATTAAAACCGGTTAGAGGCAAGTATGAAATAAAGTAAACATTACAAGTTAGCTTGTTTGAAGTTAGGAGTTAGAACCCATCATCATAAGCCATTAATGGCTCTTGCAAGACTAAGGCCTTGTAAAGGCTATTAGATTTATGTGGATTATCAAGTAAATGGTTAGATGTTAGTTGTTAGAAGTTAGATTGCCATGAGAGAAAACTAGCTAAACATCATGTAAAAGTAGAGAAGAAATCATGAAGGAAATGAGGACGCTTACTTAGATGTGTCACTCATCTATTACATCAACACTCTCTTTCTCTCCTGAATCAATCTCAGCCCTACTACACGATCTAAAAAGGAGAAAAAATACAAAGAAAAAAGAAGAAAATTCTTAACTACACTATTAGAGAGAAACCCTAGCCTACTGCTCTCTTTACCAAATTATGGCCTCCTGAAGGGGTATATATAGGCAAAAAAACCTTCTAGAAGAAAAGACGACGCCACGCGTCAAAATCTAAGGAGTAACTCCCTGTAATTGCTGCGGATCCGCGATAATTGTCACATTTTCATGGCAATATCAGGGAGTTACTTCCTGATATTTTGCCAGCTGGTTTATCTTGCTTCTAGGAGCTTCTGTATATTTCTGATTTTGTGTAATTTGAACTTGTATTTCTCCAGATTCATTCTCAATTTTGGGATCCAATGTATCTTCTAGAAGCCCTTTGCCTTGATCTCCAAGAAATCCGGTTTAATTACCCAAAATGGGTTTAACTAAGCTTTTATTGCAACTTTGTCCCAATACACTTGTAATCTGCATAATAGACCAAACGCGAGTTATTAAGCAGTATTTTATTAAAACTTGGCAGGAAAATGTGATAATAATAATGCAGAATTGTACACCCCCACACTTATATTTTTCTCGTCCCAAGCAAAATAAGAAAATAAAAAACTAAACTAAGAATGTTATTACACCACTTTTGCAGGTGACATGATTTCATTGAGCATGTGCAATAAGCCTTGAAACCTCTAGGTTTCCCCTAGAGGACGAGTTATAGTCTCCTGAGAATTTTCAGTAAATTACACCCATAAAATTCATAAAGAAAGAAAATAAATGTTAGTATTTTTGAAAACATATTTTGAAAGGGAGAAAATTTTCGAAACATTTTTGTAAAAATTAAGTGATCTAAGGTCTTATGTTAACCTAAACTATTTATCCATAATTTGAGTCTCCATGCAAGGACTTGTTATCAATCTAGGTAAAGAAATCAAAATTAAATTGATTATTTGATCTTTCATAAAACCTGGATAATATGCACTGATATATTTTTGGGATTTCAACTTGGACTATGATATCATTGTTTTATTTATTTTTTATATTTTTTCTTTACTTTTAGTCTACCCATGTAGTGAGCCTTTAACCGATGACTCTCAAACCAGACAGTCTTAGGGCACCAGATGAGAAAGCATCCCTCGGGTTTGAGGACTCGACTAAACAAGGTCACAAAATTAAAGGGTTTATTTGTTTTGACCACTGTTAGGCATGACTAATCATCTTCCTAAGGCACAATTAACTAGCTTAATTAGTGGCCAAGTATTTTTATAATAATAATATATTTTTTATTTTTTATTTTATAAGAGTATTTAAGTCTTTATTTTAATCCGTCAAAGAATAAGTGCATATATCTCTAAGGCAAAAAATTAAAAATCAAATTATCTTTATAATCTTTCTTCCATACACTAAAAATCAAACAATATCTCTTATTTTTATTCAAATTAAGAAATCATAATTAAAGCTTCACTGATTTTTGAGATCAACCTAAATCTCTTAAAAATGGATCAAATCTTTTTCTCTTTTTCATAAGTTTGTTAAGAAAGGAAAAATCCTATACAAAAGGAAAAATTCTAAGAAAATCCTAGAAGAAGTGAAAAATAAAAAAAATCTAAAAACTCTATGTTAGTAGAATGTTTGTAAAATGAAAGAGCAAGGATTTACCGTGTAGCTTTAGGCTAACGGGTCGTGTCCACGGGGAGGAATGCGATGAAAGCTTTTCGGCGTTTTGTTTAGTAACAAAGAAGTGCTCATTTTTTAGCTGAAAAGAGAATAGAGAGAAGGGAAGTGACTTAAAGAAAAACTTAAAATTTAGAGAAGGCTTTGGAAAAGGTGAATTTTGTATAAAGCTTGAAAAGTGATTCGTTGTTTTTTTTTAATAAAGAAGAAAATCTGGGCTCACTATCTCACTACTCAACGATTTGTTCTTCTATTGAAATCCTTAGTGCCTCAATTGGATCATAGGCAAAACTTAAGATTGACTTTAGAAAGTTTGAAGCAAAGCATATAAGATGGTTGGAAGAGTTAACTCTTTTCTTTAAGAAACCGTCTTGAATCGAATGTTAAATCATCAAGAAGTTCAAGTATGAGATAAAAATAAGTTCAAGAGACGTTTTTAAAAGAAGTAGGAGTTTAAAAATCCAAACCCATCCTCATGTGCCTTCAAGAACACTTTCAAAGAAGAAAGGCTTTAGTTTAGACATGTGAATGATTCATTGAGTCTTTTTCATGAAAATAAAAAAGAAGAAGAATTGAAGAGAGGTACAATAGTGAGCCCAGAAAATGGAATTAGCTACTCATGGAATACGAATAACAATTCAAGTAAATGAAGCAGGACATACCGTGAAATAGAGTGGAAGAAGAGAAAGTTTGTTCCTTGTATTGATGTCACTTCAATCTTCAGGTGACAAGCACTCAATTCCTCTATCTCACAGGTATTTGATCTGAACATGAATTACAAAACAATGTTACAACTTCTATACTATCTAACAAAGAGCCTAACCTTAAAGAATAAACAAAAATTCTAATCCTAGTCTTCGCCCTTTTTCAGTACAAAACCCTGTCTTTTACAAGCAAAAATCCAGAGGGAAGGGAGTGAGGAGATAAGGGGAGCAAACACTCCCCTTATCTCCACCAACAAGCCCCGGATCCGCGGCCAGGATGTGGCCAATTGGCCACATCCAGGTGGAGTGATGGTTGGCGTGGATTTGGGCTCCCTTTTGTCTTGCTGGATTCACTGTTGCAGCTCCCAGATTTGGCGAAACGATCTTTGATTTGTTGGCTTCAACCGCATGATTTGAGAAGATTCATTTCAACCGGTTTTCAACCTCTCTGATTTGCCAAGATCTGCCCTGATTCCCTGATTTCGAATTTATTCTGAATTAATTGGGCTTTTGGGCTTGTTTCTCTGGCCTATCCTTTAGCAATGGGCCTGCACTTTATAAAGAAAAATAGGACTTATTAATATGATTTATTTAGATAACAAGCATGGTAATGTGACAATATGTATGCAATATATGTGACCGATCACACTCCCACACTTATCTTTTGTCGCCCTCAAGCAAAATATCAAAACTAATTCTAATCAATTATTAGACCACTTTCGCAGGTCACTCGATTGCACTGAGCATGTGCAACAAGCCGTTAAACCTCTAGGTTACCCCTAGAGGACGAGTTTTGTCTCATGAGGATTTTCAGTGGATTGCACCCACAAAATCCATAAAGAAAGAAAAAAGTTAGTATTTTCGAAAAGCATTTTGAAAAGAGAAAATATTTGAAGTATATTTGTGAGAGTTTAAGTAATCTATAAGTTATAGGAATATCAAATTTTTCATTCCTAAACTTAGTCTCTATTCAAAAACATGTCATCAATCAAAGTAAGGAGTCAAATTGTATTTCTCATCTAATCTATTACTTTATCCTGAGTCATATGCACCATCGTGACTGTGAAGTTTGACTAAGGGTTCTTTAACATTAACTCCTATGCCTTATTTATATTTATTTTTGGTGGTATTTACTCCTTAATTCCCTTAGGCTTTCTAATCTGCTCATGTAACGAGCCTTTAGACACCCAAACCGGAAGTTTTAGGGCACCAGGTGAGAAAACACCCCTAAGGACTTAAACACTCGAGCAAACAAGGCCACGAAATCAAGTTTTTTATTTATAAAATGTACCCCTTTTAGGCGTGAATACTTATGCTTCATGAGGCACAGATACCCAGCTTAATCAGAGGATTTATATATATATATATATATATATATATATATATATATATATATATATATATATATATATATATATATATATATATATATTTCAAACTTATCTAATTATCTTTTGCATAAATACCAAGGCTTTCTTAGGCCAAAGCACCTAGCTAATCAATAATTAGATTTGTTTATTATTTTTTATAAGGCATAAGAGTCTTTGTTTTTTTTAGCCCTAAGTGTGTAAGTGTATAAAGTGTGCATATTTCATCAAGGTAAAGATGAGGACTAAATTACTTTCACAAATTTTCTTCCTAACCCTAAAAATCAAACAAGTCATCTTATTTTGACAAAGTGTAAGAAATCCTAATTATGATTTTCCTATTCCTTAAAATTGACTTAATTTCTTACAAAAAATATATCAAAATATTGTTCTTACCTTTTAAAAAGTTTTTTTTTGTTTATATATCTATATATATATATATATATATATATATATATATATTTTCTTTTCCTTTTTTTTAGTTATATTAGTCATGTTAGAACCCTCCCCTACACTTATCTTATGCATTGTCCCCAATGTATGAAAGAAATGTATAGATGCGTGAAATAAAATAGAAAAGAGGAAAGTTACCGATATACTGGGTCAAAAAGACCCACAGCCGTTTCGTTTACCGGCACCGATTCCAAGAAAGATTTCAGGCGTTGACCATTTACCTTAAAGTCATTTCCATTCTTGGGGTCACTAATCTCTACTGCACCGTGTGGAAACATGATTTTTACAATGAATAACCCAGTCCATCTTGATTTTAATTTTCCTGAAAAAAGATGAAGCCTAAAATTATAGAGTAAGACTTTTTGTCCTGGAACAAAGATTTTTCTTATGATGTGTTTATCATGAAAATTCTTAACTCTATCTTTAGTGATCCTAGCATTTTCATAGGCATCATTTCTTAACTCCTCTAATTCGAAAATTTGTAATTTTTGAAGGTCACCGGCCTTAGTCAAGTCAAAATTCAACTGCTTGATTGCCCATAAGGCTGGGTGCTCTAACTCAACGGGTAGGTGACAAGCTTTACCATAGACTAACCTATAAGGAGACATTCTTAGAATCGTCTTGAAAGCGGTCCTGTAGGCCCATAGGTCATCTACAAGTTTGGTGGACCAATCTTTCCGATTTTGGTTCACAGTCTTCTCCAAGATAAGCTTGACTTGTCAATTGGAAATCTCAACCTGCCCACTGGTTTGAGGATGATAAGGTGTGGACAACTTGTGAGTTATGGCATACTTTCGCATAAGAGCTTCAAAAGATCCATTGCAAAAGTGAGTGCCATTATCACTAATGATAGCACAAGGGGTTCCGAAGCGTGAAAAAATGTTCTCTTTCAAAAACTTTATGACAACTTTGTTATCATTAGTTCTACTAGGAATAGCTTCTACCCATTTGGACACATAGTCCACATCAACAAATATGTATTGGTTTCCAAATGAATTAGGAAATGGACTCATAAAGTCGATGCCCCAAACATCAAAAGTTCTATTTCTAGAATTGGTTTGAGGGGCATCATATTTCGTTTTGAGATCCTTCTTACCATCTGACATCTAGGGCACGTCTTGCAAAATTCATAAGTATCTTTGAACAAAGTGGGCCAATAGAATCCACTTTGTAGTACTTTTTCAGCAGTCTTGCGAGGACCAAAGTGTCCACCGCATGCAAGGTCGTGACAAAAGGATAGAACACTCTTAACCTCCTCATCAGGAATGCATCTCCTAATAATTTGGTCAGAACAGTACTTAAAAAGATACGGTTCCTCCCAAAAGAAATACCGGACTTGGGATAAGAGCCGGTATATGTCATTTTTGGACCAATGAGACGAAGTTTGGTTTGTGACTAAGTAATTCACTATATCAGCATACCAAGGTTCCCTAGAGATGGCTAAGAGATTTTCATCAGGAAAATCCTCATTTATGGGTAATTTGTTACATGGAGAATTAGGAATTCGTGAGAGATGGTCAGCAATGACATTTTCTACTCCTTTCTTGTCTCGAATCTCAAGATCGAATTTTTGAAGAAGGATGATCCAACGAATGAGTCGGGCCTTGGCATCCTTCTTCATCATGAGGTACCTAAGCGCAGAATGATCGGTGAAAATGGTGGTTTTGGATCCTAGTAGGTAGGGACGAAATTTCTCTAGGGCAAACACTACTGTTAAGAATTCCTTCTCAGTCGTAGTGTAGTTCAATTGAGCATCGTTGAGAGTCCGACTAGAGTAGTAAATCACATGCTGCTTGTTATCAATGCGTTATCGTAGGACAGCGCCTATGACAAAATCAGAAGCATCGCACATGATTTCTAACGGCTTAGACCAATCCGGTGCAGATGTGGTTGGTGTAGAAATAAGCTCTTTCTTAAGCTTCTCCCAAGAATTCATACATTGAGCATCGAAAGTGAAGGACACGTCCTTTGCTAACAAATTAGTCAAGGGCCTAAAAATCTTGCTAAAGTCCTTGATAAATCTTCAGTAAAAACCGGTGTGTCCTAAAAAGGATCTAATATCCTTCACGCAATTGGGCATGGGAAGCTTTGCAATAACCTCAATTTTGGCTCTATCCACTTCAATTCTTTTCTTGGAGATTTCATGACCCAAGACAATTCCATGTTTTATCATGAAGTGGCATTTCTCCCAGTTCAGTGTCAGATTTTTCTCAGCACAACGTTGGAGGACAAGTTCTAAATGGTGGAGATATTGAGTGAACAAATCTTTGCAGATGGAGAAATCATCCATGAAGATTTCTAAGAATCGTTCTACCATATCAGAAAAGAGACTCAACATACAATGTTGAAACGTTGCTGGGGCATTGCATAAGCCGAAAGGCATTCGACGATAAGCAAATATCCCAAATGGACATATGAACATAGTCTTTTCTTTGTCCTCAGGAGCAATAGGGATCTGATTATATCCCAAGTAAACGTCCAAGAAACAGTAATACTTGTGTCCCGCCAAACGTTCAAGCATTTGATCAATGAAGGGAAGCATTAAGCTTCCTATAGTCAATGCAAACTCGGATCTTCGTGGGAAGTCGAGTGTGGACCAACTCTTTGTTCTCGTTTTGCACTACGGTGAAACCGGATTTCTTTGGAACCGCGTGGACAGGACTGACCCATTGGCTATCAGAAATGTGATAAATTATCCCATTGTCTAAGAGTCTTACAATTTCAGCATGAACAACCTCTTGCATTATAGGGTTTAACCTACGCTGTGGGTCTCTTTTAGGTGTGGCATCTTCATTGAGATGAATGCGATGTTGAACGATGGTTGGACTTAATCCCTTTATATCAGTCATAGTCTAATCAATGGCTTTTCTATGTTTTCTTAGAATTACTTTAAGATCTTCTTCTTCCCCGTCATTTAAATGGGAGGCAATGATGACAGGAAAGGTCTCTTGTTCGCCTAGATAGACGTACTTGAGATGCGCAGGTAAGGCTTTCAATTCTAAGGAAGAGGAAGGCTCACTGAAAGGACTAGTCAAATTTGTTGGCTCCATTATTGGTGAAATAGGGTTCGAGGCCCAATTCACATCAGAATCTACAACCTGATCAAGATTAAAGTCGCCAGACTCTAACCCGAAGTCACACTCAGTTTCTAGTTCCAATTCTTCCCTATGTTCACTTGTTAAGTTCTCAATTAGGTTGACTTCAAATGTTTGGTCCTCAACATCGCGGGGTTATTTTCCTAGATTGAAGACATTGACTTCTCTAGTCATGTCCCTAAAGGTTAACCTCATGGACCCATTCCTACAATTAATGATGGCATTGGCAGTAGTAAGGAATGGTCGCCCTAGGATAACAGGAGTTTGAGCCCTATGATTGGAGTTGGACACAGGTTGTGTCTCTAGAACTATGAAATTGATAGGGTAAATAAACTCCCCGATCCGGATTAGGACATCATTAATCTTCCCTTTTGAAACTTTTACTGAACGGTAAGCCAGTTGGATAGTGACTCGAGTTGGACTAAGATCGTCTAACCCGAGTTGTTGATAAACTGAGAATGGAAGCAAATTGATACTTGCCCCCAAGTCAAGAAGTGCACGAATAATCTCAGCTTGTCCTATTGTGCAGGCACCTGGATCCTTGTACTTAACAGGGATCGGACCCGATAGTAACTCACTAATGTTAGTGGCTAAGAAGACCTTTTTTGGTACATTAGTCTTTCTCTTCTTGGTGCACATGTCCTTAAGAAACTTAGCATAGGATGGGACTTGTTGGATGGCATCAAGAAGTGGCACATTTATCTTCACTTGATTAAATATCTTAATTATCTTGTCCATGTGTGGATTTTGCTTGTTATTTTTCAGCCTATTAGGAAATGGTACTATAGGCTGGTGCACCTGACTGGTTAACTTATCTTTCTCAGATTCGTCAGATTTGGAAGGATTTGGATTAGATGAAGTGGATACTTGATTGTGGTTGTGCTAAATGGGATTGGTTGGCGTTGACACTTGATTATTAACTTTCTTTCCTGACCTCAATGTATGAACAACATTACATTGATTTAATGATTGATCCTCAGCCAAATGAGCTTGTTGAGAATTCCTAGAATTGGTTATTGGCTGACTAGACAAGGTACCCTTCTGTCTCTCATTCTGTGGAGTGGCAGTTGGCTCATTTGAACCTCTAACCTCTGTATAGTTTGCATGAGAGAATCTTGATTTTTCATGTATCTTACTATGTTTCTCTCAAAGTCAGTCATTCTCCTTTCTAGTTGAGGATTCTGGAAGGAAGATTGTAGAGCTTGGTGGGGAAAGTTTTGTTGATAGTTTGAAAAGTTAGGTGGATGGTTGGGAGAATTATTGTGGAAATTAGAAAAGTTCGGTTGATGATTGGAAGAATTATTGGCATGATGGAAGTGGCTAACATGATTTGACCGTGAGTGGTCATTGTTATTTAGGCTCCATGAGAAATTAGGGTGATTTCTCCAGCCAGGATTGTACGTTGGTACGTAAGGATAATTGTTCAACCTTGAAAAGGCCGCATTCATCGGTTCATGAAATTGTTGCTGAGCCTGAAACACAGGGCACTCCTCGAACACATGATTCATGGCTTGGCAGTAAGTACAACCCGAGGTTAAAAATTGGTTTGGGCTGACTTGATTGATTGGACTTGGTTCCTTAGTTTCTAAAACTTTCAGTCTTATTACTAGGTTCGCTAACTTAGCCTCATTAGCTATGGATGATTCAATAAAATAGAGACCTCCTTTTGAAGAGATGGAGTTTGGATTCCTAGAGGTTTCACCAGTAGGTTCCCATTGGATGGTCTTTTAAGCTAGGTTTTCATATAAATCTCAACCTTCATTTTCATCCTTCTGCAAGAATCCCCCTTGGCATATACTTTCTAAGAGGGTTTTGGTAGAATAGTCTAAACCGTCATAAAGAATTTGGCATTGTCGCCATTTCTTTATTTCATGATGAGGACATTGGACAAGGAGGTCTTTAAAGCGTTCATAGTACCTCCAAAATGGTTCACTAGGTTCTTGCTTGAATTGCATGATGTTCTTCCTAATGAGAGCGGTCTTATGAATTGGATAGAATTTCTTCAAGAAGACCTTAATGAAACCATCCCAAGATGTGATAGAGTCGGCCGCTAAGCTGTAAAGCCATTTCTTTGCTAAGTCCTTAAGAGCGCAAGGGACAAATCTCAACCTAATAGCATAATCTACAAGGTGTGGGATTTTCATCATTAGACATACTTCCTCAAATTCTCTTATGAAGAAGTAAGCATCTTCGGACTCTAAGCCAGAAAACTTGGGGAGTGTGTTGATGAATTGTATTCACCAACCGATGGAAGTAGAATGCAAGATGGAAGTGAGGTTCTAATGGGATAGAACCTATCCTGCAATGATGTTGGTCGAGCCATAACTGGATCTGGTCTTGGTTCAAACTTGGGTGGTGATGTGTTTTTAGTCAACCTAGATGAGTTAGGGTCTCTTGACCACACTTGCATACACAAACACAATCACAATTACAAACAAGTTTACCAACAGTCAACAAGAGTAATCAACCAAGCCTAGTTTAAGGTAACCTCGACCTAGACAACTCCTAACTGGTTGATTGTCCACAGGAGGTATAATGTAAACTTTGACCACAAGCTAATCAGCCAGGTTAGGGAAAGATTGGTGGGAGGTTATCCGTCAAAGACGTTCCTTAATAAAGTAACTACCAACCTTCAGGCTTTCGGCCCTTAATCCCCTTCCTAGACACCGATTTGACAGGAGACAAATTCCAACACCTTCCCTCTTAGGATAATCTCCTAGTGAGTTCGAGATGTCCTAAGGCCAATGTCTATCAGATTTTATTTAGGCTTAGGTTGTGCGTGCTTGGAGATGGTTTGTGGGATAAGGAAGGGTAATGACTTCCCCACCTTATCTTGAATTGAATTTTGCCCTTAGAATTTATTGTGCAAAGTGTGCAAGATATAGAAAAGTAACATTCAAAAGCAAAATATCACCCAAGAATGTTTCCTAAACTATATGCTATGCATACGTACCTTGTCTCCAGCTCTCTTCAATAGTAATTATAAAATAAACGTAATTAGATAAATGCCTAGAATGCAAGTCTAAACGTTTTTTTTAAGCAATTAACAATCACTCAAATTACTGTTGGATTAAAATAGGGATTGTGAATAGAAGATATAGCAAGAAATATAACACACAAAAACTTAATTATTGCAAGCAATATGTCCTGCAAAAAAAAAGTTTTAGTAGTTCAACAAATTTTCAACTTATGCACTTGCAATTTCTTGAAATTCTGTTTCCTACTTTCGAGAGTAGGGGCACAGAATAGTAAGTCTTCTCCTGCAAAGCTTGAATGCTAAATCTGAATCTTGACGTCCCTGAAACAAGACACCAAACTTGTTAAAAAAATAAATACACCATTCCCTCCCCGGCAACAGCGCCAAAAATTTGTTTGTAAAATGAAAGAGCAAGGATTTACCGTGTAGCTTTAGGCTAACGGGTCGTGTCCACGGGGAGGAATGCGATGAAAGCTTTTTGGCGTTTTGTTTAGTAACAAAGAAGTGCTCATTTTTTAGCTGAAAAGAGAATGGCGAGAAGGGAAGTGACTTAAAGAAAAACTTAAAATTTAGAGAAGGCTTTGGAAAAGGAGAATTTTGTATAAAGCTTGAAAAGTGATTTGTTTTTTTTTTAATAAAGAAGAAAATCTGGGCTCACTATCTCACTACTCAACAATTTGTTCTTCTATTGAAATCCTTAGTGCCTCAATTGGATCATAGGCAAAACTTAAGATTGACTTTAGAAAGTTTGAAGCAAAGCATATAAGATGGTTAGAAGAGTTAACTCTTTTCTTTAAGAAACCGTCTTGAATCGAATGTTAAATCATCAAGAAGTTCAAGTATGAGATAAAAACAAGTTCAAGAGACATTTTTAAAAGAAGTAGGAGTTTAAAATTTCAAACCCATCCTCATGTGCCTTCAAGAACACTTTCAAAGAAGAAAGGCTTTAGTTTAGGCATGCGAATGATTCATTGGGTCTTTTTCATGAAAATAAAAAAGAAGAAGAATTGAAGAGAGGTACAATATTGAGCCCATAAAACGGAATTAGCTACACATGGAATATGAAAAACAATCAAGTAAATGAAGCAGGACATACCGTGAAATGGAGTGGAAGAAGAGAAAGTTTGTTACTTGTATTGATGTCACTTCAATCTTCAGGTTACAAGCACTCAATTCCTCTCTCTTACAGGTATTTGATCTGAATTATGAATTACAAAACAATGTTACAACTTCTATACTATCTAACAAAGAGCCTAACCTTAAAGAATAAATAAAAATTCTAATCCTAGTTTTCGCCCTTTTTTAGTACAAAACCCTGCCTTTTATAGGCAAAAACCCAGAGGGAAGGGAGTGAGGAGATAAGGGGAGCAAATCTCCACCAACAAGCCGCGGATCCGCGGCTTGGGCCGCGGATCCGCGGCCAAGATGTGGTCAATTGGCCACATCCAGGTGGAGCGATGGTTGGCGTGGATTTGGACTCCCTTTTGTCTTGCTGGATTCACTGTTGCAGCTCCCAGATTTGGCGAAACGATCTTTTTGATTTTTTGGCTTCAACCGCATGATTTGGGAAGATTCATTTCAACCGATTGTCAACCTCTCTGATTTGCCAAGATCTGTCCTGATTCCCTGATTTTTGAATTTATTCTGAATTAATTGGGCTTTTGGGCTTGTTTCTCTGGCCTATCCTTTAGCAATGGGCCTGCACTTTATAAAGAAAAATAGGACTTATTAATATGATTTATTTAGATAACAAGCATAGTAATGTGACAATATGTATGCAATATATGTGACCGATCATAGAACTTTCCTCACACTTATCTCATGCATTGTCCTCAATGCATCGTGAATGTATGTATCCATGAAAATGCAGAAGGAAAGAAAATTCACCTTAAGGTGGTGGTCCGGTGGAGGTCTGATTGGTGCATAAAATACAGCCCAATTCAAAGATTGTGAAGTTCGCAGGAACCCACCAGTGACCTCTCAAATATAACCCAGTAATTGACTGTATATGTGTATGATTTTTATTAGAAAATTTACCCCATCAAATTTTCAATTTTGAAAAATAATTTCTGAGTTATTTTTATCAACACCTTTATCCCAGAATGGAATGTGATAGGATGAAATGAGTGATTTGGGCTTAGAAGGTACATGAACTAATACTGACTCAGGAAAGTGACTGAAATCAAGTAAAAATTTTAGAGTCAAAATTGGTTCAAAAATTGGGTCCAAACCAAGAAATTCATTTTTCCTAAATGGAATGTGAATTTGCAAAATTGGTAATTCAAGTTCATGATGAATTGGTACAGGATTCAATGCTGACTCAAAAAAGTGATTACAATTAGGTAAAGATATCAGAGTTAATATTGAATCAAAATTTGAAAATAAATCATAAAATTGAGGATCAGTATCACATTCCTGTTTGAGTTCAATTTCATAAAAATGAAGACTAGCCAATTTGTCAATGGGACTCTCAAAAGTATGGTATTGATCAAGTTCTATTTGTTGATCGTGAAACATTGGTGATTCAATTTCACGATGTACAGGATTCAATACTGACTCGGAAAAGTGATTAAAATCAGATAAAGATACTGAAGTCAATTTGAGTCAAAATTTAGAATTAAATTATCAAGTTGAGGCTCATGATTACATTCATGTTCAAGTTCAATTTCAGGAAAGAAATAACTTGCTAAAATGTCAATGTGATTCTCAAAATATTGATTTTGGTCAAGTTCAAATGGTTGTGATGAAAATGAATCTTGGTTTTCAAAACACCATGATTCTTGGGTCGAATCGATAGGGTTAGAGATATCAGAATTGGTCAAAAAATGATAGGGAAGAGTTTTCTCATTCCTATAATTCTGGACCAATTGACTTATTTATGCTTCTAACTTAACAATAGAGTGGGTTATGACATTTTGGGTCTGAATCATATCTTCCATACTCTTTGCAATTAGTTCTTCTTGAAAAAGGTGAGTATGGAAGTTGATTTTGAAAATTGTGATGAAATTGTGAGTCCATCAGATTTTGAGATTGCCGCTCAGACTCTTACAAGACTTTCATACTTAGTTCTAACACAGATTTTTCTACAATTGGTAATTCTAGAAAAAGAGTATATGAAGCTTGATTTTGGAAAATTATGAGTCCATCATGATTTGAAATTATCGCTCGGACTCACGCAAGAGTTTCATACTAATTTTCAAGGCTGATGGTTGTTCATTTTGAAGAAATGGGACTGGAAAGGATGAGTATGAATCTTAAAATTTTGGTTGAAATGGTGAGTCCAACATGTTTTAAGATTGTCGCTCGGACTCACGCAAGAGTTCCATACTCATGTCCAAGACTGATGGTTCTTCATTTTGAAGAGGTGGGATCGAGTATGAATCATAGAAATTTTGTGGATATGGGGAGACCAGCATGATTTAAAATTGTCGCTCGGTCTTCTGCATGGCTTCTATACTTTTTTTTAACTCAGATTTTTCTTCAGTCGGTGGTACTGGAAAAAGAGTATATGAAGTAGGATGTGGGAAGGATTGTGAAGATTATGAGTCAAGCATATTTTGAAATTGTTATTAGGACTTAAGCATAACTTCTATACTCTTTTCTAAATCAGATTTTTCTTCAATCGGTGGTCCTGAAAAAAGAGAATATAAAATAAAAGAGGGGAATAAATTTTGTGGATAAGGTGTTTGAAAGTTTAACTCAAGGGAGGTGAATCCCCGTTGACTCTATGGAGAGTGGAAATCATTTTGAAAATTTTGGTCTTAAGATTAGAGATATGGGCCATATTGAGCCGAATACATCCAACCCGATCTATTTGATTGCTTCACATTGTACAAAACTGGGTTGAATTTATTCGAGCCAAATAAAGTTAGAGTGAAATATGAATTCATATTAGGATTAAAAAAATTATTGTTGAAATCTATTTCACAAACAAACACAAACAAAAGGAAAGAAAACAAGCTTATGCTAGGGTTGACCTAGACCTAGACGACTCCTAACTGGTCAACTGTCCAGGAGAGGGCTATTGTAGTATCTGACCATGAGCTAATCAGCTATGTAAGGGTAAAATTCAGTGGGAGGTATCCGTGCGTAAACAACGGGCCTTAATTACTGGTTAAGGTTTAACCTGCACACGGAAAATACAGAATTTCAGAACTTAAGAATAAAGTGCAAGATACTCAATGCTACCGTCATAGTAAGTAGCTATGCGGGTTGTGATCCACGAGAAGAGACTAGTGATGGAAGCTTTTAGTAATTTCTCTTTTAGTTCACTAAAAATGGTTAAAGTTCTTCTTCATTCTTTAGAAAGAAATGAGGAAAAAAGCAATGTTAGGTTAGATTGAAGGTGGTATATTGGAGAAAGTGGTGATCTTGAAAAATAGAAAATTAAGTTAAAGAAAGAAATAAAAAGAGTGAAGAAAAGAGAGTTGTAATTGAAAGTGTGTTCTATACTAAGATATCAAAAGAACGAAGAAAAGAAAACTTTCTTCTTTTAGCAGATAACTTACCTTGGATCTTTGGCATGTTTACCTGGATTCAGAGGCGATCAGCACATAGCCTCATTGAACTCAATCCTCCATCCACATTCCATCTTCAAGAACTTCGACGAGCAAGCATGAAATGATACAGATTTATTGGAGGAATCCATCGTCATGAGATATCGGTGGCACTCGCAAAGCAAGGCAAGGCCGATGCTATAAGACTTACTTGGATAATTATCAAAACCAAAAAGAAGATAAGTAGAAGAAGAAGAAAAAGAACATAATCATGTTACCTTTTGATTGCATAAAGAAACGATGAAAGAAAGGAGAAAATTTCTTCAGTGTCGCTCTTAACATAAGTCACTCTCTCTCTCTTATTTACATGAATCTCAGTCTAACCTATGTTTACAAAGAAATAAAACTTACATTAAGATAAAAATGAAAACCTATACTACACTAGAATGAAAACTAGCCTAAGAATCCTTCTTTGCCTAATCGTTCTCTCTGGCCTCAGAATTTGCAGGTATTTATAGTGAAAATGTAACTGGGGAGAGTGTCTGAAGATAGGGAAGCAAATCTCCCCATATCTTACCAAAATGCGGCGGATACAAGGTATTTGCGATGAATAAGCGGCAAAGGATGTGGCCATCTGGCCACGTCCTGGGAGAAGATCTCGCATATGCCCTGCTTTGCCCTTTTATCCAACTGGTTTCTCGATTTGAGCTCTGGATTTATTGATAACAATGTTGATCTTCAGCTAACCGAAATAGATTCATAAAAATCCGAATTTAACTAGTTTTCATTTGGTGTTATCTCTCTTATTTGCTCTGATTTTCAGCTGAATATTTGCTCTCATCCTTGATTTTGATTTAATCTGAATTTTAGTGGGCTTTTAGGCATATTTTCTCTCCTCTTTCGTTTTGTAAAGGTCCTGCAAATAATTAGACAAAAAGATAATTAAATAGAAGAGTTTATTAAACAAATAATATGGGAATGTGACGATAAATATGCAATATTAAATCGATCAATTATGCCAAGCCACTAAATCTTTGAGGCTTTCCCTCTTAATTCCCAATCCTTAGACACCGATTTAGTAAGAGTCCGATACTAACAACTTCCTCCTGAGGTTAATCTCTTAATGAATGCGAGATGTCCCTAGGGGCCAACGTCTATCAAGTTTTATTTAGGCTTAAGTTGTGGGGGGGGTTTGGATTAATGGAGGGTAATGACTTTCCCACCTTATATTATCATGGGATTTGCCTTTAATTCTGATTCGTGCAAGTATACAATATAGACAAGAATAAATACTCAAGTAAGTAAATTACCCACGTGATTTTCCTATGCTATATGTAATGCAATATGTACACTTCATTCCAGCTCACAATAACAGAACAAAATATAGTAAATGGAATTGAAATCGACGCGTGCCTATAATGCAAATGTCTGAACCGGTTTTAAAGCATCCAATTACTATTTATGTTGTTTATTAATACAATGAATAGGCAACCATTACAGAAATCTAATAGCAGAATTCATTATAACATGACTTTTGGAACAACCTCGCAAAAGCTACCATTCCCCAGAACTTGCCCGCATTTTCGCGACCAAAAAACCCGGGCGCAACAATCTATTGGAAGCATGCCCCCTGCTTTTGTGAGCAGGGAGCTATAGGTATGTGCTATGTTCTGAAGAGTTGAAAAATTGACCTTCACACCAAAACAGAGAAGAGAATGTTATCAAAAACATGAAATCAAACCATTCATGTCCCCGACAACGACGCCATTTTTATGATTGATGAGAAGTATGCACAAAAACTTGTATTTTGTAAAATTAGTAATAGTATGTGTGCTTTGCCTTACTCGATACTTCCGTTATAGCAAAGTGGCTAAACGGGTCGAATCCACAGGGACAGGAGGCGATAAAAGCATTAACAATGTGTTCACGTTAGTATTAACGAGTTTTTTTTTGTTTTAAAGATTCAAAAGAGAAAACAAAACAAAACTAGAAGTGGTAGGAGGAGAAGGCAATGAAAACATAGAAGAAATAATAAAGAAGTGGTTGTTGAAAATGAGATTTTTAAAACAAAACTAAAAAGAAAAAGAAAAGCTCATGGTTACTAACTACTAAGTACTCCACTAACCATGTTAATCTCTTAGTGATAGTTGCCTCACATGGATCCTTGGCCATCACTAATCCTTGGCTTCAAGAAATGTTACAAAGCACGGTCTATAAGATTGTTTTCCACATGCAAACCATATTAACAAGGTGCAAGCTACTATTAATCTATCAAAACTGGTTAGCGGCAAGCATGAAATAAAATAAACATTGTAAGTTAGCTTGTTAGGAGTTAGGAGTTAGAACCCATTACATGAGCCATCAATGGCTTTTGCAAGAGCAAAACCTTGTAGGCTATTAGATTCATGTGGATTATTAACCCTGTATATTTTGGTTTTGCGTAATTTGGACTTGTATTTCTCCAGATTCATCTTCAATTTTGGGATCCAATGTATCTTCTGGAAGCCCTTTGCCTTGGTCTCCAAGAAATCTGGATTAATTACCCAAAATGGGTTTAATTAAGCTCTTATTGCAACTTTATCCCTATACACTTGTAATCTGCATAATAAACCAAAACACGAGTTATTAAGCAGTATTTTATTAAAACTGGGTAGGAAAATATGATAATAATAATGCATAATTGGATACTAATCAGAAACGCGATTTTGATCGCATTTGTGCGGCTAAATAATGGAGTCCTGAGCTCTGCTTTCATGAGAAGAGGCACAAACAAGTAAGCAAGGTTCTGTAACTCCCCGTTTCCTGAAAATATCTCTACACACATAAATAGAGAAGAGAAAGTATTAGTAACTGTACTATTTTTCCAGGCAACGTTGTCAAAAATTAGTCATGGGAAAATAGAGTTTAAGGAAAGTGTTATCTGATAGTGCGGTGTTCTCTGATTTCTCGCAATGTAACCATAGTAGAAAGGGATATACGGGTCAAATCCTTAGAAGAGATGCGATGAAAGCTTTTTGGTACGGTCTTCTCTGTTTGAGAAACATAAAAGAAAGAATGAGAAAATATTTGTTTGGTTTTAAGAACAAACAATTTGAGATTTCTTTCAGTCTTTTGCAGATATAAGAAGGGTTCACAACTGGTAACCATCTACTACCACTAACATGCTTATATTCAATAGATAAATACTTCACTTTGAATCCTAAACAGATTAATTTACTGCAAGATCAAGCAAAACAAATAAGATGGAAACCAAATCCTATTTGAAATAACACTTAGTTAAAATTTAACATTAAACTATCAAGATTTAAATCAATCATAGGATAAAAAAAATTATTAAAGAGTAAATCCTTAAACAAGATAAGTTGGGGAAGTCATTACCCTTTCTTAGCCCAAAAACCATCTCCTCACTCACTAACCTAGCCTAACATAAAATGAGTAGACGTTGGCCCTAGGGACATCTCGGACTCAAATAGGGATTGACTTAAGGGGAAAGTTGTTAGAAGTTGACTCTTGCCAAATCGGTGTCTAAGGTTGGAGATTGAGGGGCGAAACCCAAAGGCTGGTGGTTTGGCATAATTAGGTGCGTTGCTTAGGCATGGATACCTCCCACCAATCTTGCCCCTAGCTAGCCGATTAACTTGTGTCCAGGTTATGCAATATACCTCCTGTGGATAATCAACAGTTAGGAGTCGTCTAGGTCTAGCTCTACCCTAACATAGGCTAGATTTTTCTTTATTTTCTTGTTTGTTTATTTGTTTGTTTTTGTTTGTTCTTGTGAAAAATGGATTATAATTACAATTATTCTGATTATAACTCAAATCCATATTTCACCCCAACCTCTTTCAATTCGGATATTACAACCCAGCATTACATAACTCTAACCAACCAAGTATGCGAGATTGGTCTTATCCGAATCAATATATGCCCCAATCCCAATACCATGAACAAGAATGGGATAATCATTACCACTCTTCACTGAGTCGGTGGGGATACAACTCCCCCGAGTTTACTATCAACAACCTTACCAACTAACCGTTTCATATAATCCATACCAAGACCAACCTATAGAAGAGAAATCTTCTTTAGAAAAGACTTTTGAAGCCTTCCTTGAGTCCACACGACAAGTACAAATCATAGCGGACTCAATTCTCCCAAACAATTCCAAATTCAAGATCCTTACTCTAATTTTCAAGTCCAACCACAACATGAAGAACCTGTTGACTTTGAAAAGAATATGGAATTCATTATTCAGTCCCAAAATGATTGTATTCAATCCCAAACGGATTATCTCAAATCTCTTAATAGGTTAGAAGCAAAAGTGAGTCATTTGGTCAACATAATTAATGATAGGAATGAGGAAACTCTACCTAACACATTTTCGATCACTCCTGATTCCCCTAGCCATATTGACGAAGAATCATAGCATCTTGAAGATTGTAACCAAGATTCAATTTCACCACAAAATTTTGAACTTGACCAATATCAACCCATTGATAAATTGGCAAGTTTTCATTTCAATGAGATTAAACTTGAAGATGAATGTGATACTGATTCCCAATATTGTGATTCAGTTCCACTTTTTGAATCAATGCTGACTCCGATTTTCTTTCCTGATTTGGACCCAATTTTGAAGCCAACACTGATTCCTATCCCCGTTGAGCTTGAACATGAACCAACTATATTGGATAGTCATATTCCATTGTTGGAAAATAAATGTGAACTTGAATTCTATGATTTGGACCAAATCCATGAACCAACTCCTACTCTCGAACCTAAACTTGATTTGAGTTTTATTCCCGAGTTAGTATCGGTTTCTATTCCCTTCATTGTTGAGCCCAAATCATCCATTCCACAAAATAATATTCCATTTTTGACCAAGGTTTAGATCAATATGACTCTGTGATGATATCCCAAGACTGGTCATATAACCGGAAAAAATTTCATGCTAGGAAATTGCACGATCCTATTCATATTGGGGAGTATAAAAATGTTAATAGGAAAGAGGTTATGAAAGATGGGTTCCATAAAAATTCACAGTATCTAGATTGGGAAGAAATGCTTGGCCCAATAAGACCACCACCAGAACCACCACCTTGAGGTGACAATTTTCCTTCCCTTTCTCTTTTTTTCATATATTAATGCATTTCATTCATACATTGAGGACAATGCATGAGTTAAGTGTGGGGGAGGGTTTACTAACATGCTAACTTCACTAATCTAAAAAAAAGTCTTTCTTCAAAACTTTAAAAAAAAACTTTCTTTAAAACTTTTTGAAAAGGAAAATAATACTTTGACTTATTTTTTGTAAAAAAATTAAGTTAATTTTAAGGAATAAGAGGATCATAATTAGGATTTCTTATACTTGGTCAAAATAAAATTTTTTGTTTGATTTTGAGGTTAGAAAGAAAATTTGAAAAAGTAATTTAATCTTGATTTTTACCTTGATGAAATGTGCATACTTTATACACTTACACACTTAGGGTTCTAAAACAAAGATTCTTATGCCTTATATATAAAATATAAATATATACATATATAAAAAAAATCCTCTGATTAAACTGGGTATTTGTGCCTCATAAGGCATAAATATTCACGCTTAAAGTGGTTCAATAAATAAAAATCCTTAGTCTTGTGGCCTTATTTGCTCGAGTCCTAAGTCTTTGGGGTGCTTTCTCACCCGGTGCCCTAAAATCGTCTGATTTGGGAGTCACCGACTAAGGCTCATTACATGGGCGAATTAGAAAGCCTAATAGAGCTAAGGGATATTACTGCCATAAATTAAAAAAAGAAAAAAGGAAGGAAAATAATAAGGCATAAGAGTTAGAGTTGATGAATCCTGAGCCAAATTTTCACGGTTACAAAATGCATATGACTTAGCGTAAAATAATAGACTAAATGAGAAATATAATTTTAATCCTTACCTAGATTGAAAACAAGTTTTTGAATAAAGACTAAGTTTAGGAATGACTAAGTTTTGATAATCCTATGACTTATAGATTACTTGAAATTTTACATTAATACTTCAAATATTTTTTCCTTTCAAAATGCGTTTTTTAAAAAAATATTAACAATTCATTTCTTTTTCTTCATGGATTTTGTGGGTGCAATCCACTAAAAACCCTCGCGAGACAAAACTCATCCTCTAGGGGTAACCTAGAGGTTTAACGGCTTGTTGCACGTACTAAGTGCAACCGTGATTCCCACGAAAGTGAGTTAGTTTAGTTTTTCTTCTCTCTTTGTTTTGCTCGAGGACGAGCAAAACATAAGTATGGGGGTCTGTTTTGACACATATATTGCATAAATATTATTACATTCCTACATATATTCTGTAATCAATATTGCAAATAACTTGTCTTAATGTCCTAATTCATGCAGGGTATGATAGGGAGAAGATAATCATGAAATTTATCCAATTAAATTCAAAATTTCAAAAGAAAGGGGATCGATTCAAATCCAAAGGTTCTAGAAGCTATCTTATCTGAAAACTGGATATATCAGATAAGGTAATATTATCTAATTTCAAGAGAAAATGGATTGTTTGAAGACCCTATCTGTTTTCTGAAGATAAGTAAATATCTTATCAATTCTAGAAGATAAACTGAAAATCAAAGAGGATAAATAGATAGAGAGAAGATCAACAGATGAGATGAAGCAATTTAAATTTGGATTCAGGCTGGATACAGTTTAGCATTGTAATCATAACTTTCTTTACTGAAGGTCAAATCTGATGATTCAAGATGCTACAGAAATAAGACTTAAAGGGCTACAATTCTTCTGTTGATCACTTGTTCCAATTCTATCATTTGATAAGTAATATTCAGCAATCAACACGCCAACAGCCTGTAGATCAGAATTGAATTTCTGGATAAATCAAATTTAGTTTGGAAATAAGGGAAGAATTCAAATTCAGAAATATCCAGATCTTCCTATCTTCATACGCTTTCTATCTCTCTAGTTTTCTCCTATAAATACCCTCATACCTCGAAGGCAAAAAGGGCACCATCTCAGAGAGAGCCTTAATTTAAGTTTTTCTTTTTTTCTTCAATGTAATTTTTATTTTTTATTTTTTTAGGTTAGAGAGAGTTACGTGAGAAAAGAGAGAAACAGTTATTATAGAGTGACACTATTATAATCTTTTCTTCAAGAAGCCTATATTGAAGGTGACAATCAATGAAGGTTTTTCACTTTTCTTCATTGTGCTCAATCTCGCCGAAGCCTTTCTTTCCTTTATTCTTTTCTATTTGCTTTGATAAGTCTATTCAACGGTAGAGGTAAGTACTCTTTTTAGTTTCTTTTTTAGTTCATTAGTTTAGAGTTATAATTCTCTATTTTTAGTCTTTCTTTTTTTTTATAAATAAAACAATAGTACCACAACCTCTTCTTCTACCATCTCCTTCTTAACTTAACATAATAATTTTATTTTCTTTTTATAAAATTGAGAAGATAAATATTAACTAGTTTGAATAAATTAAAAAGAGAAACTTACACAACACTTCTATCGCTGTCTGTCCCTGTGGATCACGACCCGTTAGCCCTAGTCTACACGACAGAATTGAGGACCTAGCACTGTTCTAAAGTTGGACTGTCCTTCCCCGGCAACGGCGCCAAAATTATGATCAAGCCAAACCTGCACACAAAATATAGAAATTTAGAACAGTGCTAGGTCCTTAATTCTACCATATAGCCTAGTGCTAACGGGCCGTGATCCACAGGGAGGGATAGCGATAGAAGCGTTGTGTAAGTTTCTCTCTTTTAATTTATTCAAACTAGTTAATATTTATCTTCTCAATTTTATAAAAAGAAATAAAATTATTATCTTAAGTTAAGAAGGAGATGATAGAAGAAGAGGTTGTGGTACTGTTGTTTTATTTATAAAAAGGAAAAAGAAAAACTAAAAATAGAGAATTATAACTCTAAACTAATGAACTGAAAAAGAAAATAAAAAGAGTAATTACCTCTACCGTTGAATCATAACAAAGACTTATCAAAGCAAATAGAAAAGAATAAAGGAAAGAAAGGCTTCGGCGAGATTGAGCACAATGAAGAAAAGTGAAAAACCTCCATTGATTGTCACCTTCAATATAGGCTTCTTGAAGAAAAAATTACAATAGTGTCACTCTACAATAACTCTTTCTCTATTTTCTCACGTAACTCTCTCTAACCTAAAAGAAAATAAAAAATAAAAATTACATTGAAGAAGAAAAGAAAAACTTAAACTAAGGCTCTCTCTCTGAGATGGTGCCCTTTTTTCCTTCGAGGTATGAGGGAACTTATAGGAGAAAACTAGAGGGATAGAAAGCGTATGAAGATAGGAAGATCTGGATATTTCTGAATTTGAATTCTCCCCTTATCTCCAAACTAAATTTGATTTATCCAGAAATTCAATTCTGATCTGCAGGCTGTTGGCGTGTTGATCGCTGAATATCACTTATCAAATGATAGAATTGGAACGAGTGATCAACAGAAGAATTGTAGCCCTTTAAGTCTTATTTTTGTAGCATCTTGAATCATCAGATTTGACCTTCAGTAAAGAAAGTTATGATTACAATGCTAAACTGTATCCAGCCTGAATCCAAATTTAAATTGCTTCATCTCATCTGTTGATCTTCTCTATATCTATTTATCCTCTTTGATTTTCAGTTTATCTTCTAGAATTGATAAGATATTTACTTATCTTCAGCAAAACAGATAGGGTCTTCAAACAATCCATTTTTCTCTTGAAATTAGATAATATTATCTTATCTGATATATCCAGTTTTCAGATAAGATAGCTTCTAGAACCTTTGGATTTGAATCGATCCCCTTTCTTTTGAAATTTTGAATTTAATTGGATAAATTTCATGATTATTTTCTCCCTATCATACCCTGCATGAATTAGGACATTAAGACAAGTTATTTGCAATATTGATTACAGAATATATGTAGGAATGTAATAATATTTATGCAATATATGTGTCCAAACAAGTAATAGCAGATAATAAACTTAGTTACCCATCGTCATGTGCCTTCAAGAACACTCGCTTACACAAGGCTTGGAGTAGGCATGCATATGATTTAATCAGGCTATCAATTAAAGCATTAAATATTATTAGCAGTTATAGATTAGCAAGCCATGATACCGATTTAGTTACCAATTCTTGAGATTAAACAAAACATAGTTATTAAAAAAGAAGATTGCATAAAGTAAATGAGCAAGTAAATAAAAATAAAAGAAATAAGAGAAATGTTGAACCTTTGTATTGAATTGTCCCTTCCAAGTACAATAGCTCCTTCTTCCTTACAAAATCACTCTTTATCTAAATCCTAGAAAGTAAAGACTAAAATTCGAAAGAGAGAGAAAACTAAAAAAACCCTAATTCTTTGATCTCTGAGATGCCCCTTTTCCTCTACTTTGCCTCTATATTTATAGTAGAAATCTTGGATAGACTCTTAATCAAAGTTGTACACCCAACTGCCAATCAAGCGGCTACAAGATAGTCGTGTTTTCGCGACTAGAATGGGGGAGGGGCGGCAAAGATAAGAAGGCTGAGGCTGCATTTTAGGCTCTGACTTCTTCTCGTCCGTCCATCAAGAGAAATATCCTAAGAACTTGTATTTAAACTTTGAATATTAAGATAATATCTTTTTCACTTGACTTGGAGAGCAAGTCATTATCCATTTTCGAATTTAATTTGAATTCTCCCCTTATCTCCAAAGATAAGGAGGTTGAGGCTGTATTTTGGGCTCTGACTTCTTCTCGTTCGTCCATCAAGAGAAATATCCTCAAATTTTGTATTTAAACTTTAAATGTTAAGATAATATCATTTTCTCTTGACTTGGAGAGCAAGTCATTATCCATTTTCGAATTTAATTGATTTCTCCCCTTATCTCCAAACTTGATTTGATTTATCTCAGAAATATTAATGGCTTTTTGTGCTTCTTTGGACTTCTTTCTTCTCTTTTTTACTTACGGAGGCCTGCACATTACTAAGAAAAATAGAATTAGATAGCAATATTTTACTAAAAATAAATATGGAAATATATAAATAATATGCACATTTGATGAGCAATCACTTGCTTCCAAATCAAGGAGTGCACGACTAATTTCAGTTTGTCCTATTGTGCAAGCAATTGTAGAATAACCCAGATCCTTGTACTTGACAGGGATCGGACCCAATAGTAGCTCACTAATGTTAGTGGCTAAGAAGACTTTCTTGGGTACATTAGTTTTTCTCTTCTTGGTGCACATGTCCTACGGAATTTTGTACATGATGAGACTTATTGGATTGTATCAAGAAGGGGAATATTGATCTTTACTTGATTAAACATCTCAAGTATTTTCTCCATGAGTGCATTTTGTTTATTGTTATGCTTAAGCCTATTTGGGTATGGTATTATAGGCATGTGCACCTGATCAGCTGACTTGTCTTTTTCAGACTTGTCAGAATTGGAGAAAGAGAGAAAACTAGATAAAGTGGATGCTTGTGTTAGTTTGTACTGAAAAGAATTGAGTGGCATCGACACTTGATTATCAACTTGTTTATCTGACCTTAATGTACGAACTATTGGCCCAGAGGCCATTGACCTTAGTTTTGATGATGAATAACTTATGAAGGTTAGTTTGTTAATGATCTTGTATTTATATATTTTCAGTTAATGATCAAGATCTTAGTAGAGATTTGACTTCAATAAGAGATTCATAGTCAAAGTGTTGAAGCAAATAAGTATTGATTCAAAAGCTCACATCACAACGATCGCATCTAGCTCCTTTGGATCAAGTTTGGATCGAGTCGCCTTGGAAATGAAGATCGACGAGAAGACCTCGATTTGTTTAGTATGTTTAGTTTAGATCTTACAGGATAGCTTAGTTTTGGTATGCTCAAGTACACACATACACAAGTTCAATAGTTTTGGTTTCGGTTTAACCGTTTTGGATTTTCAAGAATATATTCCTCGTTTTCATGAATAGATAGAATCAAAAGAAGTTTTACATGGTTTATACGTATGTTGGATTTCATCCATATACATTATTATTTCATATTGTAGAAAAATTTATTTTGATGATTCTAATTCATGTGTTTCAAGTTTTATTTTTAGCAAAACTTAATTTTGGATAATGTCAAAAACATAGATATATCCTTTTATATGTGTATTGGATTCTATTCATACAGACTATGCTTTAAATGTGTTTCAATATCTTATTTTTTTTATTTGAACAAGTTTTTAAGAAATAGTTTTTCAATTTTTTGTCCTCTCAAAAACTCTTGAAGACAAAAATAAAACGAGTTTTTCAAAATATAGTTTTTGGTTTCAAGCTTAATTTCTATGCCTCAAAAATAGTTCAAATAGTTTATAATATAGGTTGATTTTTGATCAAACATATTTCTATTTTAAGTGCTTATATGAACTTATTTTTGTAGATTTTATGTGATTTTATAGGATTTTATGGGTATTTAAAAGACTAAGTTTTCAAACCCTAAAACCCAACCTGAGACCACTGGCGGTCGACCGGACCAGATCTTAGTCGACCAGGCGGTCGACCGATGTGCACAGGACCTGCACAATGCTCCGGCCATTGGGCCGGTCGACTGTGAGGTCGATCAATCCAGAGAGTTTGCTCTTTGGATCTGGCCCCGGTTGGCTGATTGTAAAATCAAAGAGTTAAGAAATTATCGTGTAACTTGTGGCTAACGGGTCGTGTCCATGAGAAGGAATGCGATGAAAGCTTTTCGGTGTTTTGTTTAGAAAGCTAAGAATGGTGCTAGCTTTTTAATTGAAAAGAGAATGGAGAGAAGGGAAATGATTAAAAGAGAAATTGCAACTTTGGAGAAGGCTTTGGAGAAGGTGATTTAAAAAAACTTTGAAAATTGTTTGGTTGTTTTAAATATAAGGAGAAGATCTGGGCTCACTAATTTTCTTTACTTCACTACTTATCTCAAGAATATTTTTAATGCATCACTTTTATCATAGGCAAAAGAGCTTAATTTCTTTTAGTGTTCAAGTAAAACAAATGAGATGATTTCAGATCAAATCTTGAGATCTTTCTTAACACAACATTAAAAATAGAATGTTAAACCATCAAGCGCGAGGGAGCAAGTATGGAATAAAAACAATTTAACAATAGTTATGCGTTAAAAATCCAAGTTTTAAAAGAAGAGCATCATCATGAGCTTTCAAGAACAAAATTTAACTTTAGGCATTATGATTCAAGAGAGTTCTTCCATCAAATTCAATCGAGAGAGAGGAGATAGGAAACATCAATTAATGAGCACAGAAAATGATTTAGCTACTCATTATGAAATGAAAACAACCAAGAAATTGACAATTAAACACAAACATACCGAATTCAAGTTGAGTTGGAATGGCAAATAGAAGCTCCTTTGATTGCACTTCAAAGACGAATTACACACTCAATTTCACTCTTCTCTCTTTTCTGGTCTAAACTAAAAAAGAATAAAGAGGAGATACAACTTCTCCAAGCTATCTAACAATATTCCTAAACCCTAAAAATGAACAATAAATTTAATCATAGTCCTCGCTCCATTTTCAGTACAAAACCCATGCTTTTATAGGCAAAAACCCAGAGGGAAGGGAGTGAGGAGATAAGTTAGAGCAAACGCTCCCCTTATCTCCACCAACAAGCCACGGATCCGTGGCTTGGGCTGCGGATCCGCGGCCTGGGTGTGGCCAATTGGCCACATCCAGGTGGAGAAGTGGTTGGCATGGATTTGGACTCCCTTTTGTCATGCTGGTTTCACTGTTATAACTCTCAGATTTGACGAAACGATCTTTGATTTGTTGGCTTCAACCGCTTGATTCAGGAAGATTCATTTCAACTGGTTTTCAACCTCTCTGAATTGCCAAGATCTGCCCTGATTCTCTGATTTCGAATTTATTCTGAATTAAATGGGCTTTTGGGCACGTTTCTCTGGCCTATCGTTTAGTAATGGGCCTGCATTTTATAAAGAACAATAGGAATTAATATGATTTATTTAGATAACAAGCATGGAAATGTGACAATATGTATGCACTATATGTGACCGACACACCCCACACTTATCTTTTGCTCGCCCTCGAGCAAAATATCAAAACTAATCTTAATCAATTATTAGACCACTTTCGCAGGTCACTCGATTGCACTGAGTATGTGCAACAAGCCGTTAAACCTCTAGGTTACCCCTAGAGGACGAGTTTTGTCTCGTGAGGATTTTCAGTAGTTGCACCCACAAAATCCATAAAGAAAAAGAAAAAAGTTAGTGTTTTTGAAAAGCATTTTGAAAAGAGAAAATATTTGAAGTATATTTGCGAGAGTTTAATTAATCTATAAGTTATAGGAATATCAAATTTTTTATTCCTAAACTTAGTCTCCATTCAAAAACATGTCATCAATCAAAGTAAGGAGTCAAATTGTCTTTCTCATTTAGTCTATTACTTTACCCTGAGTCATATGCACCATCGTGACTGTGAAGTTTGACTAAGAGTTCTTTAACATTAACTCCTATGCCTTATTTATATTTATTGTTGGTGGTATTTATTCCTCAATTTCATTAGGCTTTCTAATCTGCCCATGTAACGAGCCTTTAGTCGGTGACACCCAAACCGGACAGTTTTAGGGCACCAGGTGAGAAAACACCTCTAAGGACTTAAACACCTCGAGCAGACAAGGCCACGAAACCAAGGTTTTTATTTATAAAATGTACCCCTTTTAGGCGTGAATACTTATGCTTCATGATGTACAAACACCCCGCTTAATCAGAGGATTTATATATATATTTTTAAAACTTATCTAATTATCTTTTGCATAAATACCAAGGCTTGCTTAGGCCAAAGCACCTAGCTAATCAATAATTAGATTTGTTTATTTTTATATATAGTTTTTTCTTTTTTTATAAGGCATAAGAGTCTTTATTTTTGAACCTTAAGTGTGTAAATGTATAAAGTGTGCATATTTCATCAAGGTAAAGATCAAGACTAAATTACTTTTGCAAATTTTCTTCCTAATCCTAAAAATCAAACAAGTCATCTTATTTTGACCAAGTGTAAGAGATCCTAATTGTGATTTCCCATTCCTTAAAATTGACTTAATCTCTTACAAAAATATATCAAAATATTGTTCTTTCCTTTCAAAAAGTTTTTATATATATATATTTCTCTTTTTTTTATAGTTATATTAGTCATGTTAGAACCCTCCCCCACACTTATCTCATGCATTGTCCCAGTGTATGAAAGAAACGTATAGATGCATGAAGAAAAATGTAAAAGAGGTACAAGTATTATACAAAAATATGTACAACATCAAGTTTCTCCCACACCTAGATCTTTTTCGGTCTCATCCCTCGAGCTCTCTTCCCATCATTCCAATGGGTTCTCTTTAAAGGGCATAGTGGGGAGGCCAATTTTTTTTGTCATTTTAGCTCTCTTCCTCCCCAGTCTCACCTTCTTTAGGTGTTTCTTCCTCATATGACTACATTCATTATTCATAAATTGATCTCCACCACACTTCTCAGTTGGAACTTCTTCATTATGAATGCCTAAGAATTCTAACTCAGTTCCATATATCTCCTTAAAGCTTAGGTCAACACTTTCCCCTAGAGATGTGTAATTAACCAAAATATCCCTAGTTGGTTCATCCAAACACATGAGTTCTTCTTCGAAGAGGTTTTCAAAGAGTATGTCAATCGGAGGTTCTTGAATTATATTCTCAAGCGATAGATTATTGGTTGGCTCATCGAAAGTGAAGATATTCAAATCAAATTTTCCTTTTTTAAAGGGTACTCTGACATTAGGATCTCCGACATATACCTTCTCATCAAGATAATCACATTCATTCTTAAATAATTCATTAAGAAACATCGACTTATTCTCTATACCTTCACTCTCTTCATCACAATTATTTTCAACATAGTTTACCTCAAATATTTGGCCTCTTATCTTACGATGTTGTTTTTCTAGGTTAAAGACATTGACTTCTCTTGTCATGTCCCCAAAGGTTAATCTCATAGACCCATTCTTACAATTGATAATAGCATTAGCAGCAGCAAGGAATGGGCGCCCTAGGATAACAGGAGTTTGAGCCCTAGGATTGGACACAGGTTGTGTCTCAAGAACTATGAAATCAACTGGGTAGATAAACTCCCTGATCCGGATAAGGACATCATTAATTTTCCCTTTTGGGACTTTCACAGAACGGTCAGCCAGTTGGATAGTGACTCGAGTTGGACTAAGATTGCCCAACCCGAGTTGTTGATAAACTGAGAATGGAAGCAGGTTGATACTTGCTCCCAAATTAAGAAGTGCATGACTAATCTCGGCTTGTCCTATAGTATGGGCAATGGTGGGACAACTCGGATCCTTGTACTTGACAGGGATCGGACCCGATAGGCTCACTAATTTTAGTGGATAAGAAGACTTTCTTAGGTACATTAGTCTTTCTCTTCTTGGTGCACATGTCCTTAAGAAATTTTGCGTAGGATGGGGCTTGTTGGATGGTATCAAGGAGTGGCACATTTATCTTAACTTGATTAAATATCTCAATTATCTTATCCATGTGTGGATTTTTCTTGTTGTTCTTTAGCCTATTAGGAAATGGTACTTTAGGCTTGTACACCTGACTGGTTGACTTATCTGTTTCAGATTCGTCAGATTTGGAAGGCTTGGGACTAGATGAGGTGGATGCTGGAGTGTGATTGTGCGGACTGGGATTGGGTGGTGTTGATACTTGGTTATCAACTTTCTTTTTCGACCTCAATGTATGAATAGCATTACATTGATTCAATGATTGATCCTCAACCAAATGAGCTTGTTGTGAATTCTTAGTATTCATAATTGGTTGACTGGGCAAGGTACCTTTTGCCTCTCATGTTGTGGATTGGCTAAGTGGCTCATTTGACCCTCTAACCTCTGTATTGTTTGCATGAGGGAATCTTGATTCTTCATGTACCTTTCCATATTTCTCTCAAAGTCAGTCATTCTCCTTTCAAGCTGAGGATTCTGAAAGGAAGGTTGTGGAGCTTGGTTGGGAAAATTTTGTTGATAGTGTGAAAAATTGTTGGAGAATTGCGAGGGTGATTTGGAAAGTTGGGTTGATGATTGGAAGAACTATTAGAATGATGGAATTGGCTTGCATGGTTTGACCGTGGGTGGTCATTATTTTGTTGGCTCCATGAGAAATTTGGGTGATTTCTCAAGTCAGGATTGTACGTCGGAGCGTAAGGATCATTGTTCGGCCTTGAAAAGGCCGAATTTATCAGTTCAGAAAGGAGTTGTTGTGCTTGAAATACAGGACACTCCTCAAACACATGATTCATGGCCTGACAGTAAGTACAACCCGGAGTTGGAAATTGGTTCGGGCTGACTTGATTGACTGGACTTGGTTCCTTAGTTTCTAAAGCTTCCAGTCTTCTCGCTAGGTTAGCTAACTTAGCATCGTTAGCTATGGATGATTCAATTGAATGGAGACCTCCTCTTGAAGAGATAGAGTTTGGATTCCTAGAGCTTTCACGAGTAGGTTCCTGTTGGATGGTCTTTTCAGTTAGATTCTCATATAAATCCCATCCTTCATGCTCATCCTTCTGCAAGAATCCCCCTTGGCACATGCTTTCTAAGAGGGTTTGGTAGAATACTCTAAACCATCATAAAGAATTTGGCATTGTCGCCATTTCTCTATTCCATGATGAGGGCATTGGACAAGGAGGTCTTTAAAACGTTCAAAGTACCTCCAAAACGGTTCACTAGGTTCTTGCTTGAATTGCATGATGTTTTTCTGACGAGAGCGGTCTTATGAATTGGATTGAATTTCTTCAAGAAGACCTTGATGATACCATCCCAGGATGTGATAGAGACGGTCGCTAAGCTGTAGAGCCATTTCTTGGCTAAGTCCTTAAGAGCAAATGGGATAAATCTCAACCTAATAGCATCATCTGCAAGGTGTGGGATTTTCATCATAAAGCATACTTCCTCAAATTCTCTTATGAAGAAATAAGCATCTTAAGACTCTAAGCCATGGAACTTAGGGAGTGTGTTGATGAACTGTGGCTTAAGCTCAAAGTTGTGTTCACCAACCGATGGAAGTTGGATGCAGGATGGAAGTGAGGTTCTAATGGGATAGAACCTATCCTGCAAAGATGTCGGTTTATCCATAATCGAATCTGGTCTTGGTTCGAACTTGGGTGGTGATGTGTTTCTAGTTAACCTAGATGAATTAGGGTCTCTTGACCACACTTGCATACACAAACACAATTACAAACAAGTTCACCAATAGTCAAGAAGAGAAAAAAAATCAAGCATAGTCTAAGGTAACCTTGACCTAGACAACTCCTAACTGGTTGATTGTCCACTGGAGGTATAATCTAGACTTTGCCACAAGCTAATCAGCCAGGTCAGGGCTAGATTGGTGGGAGGTTATCCGTCAAAGACATTCCTTAATTAAGTAACCACCAACCTTCGGGCTTTCGGCCTTTAATACCCTTCCTAGATACCGATTTGGCAGGAGTCAAATTCTAACACCTTCCTCCTTAGGATAATCTCCTAGTGAGTTCGAGATGTCCCTAAGGCCAACGTCTATCAGATTTTACTTAGGCTTAGGTTGTGCGTGCTTCGAGATGGTTTGTGGGCTAAGGAAGGGTAATGACTTCCCCACCTTTTGCCCTTAGAATTGATTTGTGCAAAGTGTGCAAGATATAGAAAAGTAGCATTCAAAAGCAAATATCACCCAAGAATGTTTCCTAGACTATATGCTATGCATACGTACCTTATCTCCAGCTATCGTCAACAGTAATTGTAAAATAAACGTAATTAGACAAATGCCTAGAATGCAAGTCTAAACGTTTTTTAAGCAATTAACAATCACTCAAATTACTGTTGGATTAAAACAAGGATTGTGAATAGCAGATATAGCAAGAATATTACACACAAAAAATTAATTTTTGCAAGCAATATGTCCTGCAAAAAAGAGTTTTAGTAGTCCAACAAAAATTTCAACTTTTGCACTTGCAATTTCTTAAAATTCTGTTTCCTACTTTCGAGAGTAGGGGCACAGAATAGCAAGTCTTCTCCTGCAAAGCTTGAATGCTAGATCTAAATCTTGAAGTCCCTGAAATAAGACACCAAACTTGTTAAAAAACAAATACACCATTACCTCCCTGGCAACGGCGCCAAAAATTTGATTGTAAATCAAAGAGTTAAGAAATTTCCGTGTAGCTTGTGGCTAACGGGTCGTGTCCACGAGGAGGAATGCGATGAAAGCTTTTCGGTGTTTTGTTTAGAAAGCTAAGAATGGTGCTAGTTTTTTTAATTGAAAAGAGAATGGAGAGAAGGGAAATGATTAAAAGAAAAATTGCAACTTTGGAGAAGGCTTTGGAGAAGGTGATTTAAAAAAACTTTGAAAATTGTTTGGATGTTTTAAATAAAAGAAGGAGAAGATCTGGGCTCATTAATTTTATTTACTTCACTACTTATCTCAAGAATATTTTTAGTGCATCACTTTTATTATAGGCAAAAGAGCTTAATTTCTTTTAGTGTTCAAGTAAAACAAATGAGATGATTTCAGATCAAATCTTGAGATCTTTCTTAACACAACATTAAAATAGAATGTTAAACCATCAAGCGCGAGGAAGCAAGTATGGAATAAAAATGATTTAACAATAGTTGTGCCTTGAAAATCCAAGTTTTAAAAGAAGAGCATCATCATGAGCTTTCAAGAATAAAATTTAACTTTAAGCATTATGATTCAAGAGAGTTCTTCCATCAAATTCAATCGAGAGAGAGGAGATTGAAAACATCAATTAGTGAGCCCAAAAAATGATTTAGCTACTCATTATGAAATGAAAACAAACAAGAAATTGACAATTAAACGCAAACATACCGAATTCAAGTTGAGTTGGAATGGCAAGTAAAAGCTCCTTTGATTGTCACTTCAAAGACGAATTACATACTCAATTCCACTCTTCTCTCTTTTCTGGTCTAAACTAAAAAAAGAATAAATAGGAGATACAACTTCTCCAAGTTATCTAACAATGTTCCTAAACCCTAAAAATGAACAATGAATTTAATCCTAGTCCTTGCTCCATTTTCAGTACAAAACTCATGATTTTATAGGCAATAACCCAGAGGAAAGGGAGTGAGGAGATAAGGAGAGCAAACGCTCCCCTTATCTCCACCAACAAGCTACAGATCCGCGGCTTGGGCCGCGGATCCGTGGCCTAGGTGTGGCCAATTGGCCACATCCAGGCGGAGAAGTGGTTGGCGTGAATTTGGACTCCCTTTTGTCATGCTAGTTTCACTGTTGCAACTCTCAGATTTGACGAAACGATCTTTGATTTGTTGGTTTCAACCGCTTGATTCAGGAAGATTCATTTCAACCGGTTTTCAACCTCTCTGATTTGCCAAGATCTGCCCTGATTCCCTGGTTTCAAATTTATTATGAATTAAATGGGCTTTTGGGCTCATTTCTCTGGCCTATCCTTTAGCAATGGGCCTGCATTTTATAAAGAACAATAGGATTTATTAATATGATTTGTTTAGATAACAAGCATGAAAATGTGACAATATGTATGCACTATATGTGACCGATCATCGGCCGACAGGTCGACAGACCAGAGAGTTCACTTTCGGGTTCTGGCCTCGGTCGACCGGGTGATCGACCGACAGGCAGTTTTCCTTGGGGCGGCCCTAGCGGTCAGAAATTTGACCGTTCGTCGGTCGACTGGGCGGTTGACTGACAGGCCATCTGGGTATGTTCTAGACCCCAACGACTATATTTTTGGAATCCCATAAATATGGGTTCCCTTGGCCTGTTTTTTCTAATATTTTTTAGAGCAATTTTTCTCACCCTCTCAAGTGTTTTTAACAAAGTTTTTAAAAGAGCTTTTGTGTCAAAATTCTCTATCTTTATTTTTTTTTCAAAATTTTAGAAAATCAAAGAAAATCAAGTCTTTGGGAATTTTATTCTGTTCTTCATTTTATATATCCATCAAGAAGTTTTTCTCAAATATTTTCTTTGTTGTTTTATTTTCAAATACTTTATTTTCTCATATACTTGAGCTATCATCTCAAATCTATCTTTAGGATCTTTGTATTATGAGAAAATTGTTTGTGATCCTTTGAGATCCCCAAGAGAGAGTTTGTGATTATTGGATCACTAAGTTTTATTTCTTCTTTGCTTTATGCTAGGCTTGTACCTACCCTCTTGTGTAGAGGTGATTGTGTAGAGAGAGGAGTTGTGTACTCTCGGTGTTGAGTTGTAATTCCTCAGTGGAGGTTCCTTTGTAGGAGGTCCTGTGTGAACATAGTGGAAATCCTTCTGTGTGAAGGCGGAGACGTAGAGCAGTAGCTCGAATCTCGAAACATATCTTTGTGTTTGCGTTTAATCAACTATCTCTCAACTCTATCTCTCTTTATATTTTGCATTGCTTTATATTGTTCATATTCATATATATGCTTGATATTATTTGTGTACCCACATTTGTGTTCAACCAAGAGAAATTCTAATAGTACCTCAACTCTTAGTTTAGAGGAATTTCGAGGAGTAGTTCCAGAGCCCTTCATAAGAAATTCGGAGTCACTCTTGGTTACACATAGTGTATTAGCAATTGAGTTTATATTTCACATCATTTGTTCTAAATTAGCTTGTACACCTATTCACTAGGTGTTCCTACAATTGGTATCAGAGCTTATGCTCCTGATATTCGATTTAACCACCTCGGAGTAAGATCCTTGGATTGCTGATCTAGATTTGTATTTGCACACTTATTAGTTTACACTCATGGATTTTCTTGCTCCACCCATGTATGATGTTTCCAACATTGATATGTGAAAGTTTAAGATGAGTATATATCTAAAAGTCCTAGGTTTGCATATTTACCTTGCCACTATCAAGAAATCATATGTTGATAATGGAAAGCACCTAGAGGCCAATACACAAACCATAGAGGCACTCAGTCACACACTTGACAAAGAATATTTATATATAGTTTCTCATTTTGATTCCACTTTTACAGTGTGGAATACATTGATTTCTCCCGAGCAACAAATGACAAACTATATGGAGAAGGAACCAAGAAGAGATGATTCCGATCAAGCTTGCTTCATGGTCCAAGGGAATGACTCCCTTGAGGTAAATTTAGATACCCATCTCGATGATTGTGCTAGTTCTTCATGTAATGATGATGCTATGGATGCCCATGCTATAAATGAAGAACTATCCATGTTTCATGAAAACTTGCTTTCAAAGTATAAAGCTTTGAAAAGCAAGAGTTTTGATTTAAAAAGAGAAATAAGAATTTGTTTTCTAAACTTGAATTGGTTTTGCAAGAAAGGGTTAAGATTTCAAATGAGAGGGACTCATTGAAAACCTAACCTGACCTTGCTTTGGAGGAAAATGAATTCTTGAAAAACAAGAATGATTTTGATTATGTTTTGAAGAAAAATGAGGTTTTGTCTTTAAAACTTGATTTTGTTTTAAAAAATGATTCTTTAAAAAATAAAATAGTTTTAATTTCTAAAGAATTAGAATCTATTACTTTGAAAAAGGTTTTCTTGAAAAATGATTTAGATTCACATGTTTGTCATGCTACTATAGCTTTATATTCTTGTGTTTTTATTGCATGCACCACATCTTCTTCTACTATTGAAAATAATATTTATATTTTGAAGAAGAGGGTAGATTGTTTGGGCTCCACTTTAAGCCAATGTGCTATGGATCACAAAAAATTAGAATCCATGTTTCGCAAGAAACATGCTCCACCTATGCATGCACACCTATCACGACAAATACATGCTTCTCATACTCACACACATGACACCATGCATGCTCATGTGTACACTTGTATACATTGTTGATGTACGGGCCACCTTGCAAAATTTTGTTATGATAGATTACATTATTCAATTTTTTTGAATAAGTTTATTTGGGTTAGGAAAGGTGCTAACTTTCATGGGCCTAAGAAGTGTGGGTACTAAAATCACCCCTATTTCATTTGTTATAGGTGTGGGCTCGCACAAGACGTAAGAGTGTTGGTGCCTTGATGGTGGATGCGTTTCGAACTCAATGATCATATCTATGGATGCATCACTTTCAAGGGATATTTAGGTCGGAGAAACATGGTTTGGAGATCTAGAGACTAGTTTTGTTAATTTTGGTAACTATCTCTAACTCCTTATTTCGTTTATGTATTAAATATTGATATTTTAGCATTATTGATTTTCATGGTCATTAAGTTTAAATGCAATGCCAATCAAACTTGTGATATACATAGATGGTCTTTGAGATACACCCATGTTCATATGATTTCATATTTTTGTGTTCTCACTTTAGTTTAACTAATATGTGTATCCTAGTCCAATTGCACGTACATTTAGCCTAATGATCATGCTCGTTTATGTTTTGTGCTTCATGTTTTGATTACTTATTTAGATGTAGTTTTTATTAAAACACGTGTTTATACATGTACAATTAGTAAGCTACACTTGATTATCATGTGATTGTGCTCCATTGCTCATTTGTACTCATTAAATGTATATGTATAACCTAGTTTTGATGATTCTTACATTTACACTTGTTTTTTCTATTTTTGTACATGTTTTATGTTTTGCTTCATGTATATGATAAATTTGTCTAAAACTAATAGATATACATGTCTAGCCTAGAGTCACTTGTCTTCATGCAATATTCTTTTGTGGACTCAATTTATATTTGGTATATATATGTATACTTTTAGTTTCGACAAAACATACATATATCTTGAAATTTGTTTAGTTTTTGAAGTTTTTTTTATTCCTTGTTTTTTATAAAAGAAATTTCATATGAGCTTAAATGCCTTATTTTCATAATTTTATTGATTACATGATTTTGTACACTCTATATAGCTTTTGTTTACCTATGATTTTGACTCATAAGTCTATATAAGCTTTATCGATTTTTGAGTGTCAATTCTCATGTAGTTTTCATATATTAAGGAATATATATTTATTTTATTTCTTACTTCAAGGATTTATTACTAGTTTCTAAAATTATCTTTAAACTAGTCTTCATACTTCAGTTGGTAGAGTTTTCAAATCTGTTAAAATATTTTCAAATCATATTTTTGAAAACCCTACCAACCGAAGGGCGGTTGGATCGGCGACTATGCCTTGTATATTATTATTGAATATCTTTCAAACATGTGCATGATAGGGTGGTAGGTATGAGTTATACATGATCTTAATGAAAATTCATTTTTTTTTGTATACTCATCTGTGTTTTCTATTGTATGCATCACATTTTAAATTGATATTATATTACTTTGATCAGACATACATATAGATATTTTTTTGTGCTTATTTTACACTGGTCATACATATAGCACAAATTGATTTAATGTTAAGCTTTATTTTTTTAATGATAATTGATATGTTTGCAAGCTTATGTATTATTTTTATTGGTATTTCATAAAGGAGAAGAAAAATTCTTATTTTATCTTTTAATTGGTTTTATTTTCAATTGGTATCTTACTCCCACTTTTAGGATAAAAAATAATTTATTTTGGTATATACTAATATTTTAAATATTGGTATCAATAATCTTAATTGGTATTATTCTCAATTTGGTATCTTTATTATAAAATGGTTCTAGTATTTACCTAAAAATTTAGTTTTACTTTCAATTGGTATCATGTCTTTCTATTGGTATCGATTGGTAAAAAGGTTCTTTCACTTTCAATTGGTTTCTTTCAATTGATTATTTTTATTGGTATCAAACTTGTTTAAAAATATTTATTGGTATTGTTTGTTTGTCTTCACCCCTTTGTTGATGAGTAACAAAAAGGGAAGAAAGATTTAGGATTATATATACATGCTTTATTAAGTTTTTATGCATATATATCATATTTTTTTGGTATCTTGAGCTACATTGTATATCTTTATTGTTTTGTTCATATGCATGAGTTAAAGGGGAACTTCTATGAAGATTATCCTTAATTAATGGATATATAACCTCATAAGTTTATCACCATCAAAAAGGGGAGATTGTTGGCCCAGTAGCCCTTGACCTTAGTTTTGATGATGACTAACTTATGAAGGTTAGTTTGCTAATGATCTTGTATTTATATAGTTTCAGTTATTGATCAAGATCTTAGTAGAGATTTGATTTCAACAAGAGATTCACAGTCAAAGTGTTGAAATAAACAAGTATTGATTCAAAAGCTTACATCGCAACGATCGCATCTAGCTCCTTTGGATTAAGTTTGGATCGAGATGTCTTGAAGATGAAGACGACGAGAAGACCTCAGTTTATTTAGTATGTTTAGTTTAGATCTTGTGTAAGGATAGTTTAGTTTTGATATGCTCAAGTAAACACACAAATTCAATAGTTTTGGTTTTAATTTAACCGTATTTGATTTTCAAGAATATATTCCTCGTTTTCATGAATAGATAGAATCAAAAGAAGTTTTACATGGTTTATATGTATGCTGGATTTCATCCATATACATTATTGTTTCATATTGTAGAAAAACTTATTTTGAAGATTCTAGTTCATGTATTTCAAGTTTATTTTAACAAAACTTAATTTTGGATTTAATCTCAAAAACATAGATATATCCTTTCATATGTATATTGGATTCTATTCATACACACTATACTTCAAATATGTTTCAATATCTTGTTTTTGTATTTGAACAAGTTTTTGAGAAATAGTTTTCATTTTGAAGTCTTCTCAAAAATTCTTGAAGACAAAAATAAAACAAGTTTTTGAAAATACAGTTTTTAATTTCAAGCTTAATTTCTATGCTTCAAAAATAGTTCAAATAATTTGTAATATGGGTTGATCTTTGATCAAACATATTTTTATTTTAAGTGCTTACATGAACTTATTTTTGTAGATTTTATGTGATTTTATGAGATTTTATGGCTATTTAGAAGACCAAGTTTTCAAACCCTAAAACCCAGCCTGAAACCACTGGCTGTCGACCGACCAATCGACCGGATTAGATCTCGGTCGACCGATATGCACAGGACGTGCACAAGGCTCTGGCCATTGCGCCGGTCGACCGACCAGAGAGTTCACTCTCTGGTTCTGGCCTCGGTCGACCGGGCAGTCGACCGACAGGCAGTTTGCCTGGGGGTTGTCGACCGGCCGGTCGACTGACAACACTAATGGTCAGAAATTTAACCGTTGGCTGATTGATCGGGCGGTCGATCGACAGGCCATTCTGGGTCTTTTCTGGACCTCAACGACTATATTTTGGGAATCCAATAAATGTGGGTTCCCTTGGCCTGTTTCTTCTATGATTTTTTAGAGCAAATTTTCCTAACCTTCTCAAGTGTTTTTAATAAAGTTTTCAAAAAAGTTTTTATGTCAAAATTCTCTATCTTTATTTGTTTTCAAAATTTTGAAAAATCAAAGAAAATCAAGTCTTTGGAAATTCTATTTTGTTCTTCATTTTATATATCCATCAAGAAGTTTTCTCCAAGTATTTTCTTTGTTGTTTTATTTTCAAATACTTTGTTTTCTCACATACTTGATCTATCATCTCAAATCTATCTTTAGAATCTTTGTATTGTGAGAAAAATTGTTTGTGATCCTTTGAGATCACCAAGAGAGAGTTTGTGATCATTGGATCACAGAGTTTTATTTTTTCTTTGCTTTGTCCTAGGCTTGCGCCTTCCCTCTTGTGTAGAGGTGATTATGTAGAGAGAGGAGTTGTGTACTCCTGGTGTTGAGTTATAATTCCTCAGTGGAGGTCCCCTTATGGAAGGTCCTGTGTAGACATAGTGAAAATCCTTCAGTGTGAAGGCGGGGACGTAGAGCAGTGGCTCGAACCTCGAAACATATCTTTATGTTTGCTTTTGATCTGCTATCTCTCAACTCTTTCTCTCTTTATATCTTGCATTGCTTTATATTGTTTCATATTCATATATATGCTTGATATTGTTTGTGTGCCCATACTTGTGTTTAACCAAGAAAGCTTTTAATAGCACCTCAACTCTAGTTTAGAGGAATCTCGAGGAGTAGTTCCAGAGCCCTTCACGGGGAATTCGAACTCACTCTTAGTTACACATAGTGTGTTAGCAATTAAGTTTATATCCCGCATTATTTGTTCTGGATTAGCTTGTACACCTATTCACCCCCCTCTACGTGTTCCTACACGAACCACATTACATTGATTCAACTATTGATCTTCGGCCAAATGGGCTTGATTAGAAGTTCCAGGGTTTGTCAATGGCTGACTAGGCAAAGTACTCTTTGGCCTTTCACTTAGTGAATTAGCTAGCTAGCTCATCTAAATTTCTAACCTACATATGGCTTGTTGTTGTTTCTTAATAGTTATCCCGTATTTTGAACGAAAGATTGCATAATCTTCTCCAAGTCGGGTCAATTTTTTTTCTGCTAGAGGACTTTAGAAGGAAGATTTTAGAGCTTGGCTGAAAAACTGTGTTGGTTGGAAAAATTGTATTGATAATTGGGAGGGTGAAATGGTTGGAATGGTTTGACCATGAGTGGTCACGGTTGTTTTGGCTCCATGAGAAATTTAGGTGATTTCTTCAGCCGGGATTGTAAGTTTGAGTGTAGGGATTGTTGTAGGGGTGATCGTATACGTTTATTGTATTATTTATTAGTACACTCCTGTACTTATCTTGTAATAAATCTGCTTATCACCTTGTCTTAATATTTAATTCATACAAGATATGATTAATGAAGGGAGAGAAGATAATACCAAATAAATACCAGTTAAATCAGATTTTTATGGATATATTTTGTTAGCTTGGAGAATCAACGAGGATAAAAGAGGATAGAGACATCAGAAGTCCAAAGGCAACCTTATCAATATACAAAGAGATATCTAAAAGATTGAGATATATATTCAGAAGATTTAGAGAGATAAGACACTATTCAACTGAAGATCAAGGGATAAACATATATTTATCTACAACCTTATCTCCAACTTTATCAGAAGATCTTTTCTATTGGCAAGTGATTTTGTCCAAATCTCCAATCATATCAGAAGATTTATTTCTGTTGGACAAGTGATTTTATCTATATCTCCAACCTTATCAAAAGATCTTTTCTGTTTGGCCAGTGATTTTGGTCTCATCCTCAAGCGCGCTCTCCCTCCCCATTTCTTTTATAAATACCTGCAAATTCAGAGGAAAAAGGGCACCACTCTAGCAGAGAGCTAGGTTTAGGTTTTTGTTCTACTTTAGCTTAGATTTTTTTCTTTTTAAATGTGATTTTATGATTTCTTTATACCTTAGGTTATAGAGGTTTCATAGGAGGAGAAAAAGAATTGTATTTAGAATGACACTGAATGTAATCTTCTTCAGAGGGAGATGTATTGAGAGTGACAGTCAATGTAATTCCTTTTTTTCTTCATTATTACTCAATCTAGTAGATCGCTGTTTTTATGTATTTCTTCTCTTACTTGCTTTGCTTTAGTCCAACGTACCTTCGTAAGGTAAGCATTCATCCAAAACAAGTAAGTTTTATTTCTTTCTTTTTTGATTTGACAGTGACCCGACAGTAACTCACTAGCTTTAGTGGCTAAGAAGACTTTCTTGGGTACCTTAGTCTTTCTCTTCTTAGTGCACATGTCCCAAAGAAATTTTGCATCAAGAAGGGGCACATTGATATTTACTTGATTAAACATCTCAAGTATTTTCTCCATGTGTCCATTTTATTTAAAGTTATTCTTAAGCCTATCTGGGAATGGTACTATAGTTTTGTGCACCTGATCGGCTGACTTGTCTTTTTCAGACTTGTCAGAATTGGAGGGAGAGAGAGAAAGGAACAGATAATGTGTATGCTTGTGTTGGGTTATGCTGAATAGGATTGAGTGGCATTGACACTTGATTATCAACTTATTTACCCAACCTTAATTTATGAACCACATTACATTGATTTAACTATTGATCTTTGATTGGGGTTTTGACCTGCATAGAAAAATACAAAGTTTAGATTTAAAGAATAGAATGTGCAAGTTCTCAATACCACCGCGATACCTAGTGGCTAAGCGGGTCGTGATCCACAAGGAGGGACTTCGATGGAAGCGTGTTGTAAGTCATCTTTTAATTCACTAAAAATTATTAAAATTCTTCTTTGTTTTTTAAAAAGAAAAGAAAATTGAGTTATTATTAAGTTAAGAAGAAAGTGGTAAATTAAGAAGGTGGAAAAAATAGAAATGGGTTTATACAAAGAACATAAAAATAGTAAAGAGTTGATAGTTGGTGATGGAGGTGATCTAAACATTAAAAGAAAGGAAGAAAACATAAAAAAACTTACTTATCTCTTCTGGTTTATGACTTACCTTGAATCCTTGGAAAAGACTTACCTCATTTTGAAGATAAGCAAAGCATGACAAATAGGATCTATCCCATTTTTAGAATTAAAATATGAATTCAAAAGCAAGCAGAAAATAAATAAAAACGGCTATCCATCACCATAAGCCTTCAAGAGCACTTGCAGTGGTAAGGCATGTTCGATACTATAGATTTCATTTGGGTTATCATTAAAAACTGGTAGAAGAAGAGTATGAGAAAAAAAGAACATAAAATCATAACTTTGATTTGGTTCAAATAAAATTAGAAGAAAAGAAGAACTTACACCGATGTCACCCTCAGTACAAACTTCACTATCATTCCTCCATGAACTTTCCTCTCCTCTCAGTTACATAAAAAAATAAAAATTACATAAAAAAATAAAAATCTAAGTTACAAACTACATAATAGCCTAGCCTATGCTTTCTACTAAATCGTTCTCTCTGGCCTTAGAATTTGCAGATGTTTATAGCAAAAACGTAACCGGGGATAGTATCTGAAGATAAGGGAGCAAACGCTCCCTGTATCTCAACTGTAATGAGGATAGATTTTCAGTTTGGGCTCTAGATTCATCTATATCACTGTTGATCTTTAGATAACGGAAATGGATCCATCAAAATCCGAATTTAACCGATTTTTATTTGGTGTTATCTCTCTGATTTGCTCTGATCTTCAGCTGACTATTACCCTAATCCTTGATTTTGATTTAATCTGAACTTTAGTAGGCTTTTGGGCTCATTTTCTCTTCCTTCTCCTTTAATAAAGGCCCTGCAAATAACTAGACAAAAAAGATAATTAAAGCAGAGTTTATTAAATAATAAATATGAGAATGTGATGAAAAATGCACAATATCAGTGACCGATCACGCCCCCACATCTATCTTTTGCTCGTCCTCAACAAAACAAATAAAAAATGAAAAAACTAACCTAGTCTAACTCACTTTTGCAGGAATCATAGTTGCACTTAGCCTGTGCAACAAGCTCTTAAACCTCTAGGTTACTCCTAGAAGACTAGTTTTGTCTCATGAGAGTTTCAGTAGATTACACCCACAAAATCCATAAATAAGGAGAAACAAAGTGTTAGTATTTTTGAAAAGCATTTTGAAAAAAAGAGAAAATATTAGAAGTATTGTTGTAAGAGTTCAACTAATCTATAAGTTATAGAAAAACTGAATTTTTCATTCCTAAACTTAGTCTCTATTCAAAAACTTGTTATCAATCAAGATAAGGAGTCAAACTGTATTTCTCATCTTACATGTTGATTCAAGAGCTCACGCGTCAATATTGCATCTAGTACTCAAGAGGAGTCAAGCTCTATGGATCATGTTTGGATCAAGTCAACTTGGAGAAGAAGACTTGCATCCAGGTTTGTTTAGTTTTGTTTAGATCTTGTGTAAGGATAGTTTAGTTTTGATATACTCAAGTATACACTCACACAAGTTCAAAAGTTTTGGTTTCGGTTTAAACGTTTTGGATTTTCAAAAATATATCTTTCAGTTTCATGAATAGATAGAATCAAAACAAGTTTACATGGTTTATATGTATGTTAGATTTCATTCATATACATCTATGTTTTATATCTTAAGAAAAACTTATTTTGACGTATTTAGTTCATGTGTTTAAAATTTTGTTTTTATCAAAACTTATTTTAAGATTTAATATCAAAAACATAGATATATCATTGATATATGTATTGGATTCTATCCATATACACTATGCTTCAAATGTGTTTCAAATATCTTATTTTTGTATTGATACAAGTTTTAGAGAAAATGAATTTCCATTTTAAATTTAAGTTTTGGAAAATATAGTTTTTGTTTTAAGCCTAAATTTCTAAGCCTAAAAATGATTTCAAATTTTTTGTAATATGTGTTGGATTTTGATCACATATATTTGTACTTCAAATATTTACATGAACTTATTTTTGTGAATTTTATAGAGTTTCATGAGAATTTATAGGTATTTAAAAGTCTAATTTTTTCAACCCTATAATCCCTATTCTGGAGCTACTGGCGGTTGACCGACTGACTGGTTGGCCAAATCAGGGCTCGATCAATCGGTCGGTCGACCGGTGTGCACAAGACGTGCACATAGACCTCGCCTATATGGCCGGTCGACGGCACGGTCGACCGACTGCAAGAGACTTAGTCTTTGTTTGGCACGGTCGACCGGGCGCTCGACCGACTTGGCATTTTGCCTTGGGGAGGTCGACCAACGCTCGACCGACAGGCTCAAATGGTCATATTTTTTACTATTGGTTGGTCGACCGGGCGTGCCCGGTCGACCGACAGCCCATTCTGGGCAGTTTTTGACACCAATAGCTATATTTTTTCTGGGCCCTATATAAGGGCTATTTTGGCCAGATTTTTGTATGATTTTTTAAAGCAAAAATTCTTATCTTCTACTGGTTTTCAACAGCAAGTTTTAAACAAGTTTTTGGTGCTTCTAAATCTAAATCTTTATTTGTTTTAAAGTTTTGGAAAATCAAAGAAAACTTAGTTTTGGGAATTCTAGTTTAGTTCTTCAATTTTTATATCTATCAAGAAGTTTTCCCTAAAAGTTTTTCTTTGTGTTTCTTTTCCAAACACTTTTTTTTACTTAAATACTTGAGCTATTCATTCAAATCTATCCTCGAGGATCTTGTATTGTGAGAGGCTTTGTTTGTAATCTTTGTGATCACTAAGTTGAATTTCTTTCTTTGCTTTGTACTTGACTTAGTGCCTACCTCTTGTGTAGAGGTGTGAGAGTTGGAGTTGTGTATTCCACATTTGTATTGTTGTATTCCTCTATGGTCCCTTTGTGGAAGGTCCTTTGTGAACATTGTGAAAATTTTCTGTGTGAAGGCGGGGACGTAGAGCAATGGCTCGAACCTCAAAACATATCCTCGTGTTTGTGTTTGGATCTTTCTCTCTAACTCTCAACTCTCTTTATATCTTTCATTTGCTTTTAGTGCTCATTCATATATATATGCTTGATATTATTTATGTGCCCACACTTGTGTAGAAACAAGAGAGCTTTTAAAGCACCTCAACACTTAATTTAGAGGAATCTCAAGGAGTAGTTCCAGAACTCTTCATAGGGAATTCGGACTCACTCTTGGTTACACTTGTGTACTTAGCAATTAGTTTTTTAATTTCGCATCATTTGTCATTAGATTAGCACTACACCTATTCTCCCCCTCTAGGTGTACTTTCAGTTGGTATCAGAGCTAGTGCTCCTGATATTCAGTTAAACCATCTAGGAGTGTGATCCTTGGATTGCTAATCTAGATTTTCTTTGTACACATATTTATATACCTCATGGATTTTCTTGTCCACCCATATATGATATTTCTAACATCGATATGTGAAAATTTCAGATGAGTGCATATTTAAAAACCCTAGGATTGCATGTTTACCTTGACACAACTAAAAGTTTTTATATTGATAATGGTAAGTATCTAGAGGCCAATGCACTAAAGCACACACTTAGTAAAGAATTCATATCTTTGATTTCTCATTGTGATTCCGCTTTTACAGTGTGGAACACATTGACCTCTCCCAAGGAACAAGCTTCACACATTTTAGGGAGAGAACCAAGAAGAGAGAAGTCTGACCGAGCTTGCCTCATGGTCCAAGGGAATGACTTCCTTGAGGTAAATTTGGATACTCATCTTGATAATTGTGCTAGATCTTCTAATGATTATGATTGTAATATGGATGCCCATGCTTTAAGTAAAGAGCTTTCCATGTTTTGTGAAAATTTGCTTTCAAAATAAAAATTTTTGAAAAGTAAAAGTTTTTATTTAAAAGAAGAAAATAAGAATTTGTTTTCAACTTGATATGGTTTTACAAGAGAAGGTTGAGGTTTCAAATGAAATGGATTAATTAAAAACCCAACTTGACCTTGTTTTAAAAGAAAATAAAAGTTTGAAAAATAAAAATGATTTTGATCATGTTTTAAAGAAAAGGTTTTGTCTTTAAAACTTGATTTTGTTTAAAAGAAAACGATGCTTTGAAAAACAAAATCATTTTGATTTCTAAAGAATTAGAATGTATCTCTTTAGAAAATAATTCTTTGACAAATGATCTTGCTTCTCATTCTTATCATGCTTCTATTGTTTTACCTCCATGTGATAAGAATCTTATTTCTCATGCTTGCTTTACATCTTCAATTATTGAAAATGATATATGTATATTGAAGAAGAATGTTGATTGTTTGGGCTCCACTTTGAGCCAATGTGTCATGAACCACACAAGATTGGAATCTATGTTTCGAAAGAAACATACTTCACATATACATTCACACCCTCCACGGCATACACATGCTTCTCATGCTCATACACATGATTCTTTGTATGCTAATATGTACATCGTACACATTGTGGTTGTACGACCACTTTGCAAAATGTTGTTATGATAGGTTAAATGATTTAAAATTTAAAAGTAAGAATATTTGGGTTTGAAAAGGTGCTAACCCCATGGACTCAAGAAAGTTTGAGTACCAAAATTCACTCCTATTATATTTGATGTAGATGTGGACTCTAACATGACGTGAGAGTATTGGTGCCTTGATGGTGAATGCGTTCTGAGCTAAATGGTCATAATTTTGTATGTATCACTTTCAAGAGAGTTTGGTGGGAGGACCACTATGTTTTGGAGAAATAGGGACTAGACCTACCGGTGTTGGTAACTATCTTTATCCTTTTTACTTTAATTATTTTATATACTTTTATTGTTAATTTTTAGCATATCTTGGTTTCCATGTTCATTATGGATAAATGTAGTGTTTATTAGACTTATGATATATACATATAGTGTTTTAGATACACTGATATTCATATGGATTCATATTTTTGTGTTCTCACTTTAGTTTAGCTATTGTATATATCTTAGTTCTAATAACACTTGCATTTAGACTAATGATCATATTTATTCATTTACCATGTTTTAATATTTTGTGCATATCATGTTTTGATTACTTGTTTAGATATAATTTTCATTAAAACTTGTGCTTATACCTATACAATTAGTGAATCACACTTGATTATTATGTTTGAGTGCTTCATTGCTCATGTGTACCCATGACATGTATTTGTATAATCTAGTTTTTATGATTCTTGCATTCACACTTGTATTCTCTATTTTGTGTTTGTTTTTGTGTTTAGCCTTATGTATATATAAATTTTGATCAAAATTATAGATATACATGTCCTATCCCTGAGTCACTTGCTTTACATGTCATATACTATTTTGTGGACTCATTTCATGTTTGGATATATATATTATATATATATATATATATATATATATATATATATATATATATATATATATATATATATATATGTGTGTGTGTGTGTATATGTATACTTTAGTTTGACAAAACATATATATACTTGAAGTTTGTTTAGTTTTTATGAAAATTGAATTTTTATGATTTCATGTTTATAAAGAATTTTCATTGATTGAGCCTAATTGCCTTATCTCCATGAATATGTTGCTTACATGATTCCTGTGCACTCTATATTTTTTGTTTACTCATGATTTTGGATTCATGAGCCTATAAGTGTTTTATTGATCTTTGAGTGCCAATTATTATCTATTTAGCATGTTTTCATGAAATATATTTTTTTTTTATTCCTTACTTGAAGGATTTCGTAATAGGTTTCAAAATTTTCTTAAAACCAGTTTCGTATTCTTCAAATGATAGTGTTTTCAAAATATGCTAAAATTATTTTCAAATCTTATATTTGAAAACTTTTACTCTACAAGGGCAGTTGGTTGGGCGACCATGCCTTATATGCTCTTAGTAACAATCTCAAAAACATGTGCATGATAGAATGGTAGTTATGAGTTATATACATACATATCATGAATTGATTTTTATATACTCATACATGTTTTCTATATATGTATGCATCATATCTCAATTGATATTATATTGCTTTGATCATACATACATATATATAATTTCTTGTGCTAGATTAAAATGTTCATACATATACTTTATAGTATAAATTATTTTAGCTAAGCTTAATTCATATTCTTAATAATAATTTGCATCTTTACAAGCTTATGTATTAGTTTTATTGGTATTTCATAAAAGGGGAGAAAAATTCTTGATTTATCTTTCAATTGTATTTATTTTCAATTGGTATCTTACTCCCACTCTTCATGAAGAAAAATATTTTGTTTTGAAAAATGCTAACATTTTCAATATTTGTATAAATAATCTTCAATTGGTATTATTCTCAAATTGATATCTATATTGCAAAATGATTTTAGTATTTACCTAAAAAAATTGGTTTAAAATTTACTTTCAATTGGTATCATGTCTTTCTATTGGTATCAATTGGTAAAAAGATTTTGTGTTTCCTTTTGATTGGTTTATTTCAATTGATAGTTTTTATTAATATCAAAATTTGCTTCGGTTTGTATTGCCTATATGTAAAGGGAGCTTAACATCTCCTCTTGTATGGATTCATGATGAGTGAGGTATATAAGAAGAGCTTGACATCTTCTTTTATATAGTACACGTGTGTAGGGGGAGCTTAACATCTTCATCTATATATTGTATATTATGCTTATATGGGTTAGGGTTTAGTCATCCCTTCTCTATATAATGCATGTATGCAGGGGGAGCTAACTTAACATCTCTCCTCTTCATGAATGTATATTGCATATATATTATATTGTTTGTTCTTCTTCACCCCTTTGTTGACGAGTAACAAAAAGGGGGAGAAGGATTTAGGTTTATATATGCATGTTTATTTGTGTTTGTGTGTATGTGTGTCTATATATATATATATATATATATATATATATATATAATATATATATATATATATATATATATATATATATATATATATATTATGCATATTATTATTCATATGTTTATGGTTTTGATATCCAAAACACTTATTGTATATCCATTCTATTGGTATCTTAATCTACATGTTCTGTTTTATTTGGTATCTGAGGTTCTTTGAATATTCATATGCATGTGTCTTATGATTCTTATTGCATATTTTTTTATTGTTTCTTAGTATCTGAGCTTACATTGAATATCTTTATATTTTATTGCTATGCATGAGTTAAGAGGGAGCTTCTATAATGCTTATCTTTAATCCATGTATATATAACCTCATAAGTTTTGTCATCATCAAAAAGGGGGAGATTGTTAAGCCAAAGGCACTTCACCTTACTTTTGATGATGACTAATTTATGGAGTTAAGTTACTAATGATCTTGTGTTTATATAGTTTCAGATATTGATCAAGATCTTAGTAAGCGTTTAGCTTCAACAAAGGAATCAAAGTCAAGTTTGGAAGCTAACACTTGTTGATTCAAGAGCTCGCGTGTCAAGTCGCATCTAGTACTTAAGAGGAGTCAAGCTCTATGGATTGTGTTTGGATCAAGTCGACTTGGAGAAGAAGACTTGCATCGAGGTTTATTTAGTTTTGATTAGATCTTGTGTAAGGATAATTTAGTTTTGATATGCTCAAGTATACACTCACACAAATTCAAAAGTTTTGATTTCGGTTTAAACGTTTTGAATGTTCAAGAATATATCTTTCGATTTCGTGAATAGATAGAATCAAAACAAGTTTACATGGTTTATATGTATGTTGGATTTCATCCATATACATCTATGCTTCATATGTTTCGAAAAACTTATTTTGATGTATATAGTTCATGTGTTTAAAGTTTTGTTTTTATCAAAACTTATTTTTAGCTTTAATGTCAAAAACATAGATATATCATTGATATATGTATTGGATTCTATCTATACACATTATACTTCAAATGTGTTTCAAATATCTTATTTTTGTATTGATACAAGTTTTGGAGAAAATGAATTTTCATTTTAAAATCTAAGTTTTGAAAAATATAGTTTTTATTTTAAGCCTAAAAAATGGTTCAAATTGTTTGTAATTTGTGTTGTATTTTGATCACAGATATTTGTACTTCAAATATTTACATGAACTTATTTTTTTGGATTGATTAGTCTACAATTCTGTATTTTTATATCGCATTTTCCTACCGATTTATGAAGAAAATAACGCTTCTCACTCGTGTTTTGGTCTCTTTTGCAGATAATCAAGATTAGAAGGGTAAAAGGATAAAGAGCTTAATTAATGTCATTTTCAGGTAATTAAATCTTAATTTCTTGGAGGCCAAGCTAGAGAGTTTCTAAAGATACATCGAATCTAGATATTGGCGCTAATTTGACGAGAATCCAGATCCAAATACCTGAATCCAAGGATACCTAGAAGGTCCTAGAAGCGAGATGTGACCGCTCGCCAAAACCAGGGACCTAAGTCTCTGGTATGGCCGCGGAAACGCGGCAAAAATTCTTGTTAATCCATTTTTGTATGGCCGCGGAATCATTTTTTGACGCGTGGTCCCATCTCGTCTTCTAGAATATTTCTTTGCCTATATAAAGCCCTACGAGGACCTGAGATGGAGGTTTCGAGATCAATAGCTAGGTTTTCTCCGTCATTAGTGTAGTATAGTGTAGGTGTTTTTCTTCTTTCTATTATATTTTGTTTTCTCTTTTAGATTCATGTATTAGGGCAGAGAGATTCAGAGAGAGAAAGAGAGAGATTGATGTAATAAATGGTGACAATTTATGTAATCTTCCTCCTTTCTTCAATGGTTTCTTCTCTAATCTTTAACATGACTAGCTAACTTTCATTTCATGGCAATCTAACTACTAACCACTAATCATCTAACCTCTCTTGCTAATCCATATGAATCTAATAGCATCTACAAGGCCTTGATCTTGTAAGAGCCATTGATGACTCATGATGATGGATTCTAATATTTAACTTGCTAACTAAGCTAACTCTCTCTTATTTCATACTTGCTTTTAATAGTTTTGATGATCTAAGATTTATATTAGCTTGCTCTTGATGGAAGTTTTAAATGTGAGGAACCATCTTATGTGCCATGCTTTCTATTGCTTCTTAAAGCCAAGGACTAGTGATAGCCAAGGATCCATGTGAAGCAACTACCATTAAGAGGTTAGCATGATTAGTGGAGCATTTAGTAGTTAGTTGCCACGAATCTTTTTCTCTTTTTATTCTGTTTTCAAACCTTTTCTTCAACATAAAAATACCATTTTTATTTCATATTGTTTTCATCCCCTATTCTTCTACTTCTTCCTTTATTTTATTTTATTTTTAAAACCATTTTTCAAAACATCTTCTTATTTCATTTTCTCTTATCTTATTTCTATTTTCTTGTTTGCTTCCTGATTGTAGAAAAGCAGTGAGAATTACTGTGTAGCTTTAGGCGAACGGGTCGTGTCCACGAGGAGGAATGACATGGAAGCGTTTTGATGTATTGTTTTAAAACTAAGATTGGTGTTGGTGTTTTTTAGTTGAAAAGAAAATGGAGAGTAGAGAAGTGATTTAAAGAAAACTTTAAAATTTAGAGAAGGTTTTGGAGAAGATGACTTTTGTGAAAATGCCTTAAGAGTGAGTTTGTTGTGATTTAAATTATGAAAAATATTCATGCTCACTAATCTTCTGCTCAACTACTTACTTATCTCAAGAATATTTTGATACATGACCTTTATCATAGGCAAAATCCTTTTGTTTCTTTTAATGTTCACGGAAAACAAATAAAATGATTTTTGTTTAAATCTTAAAGCTTTTCTTTACACAATATTAAAAATAGAATGTTAAATCATCAAACAAAGAGGCAAGTATGGAATAAAAATGATTTAGAAATAGTTGTGTTTTAAATGTCCAAGTTTCAAAGAGAAACATCCTCATGTGCTTTCAAGAACAAAGTTTAACTTAGGCATTATTATGATTCAAGAAAGTTGCTTTCATAAAAACCCATCAAAAGAAAGGAGGTAGAAGAGATTGATTAGTGAGCCCAGAAGATGGTTTAGTTACTCATGATAAAGAGAAAACAAATAAGAGAATGAAAATAAAACATAGACATACTGAATTAAGTCGAGTTGAATAAGCAAGTTGAATCTCCTTTGATTGTCACTTCAAGGATGAATTACATAATTATTTCCACTCTTCTCTCTTTACTAGTCTAAACTAAAATGTAAAAAATGAGATACAACTTCTCTGAACTATCTAACAATAATCCTAAAATCTTAAAAATGAACATGAATTCTAATCCTAGTCTTCAGTCCCTTCTTCAGTAAACTTTCTGCCTTTTATAGGCAAAAACCCAGAGGGAAGAGGAGTGAGGAGATAAGGAGAGAAAACGTCCCCTTATCTCCAAGAGATAGCCGCGAAAACGCGGCCAAAGCCACATTTTCGCGATCTGGATGTGGTGGCCACATCCAAGGGGAGATCTTGCTGGCATTTGGTTTTATCCCCTTTTATCTGACGGATTTTCTATTTAATATCTGGTGTTGATCTAACCTTCGGTGATCCTCGAGCTAACTGATTTGAATTCATACAAAACTGAATTAACCGGTTTTATTTGATGTGATCTTCCCTGATATGCATTGATTTTCAGCTGGGATCATGGTTATCCTCTTGAATATTTATCCTTTCATTAATTTAGATTTAAATCAGAATTTAAAGCAGGCTTTTGGGCTCAATTTTTTTTTCCACCTCCATTAGTAATGGGCATGCACATTATTATATAAAAATAGGACTAATCATCAGGATTTATTAAATAATAAACATGGTAATGTGACAATATTATGCAATATCAGTGACTGATCACACCCCCACACTTATCTTTTTCTCGTCCTTAGCAAAACATCAAAACTAATTCTAAGAAATTATTGAATCACTTTCGCAGGTCACTCGATTGCACTAAGTATGTGCAACAAACCGTTAAACCTCTAGGTTATCCCTAGAGAACGAGTTTTGTCTCGTGAGGGTTTTCAGTGGATTACACCCACGAAATCCATAAGGAAAGAGAAAAGTGTTAGTATTTTTTAAAAGCATTTTCAAAAGAGATAAAATATTTGAGGTATTATTATAAGAGTTCAAGTAACCTATAAGTTATAGGAAAATTAAATTTTTCATTCCTAAAATTTGTCTCGATTCAAAATGTATTATCAATCAAAGTAAGGAGTCAAATTATATTTCTCATCTACTCTATTACTTTACCCTAAGTCATATGCACCTTCGTGACCGTGAAATTTTGACTAAGGGTCCTTGAATTTTAACTCTTATGTCTTATTTATTTATATTTTGGTGGTATTATTTCTTAATTCTATTAGGCTTTCTAATCTGCTCATGTAACGAGCTTTTAGTTATGACACCCAAGCCGGACGGTCTTAGGGCACCGAGTGAGAAACACCCCTAGGACTTAAGCACTCGAGCAAACAAGGTCAAAAACTAAGGATTTTATTTATAAAATATACCCCTTTTAGGCATGAATATTTATGCTTTATGAGGCACAAGTAACCAGCTTAATATATATATATATATATATATATATATATATATTATATATATATATATATATATATATATATATGTATATGTATATTTTGTTTTCCCTTTTTTTTTCCTTCTTTTTTATTTTTTATTTTTATATAAGACATAAGAATATTTGTTTTTGAACCCTAAGTGTGTAAGTGTATAAAATGTGCATATTTCATCAAGGTAAAGATCAAGACTAAATTACTTTTCTAAATTTTCTTTCTACTCTAGAAATCAAATAAGTCATCTTATTTTCATTAAGTATAAGAAATCCTAATTATGATTCTCCTATTACTTAAAATTGACTTAATTTCTTACAAAAAATAAGTCAAAATATTGTTCTTTTTTTCAAAAAGTTTTTTCTTTATATATATTTTTTATATTTTATATTTTTTTATTTAAAGTCATGTAATCATGTTAGAACCCTCCCCTACACCTATCTCATGCATTGTCCCCAATGTATGAAAGAAATATATAGATGCATGAAATGGAATGTAAAAGAGGTAAAGTTACCAATATATTGTGTCGAAAAGACCCATAGTCGTTTCATTTACCAGCACCGATTCTAAGAAAGGTTTAAGGCATTGACCATTTACCTTAAAGTCATTTCCATTCTTAGTGTCACTGATCTCTACAACACCATATGGAAACGCGGATTTAATAACGAATGGCCTAGTCCATCTTGATTTTAACTTCCCTGAAAAAAGATGAAGTTTAAAATTATAAAGTAAGACTTTTTGTCCAGGGATAAATGTTTTCCTTATGATATGTTTATCATGAAAAATCTTAACTCTCTCTTTTGTGATCTTTGCATTTTCATAGGGCTCATTTCTCAACTCCTCTAATTCAGAAATTTGTAATTTTTGAAGGTCATCAGCCTTGTTCAAATCGAAATTTAGCTGCTTTATTCCCCATAAGGCCCGGTGCTCTAATTCAACAGGTAGGTGGCAAGCCTTCTCAAAGAATAACCTATAAGGAGACATTCTTAAAATCGTTTTGAAATCGGTCCTGTAGGTCCATAGGGCATCTACAAGTTTGGTGGACTAATCTTTCTAATTTTGGTTCATAGACTTCTCCAAAATAAGCTTGATTTGTCTATTGGAGACCTCCACCAGCCCACTGGTTTGAGGATGATAAAGTATGGACAACTTGTGAGTTATAGCATACTTTCGCATAAGAGCTTCAAAGGATCAACTACAAAAGTGAGTACCATTATCACTGATGATACCACGAGGGGTTCCGAAGCGCGAGAAAAAGTTCACATTCAAAAACTTTATGACAACTTTGTTATCATTAATTTTACTTGGAATGGATTCTACCTACTTAGACACATAGTCCACAGCAACCAATATGTATTGGTTTCCAAATGAGTTAGGAAATGGACCCATAAAGTCGATGCCCCAAATATCAAAGAGTTCTATTTTTAGAATTGAGTTGAGGGGCATCATATCTCATTTCGAGATCCTTCCTACCATTTGGCATTTAGGGCACATCTTGTAAAATTCATAAGCATCTTTGAATAAAGTGGGCCAATAGAACCCACTTTGTAACACCTTTTCAACAGTCTTGCGGGGACCAAAGTGTTCATTGCATGCAAGCGCGTGACAGAAAGACAAAACACTCTTAATTTCTTCATCGAAAATGCATCTCCAAATGATTTGGTCAGAACAGTACTTAAAAATATACGGTTCCCCCCAAAACAAATACCGAGTTTGAGATAAGAACTGGTATATATCATTTTTAGACCAATGAGATGAAGTTTGGTTTGTGACTAAATAATTCACTATATCAGCAAACCAAGGTTCCTTAAAGACAGTTAAGAGTTTTTCATAGGGAAAGTCATCATTGCTTGGAGAGTTTGGAGTACGCGAGAGATTGTCAGCAATGACATTTTCTATTTCTTTCTTATCTCGAATCTCCAGATCAAATTCTTGAAGAAGGAGGGTCTAATGAATGAGTTGGGCATTGGCATTCTTCTTCATCATAAGGTATCTTAGCGCAGAATGATTGGTGAAAATTATGGTTTTGGACCCTAGTAGGTAGGGATGAAATTTTCTAAAGCAAATACTATTGCCAAGAATTCTGTCTTGTTTGTAGTGCAGTTCATTTGAGCATCGTTGAGAGTCCTACTAGAGTAGTAAATCACGTGCTGCTTGTTATCAATGCGCTGTTCTAGGACAGTGCCTATGGCAAAATCTAAAGCATCGCACATGATTTCGAATGGCTTAGACCAATCTGGTGCAGATATGATTGGTGTAGAAATAAGATCTTTCTTTAGCTTCTCCCAAGAATTTATACATTCATCATCAAAAGTGAAGGACACATCCTTAGCTAAAAGACTAGTCAAGGGTCTAGCAATCTTGCTAAAGTCCTTGATAAATCTTCAGTAGAAACCGGCGTGTCCTAAGAAGGATTGAATATCCTTCACGCATTTGGGCATGGGAAGCTTCGCTATAACCTCAATCTTGGTTCTATCCACTTCAATTCTATTCTTAGAGATTTCATCACCCAAGACAATTTCATGTCTTACCATGAAGTGGAATTTCTCCCAGTTAAGTGTCAGATTTTTCTCAGCACAACATTGGAGGACAAGTTCTAGATGATGAAGATTTGAGTGAATGAATCTACATAAATGGAGAAATCATCCATGAAGATTTCTAAGAACTATTCTACCATATCAGAGAAAATACTCAACATGCAATGTTGAAACATTGCTGGGGCATTGCACAAGCCGAAAGGCATTCGACGGTAAGCAAATGTCCCAAATGGACATATAAACGTAGTCTTTATTTGGTTCTCCAGAGCAATGGGAATCTGATCATACCCTGAGTAACCATCCAAGAAACAATAATACTCATGGCCAGTCAAACATTCAAGCATTTGATCAATGAAGGAAAGCAAAAAATGGTCCTTACGAGTTGCTGCATTAAGCTTCCTATAGTCGATGCAAACTCAAATTTTATTAGGAAGTCGAGTTTGTAACAACTCTTTGTTCTCATTTTCCACCACAGTGAAACCAGATTTCTTCGTAACCGCGTGGACAAGACTGACCCATTGGCTATCAGAAATGGGATAGATTATCCTATTGTCTAAGGGTTTCACAATTTCAGCATGAACAACTTCTTACATTATAAGGTTTAACTTACGCTGCGGGTCTCTTTTCGGTGTCGCTTCTTCATTGAGATGAATACAATGTTGAAGTATGGTTGGACTTATTATCTTTATGTCGGTCATAGTCCAACCAATGGCTTTCTTATGTTTCCTAAGAATTGTTTTAAGATTCTCTTCTTGCCCATCATTTAAATATGAGACAATTATGACAGGAAAGATCTCTTTTTCGCCTAGATAGACGTACTTGAGATATGCAGGTAAGGCTTTCAACTCTAAGGAAGGGGAAAGCTCACTAGAAGGAGGAGTCAAGTTTATTAGCTCCACATTTGGTGAAAAAAAGTTCGAGGCCCAATTCATAGCAGACTCGACAATCTGATTAAGGTTAAAGTTTTCAGACTCTAACTCGAGGTCACAATCAGTTTCTAATTCTAATTCTTCTCTATGTTCACTTATCAAGTTCTCAACGAGGTTGATTTCAATTGTTTGATCCTCAACATCACAGGGTTGCTTTCCTAGGTTAAAGACATTGACTTCTCTAGTTATGTCCCAAAAGGTTAACCTTATGGACCCATTCCTACAGTTGATAATAGCGTTGGCAGTAGCAAGGAATGGGCACCCTAGATAACGGGAGTTTGAGCCCTAGGATTGGACACATGTTGTGTCTCAAGAACTATGAAATCAACAGGGTAGATAAACTTCCCAACCCAGATAAGGACATCATTAATTTTCCTCTTGGGAAACTTTCATTGAACGGTCAGCCAGTTGGATTGTGACTCGCCCAACCTGAGTTGTTGATAAACTGAGAAGGGGAGCAAGTAGATACTTGCCCCCAAGTCAAGAAGTGCACGAGTAATCTTGGCTTGTCCTATAGTGCAGGTAATGGTAGGAAACCCAGATTCTTGTACTTGACAGGGATCAGACCTGACAGTAACTCACTAATATTAGTGGCTAAGAAGACTTTTTTGGGTACATTAGTCTTTCTCTTCTTGGTGCACATGTTCTTAAGAAATTTTGCATGGGATTGGCCTTGTTGGATGGCATCAAGAAGTGGCATATTTATCTTCACTTGATTAAAGATCTCAATTATCTTATCCATGTGTGGATTCTACTTGTTATTTTTCAGCCTATTAAAAATGATACTATAGGCTTGTGTACCTGACTGGTTGACTTATTCCTTTTCAGATTTGTCAGATTTGGCAGGATTGGGAATAGATGAGGTGGATGCTTGTGTGTTGTTGTGCTGAATGGACTTGGATGGTGTTAATACTTGATTATCAACTTTCTTTCCCGACCTCAATGTCTGAACAATATTACATTGATTCAACGGTTGATCCTCAAAAAATGGGCTTGTTGAGAATTCCTAAGATTTGTTACTGGCTGACTGGGTAAGATACCCTTTAGCCTCTCATTCTGTGGATTGGTTAATTGTCTCATTTGAATCTCTAGCCTCTGTACTGTTTGCATGAGGGACTCTTGGTTCTTCATGTACCTTTTCATATTTTTCTCAAAATCAGTCACTTTCTTCTCAAGCAGAGGATTTTAGAAGGAAGATTGTTGAGCTTGGTTGGAAAATTTTGTTGATATTTGAAAAATTAGGTTGATGGTTGGAAGAATTGTGATGATAATTTGAAAAGTTGGGTTGATGAAAATGAAAGAATTATTGGAATGTGGAAGTAGTTTGAATGGTTTGACGGTGAGTGGTCATTGTTATTTTGGCTCACAGAGAAATTCAGGTGATTTCTCCAGCCAGAATTGTACATTTATGTGTAAGGATTATTGTTGGGCCTTGAAAAGGCCACATTCATCGGTTCAGAAACTATTGCTGAGCTTGGAACACTGGACACTCCTCAAACACATGATTCAAGGCTTGATAGTAAGTATAGCCTCGAGTTGAAAATTGGTTTGGGCTGACTTGGTTGACTGGTGATTGACAAAAAGCAAGTACAAGAATAAGCAAAGAGAGTGTGGGTCGATGTTACTGCTTTTGCGATTCTTCCGTAGTAGCGAAGTGGCTATACGAGTTGTATCCACAAGGAGGGAGAGCGATGGAAGCTTGATGCGGCTTCTTTGTTAAAGAAAAGAGAAAATTCTTTATTTTAAATAAAGAATTGGAAAATGAAAAGAAACAAAGTTTTAAGAATTGTTTGAAAATGATTTGGTGATTTGTAAAGTTGGATTTTCTTAATAGTAGAATGCATGGCTAACTTTCTACTAAGTGCTCCCACTAATCCCTAACTTCTTGAAGATGTAGCCTCACGATGGATCATAGGCAAGTAAAATCTTTATGCATAGGAACTATTCACGTTGGGAACGAATGAAAGTCCTTCCTTTAACTTAGCTTTATACGGCAAAAACTTAGACATTCCCTTATCAAGATCCAATAGAAGGCGAGAATAAGGCAAGACACAAGTGCACTAATGGTATCGGCAAAGTTAAAAGGAAAATCTCTAATTTACATCAACAAGTAAGCACACAACCCATAGATTATCAAAAACTCATTAAGCATGAAATATAAGAAAGTTGTTGGCCCAAGAGGTTACACTCTCCAATTGTTTTGTGTTTTGATGATGACAAACCAAATTAGAGCTATTTGGTACTAATAAGTTTGTTAAGATAAGTTTCAGGTTTGTACCATGTTTAGAGACTATTCGCTTAGCTATTGTAAGAACTTCTAAGTTCCACAAAGCAAGGAAGGCAAATTGCGCATCAAGGAAGGATCATAGAAGAGAAGGCACTAGCAAGGCATTGGATGGCTCAAAGACTTGAAGATAGCTCAAGAAGTCTTCATGTAATTTGTTTTTCAGTTTATAGTATGTTAAAGAATAGTGGATAGGTTTGAAGCTCTATCACACACATTTTTGCGCACATGCTCATTCCAAAATAATTTCTTATAAATTATACAAAAATATTTTGCATACAAGTTTTTTCCTACAAATACATCTTTATGTTTAATTCTATTCCCTGTTCAAAAGTATTTTTGTTAAAATCAAAATCCTCTTTATTTTCTTTTCCAAAAATGATTTTTGACCTGATCCGGTCGACCGGGACAGTCGACCGAGTCTGTGTCAGTCTGGTCCGGTCGACCGGACCAGTCGACCGCAGTTCTGGCAGAGGCACGTATCAGTGTGCATGTCTGCCAGTCGACCGGGGCGGTCGACTGAGATATTGTTTTTGCTCACAGGTTTTCTCAGTCGACCGGGTCGGTCGACCGCTGGCCTATAACGGTCAAATTTTTGATCTACCGGTCGACCGGCCCAGTCGACCGATGTGTCCGTTGAACAGTAACGGGCAGATTTTAAGTGAGCTGTTTATTTTTGTCTTTTGTGTTTAAAAATTCGTTTAAGGATATATTTTGATCTAATTACCTCCTAAACATCAGTAATTATGTTTTATCCCTAAACCCTAGCCCTCTCCTATAAATAGGGGTGTTTGGGGAGAGATTTGAAACAACAATTTTTGCTAGAAAATTCAAAAGTTTAAGGCTTTCAAAAGAGACTTGTTTCTTGGTTTTTGTGCTGAATTTCTCACTGATTTTCTGAAGGGTTTTCAAATACTCTCTGATTTAATTTTCTTTCTTCACTTACAACAAGAGCTTCATTCCTACTCAATATTCTCTAAGGACCTTTGTAAGGGAAGAGATATTTGAAAGAGAGAGTTTGTGGTCTTTTGACTACCAAGGAAATTACTTGTTCTTAAGATTGTAGGAGTTGGGTACTCCATTGTATTTGAGATCTTTGTGATAGTGGAAGTAGTCGGAATCCTTCTGGGGAAGGCGGGGAGTAGAGCTGGGTGCTCGAACCTCGATAACATATCCTTGTGTTTGCGATTGGTTTACATTCTTGCAATTCTTACTCTACTTTGCTTGCACTTATTATTTGCTCATCATATTCATTGTCATACTTACTTGCTTGCATTCATCTTGTGATTCTTGATTGTGTTTGTTGTAGCTTTAAATTTTTATTTGCCCTTTGATTAGCATTGTCACCTATTCACCCCCGCTCTAGGTGACTTTTCAAAAGTTAATACATGTAGGTAAGTTAGAGTTAGAACCCTCGTCTTAAGATGTCATAACTCTCATTTGCACAAGGCTTGTTTGACACTATTGACTCATTTGGGTTTATCAATCAAGTGTTAGAGATTAGTGGGTTAGTAGTTAGTTAGCCATGCTATGGAGGAGTTAGTTAGACATGGTTAAAAGAAACAAGAAAAGAAAAGGGGTAAAGAGAAAGGAAGTTACACTACAACAAGGAAGTAAAAGTAAATGACAAAGACAAGTAAATGAAAAGAAGAAAGAGAATTAGATACTTGTATTAGCTTGTTACCTTCAAATACAACACTTACACTCTCTCTCTCTTTTACTCTAATGATTAAAGCTAAAACTAGAAGAAGAAAGAAAGAACAACTACAATTCCTAACAATAAAGTAACAAATACAACTCTATTCTCTAGATATCTCCCAACTGAAGACCCCTGAGGGGTATTTATAGGCACCAAGGGAAAGGGCCCTAGGGGGACGACCCCTGGCCCGAAGCCCGGGCGCTCGCGCACCTATAGGGCCGCGGAAACGCGGCCTGGGTCACGTTTCCGTGGCCCTGCCAGGGCGGCGCGCGCCTGGCTTCAGGCAGCGCGCCGTCCAATCTGTCTTCTATCGTCTGGATCTCTTGGATTCGGGATTTGATGCCCTGAGCTGACAAAATCTCCTCCCTAAAGTCAATGGCTACTTGGTAGGCCTGTAATCACCCATTAAATGGTGGTTTAGGGTTTTCTTCTTCATTTGTACACCATGAACCTAGGATTAAGCAAGCAAAGCTTTATTAGCAGAATTTTACATCAAATAAATTTGAGAATGTGATGAAAATTATGCAAAATTAGAGACTAATCACACCCCCACACTTATCTTTTTGCTCGTCCCGCGCAAAACAAAATAAGAAAATTATTACACCACTTTCGCAGGTGACGCGATTGCACTGAGTATGTGCAACCAGCCTTTAAACCTCTAAGTCTTCCTTAGGGGAGGAGTGTTGTCTCCTGAGGGTTTTCAGCGGATTGCACCCACAAAATCCGGTAAGTGAAAGAATATTTAAGTGTTAGCAAACCTCTTTCAAGAAAAAGAACTTTTAATCATCTAAGTAAAAATGACCGAATGATGTAAGAATTAGGTACAACCCTCATAAGTCCTCCTATACTTTTGCCTTCATAAAAGAAGAGATTATGGATTTTCTTTAAACTTAGAAAGGATTTTGTACTTCTAACTCATTCTGTTATTTTGCTTTAGATAGATATGCATAAAGTGTAAGTGTGATGTGCTTGGGATTTTTCAATTCAACTTTGAATATCATTTAATTTTATTAATATTTATCTATTATTCTTGATTTTATTAGGCTTTCTACTTTACTCATGTAATACATATCAAAATCGATGACTCCCAGACCAGATGGTTCTAGGGCACCAGGTGGAAAAACACCCCTCAGGTCAAATATGCAAGTAGAGTAGGCCACAAAATCAGGATTTACTATTATGTATTGATTATTATTTTTTTGCGTGAGTAATCATGCTTCTTGAGGCACAATTATCTAGCATTTTTTCAGAGTTGTGTCTCTAAATCTCAAGCATGTGTGTGTGGTTTATGCATATTCTACTAAGGCTAAATAAAGGGTATGAGTTATTTTCCTTATCTCTCCCAATTCTTAGTCAAACCAATCTTTCTTGTTTATTTAGGCAAAAATAAAGATTCATTAACCCTTAATTCATACAATCTTTTGGTATTTTTATAAAGAGTATGAATTTCTTTTCAAGCTGGGGATTTTTATTTTTTTATTTTTTTGAAAGAAGAAAAAGAATAAAATGAAAAGAAAAGTGTTACCACCCCACACCTATCTAATGCATTGTCCTCAATGAATGTATATGTAAATGCGAAGGCAATAAATAGGGTGAAGAAATGATGTCACCGTCTTCGTTGACTCGGGCCGGCCAAGTGTGAATAGGCTAAAGAAATGTCAAAAAAATGTAGAAGGGGTAAGCAGATAAAAAAATGTAATGTTTTTTTGTTGATGTGGTTAGGTGTATGACGGGGCAAAAAGAGTCAGCACACTATCATCCGGAGTCATAGGCTCAGTGGTCAAGAAGCGCTTCAGTCTTTGCCCGTTCACTTTGAATTCTGTGTTGTTCTTAGGGTCTATAATAAGCATAGCACCGTGTGAGAAAACAATGCGCACAATGAACGGTCCAGACCAACGAGTCTTCAGCTTCCCCACGAAAATATGAAGCCTAGAGTTATACAGCAGAACCTTATCTCCCAGGACAAAGTTTTTCCGGTTTATGATCTGATCATGAAAAAGTTTGGTCCTGCTTTTGGTAATCCGAGCATTCTCATATGCTTTATTCCGTATCTCCTCTAATTCTGAGATCTGAAGTTTTCTTAGTTCACCGGCCTTACTAAAATCAAAATTGAGCTGCTTAATGGCCCAAAGGGCAGGGTGTTCTAATTCTACTGGAAGATGACAGGCTTTTTCGAGTATGATTCTGTAAGGAGACATCCCCAGAACTGTCTTAAAAGTAGTTCGGTAAGCCCACAATGCATCGTTGAGTTTGACTGACCAATCCTTTCGGTTCTGTCCGACAGTCTTTTCTGGAATGAGCTAGAGTTGTCGATTGGTGACTTCTACCTGCCCATTTGTCTGGGATGATACGGAATAGATAACTTGTGATTGATGGAATATTTTGCATCAGAGTTTCAAAAACTCTATTGCAGAAATGCGATCCAGTATCACTAATTATCGCTCTGGGGTACCAAATAGGGAGAAGATGTTCTCTTTGAGAAATTTGACAACCACTTTGTTGTCATTCGTCTTAGTTGGCACAACTTCTACCCATTTAGAGACATAGTTTACAGTAACCAAAATGAACTGGTTACCGAAGGAATTAGGGAATGGTCCCATGAAATTGATACCCCAAACATCAAAAATTTCAACTTCCAGGATCGGGTTTAGGGGCATCATGTCTCTTCTTGAAATTTTCCCAATTTTCTGACAATTTGCGCATGACTTGCAAAAATGGTACGAGTCTTTGAACAAAGTGGGCCAGTAAAACCCACTTTGTAGAACCTTCTCTGAAGTCTTGCGGGGACCGAAGTGTCCTCCGCATGCAAGGTCATGGCAAAAGCTGAGCACACTCCTCTGTTCCTCCTCTGGTATGCATCGTCGAATAATCTGATCGGGACAATACTTAAAAAGATACGGCTCTTCCCAGAAGAAGTATCGTACTTGGGCAAAGAAGCAATATTGGTGTTGCTTTGTCCAGTCAGCAGGTAATTGTCTAGTGGCCAAGTAATTAACAATGTCCCCATACCAGGGTTCCTTAAGAATGGCCAAGATGTGCTCGTCTGGGAAATCCTCGTTGATCGGAGCTTGTATGATCGGTGCGTTCAGAATTCGTGACAAATGATCAGCAACCACATTTTTTATACCTCGTTTATCCCGAATTTTCAGGTCAAATTCTTGAAGCAAAAGGATCCACCGAATCAATCGGGCTTTTGCTTCCTTCTTGGCCATGAGGTATTTCAGAGCCGAGTGATCCGTAAAAATCACCGTCTTCGAACCTAACAAGTAGGGCCGGAACTTCTCTAACGCAAAGACAACGGCCAAGAATTCCTTCTCAGTCATTGTATAATTCTGTTGGACGTCATTCAAGGTCCTACTCGAGTAATAAATCACGTGCTGCCTATTGTCGATGCGCTGTCCTAGAACAGCGCCAATAGCAAAATCAGAGGCATCGCACATGATTTTGAATGGTTGGGCCAGTTAGGAGCAGAAATAATAGGCGCAGAAATAAGTTCTTGATTAAGATTCCTCCATGACTTGAAACATTCATCATTTAAATCAAACGGCACGTCCTTAGCGAGCAGGTTGGTTAAGGGCCTGGCGATTTTGCTAAAATCCTTAATGAACCTCGGTAGAACCCAGCATGCCTAAGAAAGGATCTAAAATCCTTGATGCTTTTGGGTGGTGAAACCTTAGCAATTACTTCTACTTTAGCCTTGTCCACTTCAATGCCTTTCCTAGAAATCTCATGGCCTAAGACAATCCCCTGTGTCACCATGAAGTGACATTTCTCCCAGTTTAGAGTTAGATTCTTCTCCTTGCATCTCTGCAAAACTAACTCTAGGTGACGAAGACACTGATCAAATGAATCTCCGTAGATGGAGAAGTCATCCATAAAAATCTCAAGAAAACGTTCTCTCATGTCGGAGAAAAGACTAAGCATGCACCGTTGGAATGTTGCGGGAGCATTGCACAATCCAAAGGGCATGCATCGGTAAGCGAAGGTTCCCAATGGGCAGGTGAACGTGGTCTTTTCCTGATCTTCTGTAGCAATGGAGATTTGATTATATCCCGAGTACCCATCTAGGAAGCAATAGTACTCATGTCTAGCCAATCGTTCCAGCATTTGGTCGATGAAGGGTAGCGGGAAGTGGTCTTTACGGGTGGCTGCATTCAACTTTCTATAGTCGATACAGACACGAACATTGGTAGGCAGTCTTGTCTGTACCAACTCTTTTTGCTCATTTTCAACCACCGTAAAGCCAGCTTTCTTTGGGACTGCATGAACAGGGCTAACCCATTGGCTATCAGAAATGGGATAAATGATCCCATTATCTAATAGATTCAAAATTTCCGCTTTAACTACCTCTTGCATGAATGGATTAAGCCTGCGTTGTGGGTCCCTCTTGGGGTTGCTTCATCGGTCAAATGGATTCTATGTTGCACTATGGATGGACTTATCACTTTGATATCCTTCATCGTCCATCCAATGGCTTCCCTATGTCTTTTCAGAATAGACATTAAGCTATCCTCTTGTTGCTCAGTCAGGTGGGATGCTATGATGACTGGTAAGGCGTCTTTTTCGCCCAGGTAGGCGTACTTGAGGTGTTCAGGTAAGGCTTTTAGCTCTAGGGAAGGTGTTGCTTCATTGGAGGTAATATCCAGACTTTCATTCCCGTAATGAGGTACACTTGGGCTAGACGCCCAATCCACTGCCGAATCGACGATCTAGTCAAGATTAAAATCCTCAGACTCCATATCAAACTCTACCTCTGTGTCTATCTCCATACTTTCCTCATGCTCACTGGTCAGATTTTCAATTGAATTAACCTCAAAAGTCTGATCATTGACATCCCTTGGTTGTCTACCACGATTGAAGACATTGACTTCCTTCGTCATATCTCTAAAGGTCAATCACATGGACCCGTTCCTACAGTTGATTATGGCATTGGATATAGCAAGGAAAGGTGCCCTAAGATGACTGGAGTTTGAGACCTTAGATTGGACACAGGTTGGGTCTCAAGCACAATGAAGTCAATGGGGTAGATGAAATTCTCGACCCAGATAAGGACATCTGTGATTTCCCCCTTGGGAATCTTCACAGATCGGTCAACTAGCTGAATGGTGACTCGAGTTGGGCTTAGCTCGCCCAACCCAGTTGCTGGTATACTGAGAGAGGTAGCAAGTTGATACTTGCTCCCAGGTCAAGGAATGCTCGGCTAATTTTGGTCTGTCCTATAGTGTAGGAAATTGTGGGACATCCGGGATCCTTGTATTTCACCGGAATAGGACCAGATAGAATTTCACTTATATTGGTTGCCAAGAACACTTTCCTTGGTACATTTGTCTTTCTTTTCTTCGTACACATATCCTTAAGAAATTTGGCATAAGCTGGGACTTGTTGGATAGTGTCAAGAAGAGACACATTCAATTTGACCTAGTTGAACATCTCTAGCATCTTCTCCATGTGCATATTCTTATTGTTGTTCCTAAACCTATTGGGAAAGGGTGTTACAGGCTTATGAACCTGTTCAGCGGCTTTGTCCTCGTCAGATGTTTGGGAGCAGATTGGGAGGAACTAGCAGAGGTGGAGGTTGGAGTAGGATCAAGATGGACTAGACTTTTCTGTTGGTAGACCTGGTTGTCTACCTTCTTTTCAGATCGAAGTGTGTGAACAGCATTGCACTGGTTGATCGATGGATCCTGAATTTCATATGCTTGATTGGAGTTTTTTGGGTTAACTAGCAGCTGACTAAGTAAAGTACCCTTTGGTCTTTCACTTAGGGAGCTAGCTAATTAGCTCATCTGCATTTCCAATCTCGATATAGCCTGTAAATGGTTGTTCAGCGTTTGTCCCTGATTTTGCATGAAAGCGGTTTGGGACTTCATAAAAGCTTCCATACTCTCCTCTAATTTGCTGAATTTCTTTTCCATTGGTGAACTTTGAGAGAAGGAAGATGGAGCTTGACTGGAAAATTTGGTGGAGGACTGGGATGGTGAAAATTGTTGGAGAAATTAGGCCTAGGAGGATTATTCTGGGCCCAGGAGAAATTAGGGTGATTCCTCCAACCTGGATTGTATCTTTGCGAGTAGGGATTGTGCGGCGACCGTGAGTAAGCCGCGTTCAGGTGTTCCGGTGGCACTTGCTGGGCATGGCAAACAGGGCACTCTTCAAAGACATAGTTTGGTGCCTGACAGTATGAACAACCCAGATTGTGAATTTGTGGTGGGTTGATTTGGTTGACATTGGCTGGCTCTCTTGTTTCTAGAGCCTCTATTCTCCTCATTAGGGTTGCAATCTTGGCTTCTGCAGCTATGAATGATTCTAGAGATAGGAGCCCTCCTCTTGAAACTATAGATTGTGAATTCCTTGATTTTTCTGAGGCTGGCTCCCATTGCAGGGTTTTTCTCAGCTAAATCCTCAAATAAATCCCACCCTGGTGCTCATCCTTCTGCAAGAACCCTCCCTGACACATGGTTTCTAAAAGGGTTTTCGTTTGATAATCTAAGCCATCATAGAGAATTTCGTACTGACACCATTTCTCCACATCAAGATTGAGGGCACTGAGCTAGGAGATCTTTGAATCGCTCAAAGTATCTCCAAAATGGCTCGCTCGGTTCTTATCTGAACTGCATGATATTCTTTCTAATGAGGGCAGTTTTATGGATTGGGTAGAATTTCTTCAAGAAGGCCTTGACAAAATCATCCCATATCGTGACAGAATCTACCGCCAAACTGTACAACCATTTCTTCGTAGGTCCTTTAAGGAAAAGGGAATGAAACGTAACCTAACGGCATCGTCTCCTAGCTGGGGTATACGCATCATAAGGCACACTTCCTCAAACTCCTTAACAAAGAAGTATGCATCTTCTGACTCTAAACCATGAAACTTTGGGAGAGTGTTGATGAATTGAGGCTTTAATTCGAAGTTATTTCCATTTACCTCAGGCAGTTTTATACAAGATGGTAATGAGGTTCTGATCGGGTAAAACCTGTCCTGAAGTGATGCCATCACAGGTTCTGGATGCAAGGGTAAGGAAGTGTTTCTGGTTAATCTAGAAGATACAGGATCTCTTACCCACTCTTGCATGCAGTACACCACAAATAACGTGAAAACAATAAAACAATCGAAAAGAATAAAAAACAAACAAAAGAAAGAAAAATAACCTCCAAGCCTTAGTCTAAGGTACCCGGACCTAGACGACTCCTAACTAGTCGATTCTCCGGGGGAGGTTGTTGTAGGAACTCGACTATAAGCTAATCGGCCAGGAAAGGGCAAAGCTTGGGGGAGGTATCCGGGCGTGAGCCACGGGCCTTAATTACGCCAAACCACGGAGCTTTCGAGGCTTTACCTCTCAATCCACTTTCCTTAGACACCGATTTTGCAGGAGTATAGTTCTTGCAATTTTCAACCTCGGTTAATCTCTTAGTGAGTCCGAGATGTCCCTAGGGCCAATGTCTATCAATATTTAGCTAAGGCTTGGGATAGTGTGAGTGCACTTGGAGATGATTTTTGGGCTAAGGAAGGGTGATGAAATCCCCACCTTATCTTGTTTATTTGAGATTTTGCCCTTAATGTCAATTGTGCTAGTGTACAGTTTATTCACAACAAGGTAACACTGAAAGTGATAAATCACTCCAAAATGTTGGTCCTATTCTATATGAATGCACAAGTACCTTTTCTCCATCACTCTTCAACAGAAATTGAAATGAATTGAAATAGACACGTGCCCTAAATGCAAAAGTCTAATCCAAATTTCAATTAAGCAACAAGTGAATTTCTGTTGAGTTTATTACACATGTATAGGATGAAGCATTCAATGTAACTGAAAAATTTAGAAAGCAATTTTAGCGGCTTTCAGCAACCCTGCAAACGAGTTTGTTAGTACTTCAATCGGAAAAACTCGCTTTTACACGAATTTTTCCGAGGGCAAATGAATCCTCGTGCGACATCCTTGACCACCTCTTTCACTTCCCGTGATAGTGAGCTCCTTGGTACTTCTCCTACACAAAAATAAAGAAAAATCTTTAGTATTGAATAATAAAGTCGTTCCCTCCCCGGCAACGGCGCCAAAATTTGATTGACAAAAAGCAAGTGCAAGAATAAGCAAAGAGAGTGTGGGTCAATGTTACTACTTTTGCGATTCTTCCGTAGTAACGAAGTGGTTATACGGGTCGTATCCACAAGGAAGGAGAGCGATGGAAGCTTGATGCACTTCTTTGTTCAAGAAAAGAGAAAATTCTTTGTTTTAAATAAAGAATTGGAAAATGAAAAGAAATAAAGTTTTAAGAATTGTTTGAAAATGATTTGGTGATTTGTAAAGTTGAATTTTCTTAATGGTAAGAATGCATAGCTAACTTTCTACTAAGTGCTCCCACTAATCCCTAACTTCTTGAAGATGTAGCCTTAGATGGATCATAGGCAAGTAAAATCTTTATGCATAGGAACTATTCACATTGGGAACGAATGAAAGTCCTTCCTTTAACTTAGCTTTACACGGCAAAAACTTGGACATTCCCTTATCATGATCCAATAGAAGGCGAGAATAAGGGAAGATACAAGTGCACTAATGGTATCGGCAAAGTTAAAAGAAAAATCTCTAACTTACATCAACAAGTAAAGCACACAACCCATAGATCATCAAAAACTCATTAAGCATGAAATATAAGAAAGTTAATACATGTAGGTAAGTTAGAGTTAGAACCCTCGTTTTAAGATGTCATAGCTCTCGTTTGCACAAGGCTTGTTTGTCACCATTGACTCATTTGGGTTTATCAATCAAGTGTTAGAGATTAGTGGGTTAGTAGTTAGTTAGCCATGCTATGGAGGAGTTAGTTAGACATGATAGTAAAAGAAACAACAAAAGAAAAGGGGTAAAGAGAAAGGAAGTTACACTATAACAAGGAAGTAAAAGTAAATGGCAAAGACAAGTAAATGGAAAGAAGAAAGAGAAGTAGATACTTGTATTAGCTTGTCACCTTCAAATACAACACTTACACACTCTCTCTCTCTTTCATTCTAATGGTTAAAGCTAAAACTAGAAGAAGAAAGAAATAACAACTATAACTCCTAACAATAAAGTAACCAATACAACTCTATTCTCTAGATATCTCCTAACTGAAGACCCTTGGAGGATATTTATAGGCACCAAGGGAAAGGGGATCAGGGGGACGACCCCTGGCCTGAAGCCCGGGCGCGCGCGCCCCCATAGGGCCGCGTTTTCGCGGCCCTGCCAGGGCAGCGCGCGCCTGGCTTCGGGCAGCGCGCCGTCCCATCAGTCTTCTGTCGTCTGGATCTCTTGGATTCGGGATTTGATACCCTGGGCTGACACAATCTTCTTCCTAAAGTCAATGGCTACTTGGTAGGCCTTTAATCACCCATTAAATGGTAGTTTAGGGTCTTCTTCTTCATCTGCACATCATAGACCTAGGATTAAGCAAGCAAAGCTTTATTAACAGAATTTTACATCAAATAAATATGAGAATGTGATGAAAATTATGTAAAATTAGAGACTAATCAACTGGACTTGGTTTCTTAGTTTCTAAATCTTCCAGTCTTCTCACTAGGTTTGTTATTCTAGTCTCGACAGTTATGAATGATTCAATTGAATGGAGACCTCCTTTTGAAGAGATGAAGTTTGAATTCCTAGAGTTTTCATTAGTTGGTTCTCGTTGGATGGTCTTTTCAGTTAGATTCTCATATAAATCCCATCCTTCATTTTTATCCTTTTGCAAGAAACCCCCTTGGCACATGGTTTCTAAGAGGGTCTTGGTTGAGTAGTCTAAACAGTCATAGAGAATTTGACATTGTCGCATTTTCTCTATTCCATGATGAGGACATTGGACAAGGAGGTCTTCGAAGCATTCAAAGTACCTTGGTTCACTAGGTTCTTCCTTGAACTGCATGATATTTTTTTTTCTAATGAGAGCGGTCTTATGGATTAGATAGAATTTCTTTCAGAAGACCTTGATGAAACTATCCTATGATGTGATAGAGCCGGCTGCTAAGTTGTAAAGCCATTTCTTAGCTAAGTCCTTAAGAGCAAATTGGATAAATCTTAACCTAATAGCATCATCTATAAGGTGTGAGATTTTCATCATTAAGCATACTTTCTCAAATTCTCTTATGAAGAAATAAGCATCTTCAGACTCTAAGCCATAAAACTTAGGGTGCGTGTTGATGAACTGAGGCTTGAGCTCAAAGTTGTGTTCACCAACTGATGGAAGTTGGATGCAAGATGGAAGTAAGGTTCTCATAGGGTAAAACCTATCCTGCATTAATATCTGTTGATCCATAACTGGATCTAGTTTTGGTTCAAGCTTGGGTGGTGATGTGTTTCTAGTTAACCAAGATGAATTTGGGTCTCTCGACCACACTTGCATACACAAACAATACCACAAACAAGTTTACCAATAATCAACGAGAAAAAGCAATCAAGCCTAGTTTAAGGTAAATCTTGGACCTAGACAACTCCTAACTAGTTGATTGTCAATAAGAGGTATAATATAGACTTTGACCATAATCTAATCAACCAGGTCAGGGAAAGATTGGTGTGAGGTATCTGCGCAAAATTGACGGGCCTAATTAAGCCTAACCACCAGCCTTCAGGGTTACGCCCCTCAATCCCTGTCCTTTGACACTAATTTGGCAGGAGTCAAATTATAACACCTTCCCCCTTAGGATAATCTCTTAATGAGTTCGAGATATCCCTAAGCCCAACGTCTATTAGATTTTATGTTAGGCTTAGGCTGTGCGTGCTTGGAGATGGTTTGTGGGGCGAAGAAAGGGTAATAACTTCCCCACCTTATCTTGCTTTGGGTTTTGCCCTTAAAATAGATTGTGCAAGTACGCAAATATAAAGCAATAGTAAAATTCAAAAAGCAAATAAATCCCCTAAGAATATTCTTATGCTATATGCTATGCAAACGTACTTTGTCTCCAGCTCTCTTCAACAATAATTGTAAAAGAAACATAATTAGACAAATGCCTAGAATGCAAGTTAAAACAATTTTTTAAGTAATTGGCAATCAATCAGATTGTTGTTGGATTAAAAATAGGGTATATGAATATCAGATATAGCAGAAATAACACAACAAAAAACTGTATTTTTGCAAAGTAATATATCTTGCAAAAAAGAGTTTTTAGTAGTCCAAAAATTTTCAAGCTTTTATGCTGCAAATTCTTGAAATTATGTTTCCTACTTTCTAGAGTAGGAGCACAGAATAGCAAATCTTCTCTTGCAATACTTGAGCGCTAAATCTGATTTCTTTATTGCCCTGAAAAAACACCAAACTTGTTAAAAAAAAAATTGCATCATTCCCTCCCCAGCAACGGTGCCAAAATTGATTGTAGAAAAGTAGTGAGAATTACCGTGTATCTTTGTGCTAATAGGTCGTATCCACAAGGAGGAATGCGATGGAATCATTTTGATGTATTGTTTTAAAAACAAAAATTGGTATTGGTGTTTTTTAGTTGAAAAGAAAATGGAGAGTAGAGAAGTGATTTAAAGATTTGGAGAAGATTTTGCAGAAGATGACTTTTTAGAAAATGTCTTGAGAGTGATTTTGTTGTGATTTAAATTATGGAAAATATTTGGGCTCACTAATCTTCTACTCAACTACTTATTTATCTCAAGAATATTTTAGTGCATCACTTTTATCATAGGTAAAAACCTTTAAGATGATTTTGGTTTAAATCTTAAAGCTTTTATTAACACAATATTAAAAATAGAATGTTAAACCATCAAGCAAAGAAGCAAGTATAAAATAAAAGTGATTTAGAAATAGTTGTGCTTTAATGTCCAAGTTTAAAAGAGAAACATCCTTATGTGCTTTCAAGAACAAAGTTTAACTTAGGCTTTATTATGATTTAAGAAAGTTACTTTCATAAAACCTGTCAAGAGAAAGAAGATAGCAGAGATTGATTAGTGAGCCCAGAAGATAGTTTAGTTACTCATGATAAAGATAAAACAAATAAGAGAATGAAAATAAAACATAAACATACCGAATTGAGTCGAGTTGAATAAGAAATTTGAATCTCCTTTGATTATCACTTCAAGGATGAATTACACACTCATTTCCACTCTTTGCTAGTCTAAACTAAAAGGTAAAAAATGAGATACAACTTCTCTGAACTACCTAACAAAACTCCTAAAACTCTAAAAATGAACAAGAATTCTAATCCTAGTCTTCGATCCCTTCTTCAGTAAACTTTTTGCCTTTTATGGGCAAAAACCCAGAAGGGAGAGGAGTGAGAAGATAAGGGGAAAAATGCTACCCTTATCTCCAATAGAAAGCCGCGAAAATGCGGCCAAAGCCGCATTTTTGCGGTTTGGCCACATTCAGGGGGAGATCTTGCTGGCGTTTGATTTTATCGCTTTTTATCTGACGGATTTTCTTTTTTATATCTGGTGTTGATCTAACCTTCGGTGATCCTTAAGCTAACCAATTTGGATTCACACAAAACTAAATTAACTAGTTTTATTTGATGTGATCCTCTCTGATATGCATTGATCTTCAACTCGGATCATGGCTATCCTCCTGAATATCTATCCATTCTTTAATTTAGATTTAAATCAGAATTTAAAGCGGGCTTTTGGGCTCAATTTTCTTTTCTACCTCAATTAGTAATGAGCCTGTACATTATTAAAAAATTAAGACTATATATGCAATATCGGTGACCGATCACTTCCACCGATCACAACCACTTCTTATTTGTTCTTCACATCGCCATTTTCATCGCCTTCTCACCTATCACTTATGAATTTCTTTTCTTTTCTTTTTCTCATTCTTTAAACAAATAAGAAATTGATAACATAACATGTGAATAAGAACCGTTAATGCTTTTATCGCCTCCCATCCCTGTGGATTCGACCCGTTGAGCCAATGCTATGACGGAAGTATCGAGGGAACATTAGCACACACGCTTTCACACTGATTTTATAAAACACACATTTTCAAGTGCTGGTTTCACCCAGATCGAAACTTTGGCACCGTTGCCGGGGACAGGAATGGTTTTGATTTCACGTTTTTGTTAACATTTTCTTCTTTGTTTTGGTGTCCATGGTATATTTGTAAAAACTGAATATTGTAGAAAGCTGAGCTTGCTTGCATCTCCTTGCTCAAGAAAGCAGGGAGTTGTTGCTCACATAATTGCCACGGAAATTCTTTAAAAGCCACGGAAGGAAAGGCGACACATTTTTGGGATCTTGGCTCTATATTTTGCAGGCTGCTTCTAAATTGCATATATCCGTGATTTCTTCTATCTGTTTTCTGCTTTAATTGCGTACACACTGCAATAATTAAGGAACTAAAGTATGATATTTGAACGCTTTTAAAACGATTTAGAAATTTGCATTTAGGCATGTGACAATTCAATCCAATATACTGTATTTTGTTCTGTTGTTATGATCTGGACTGAGGTGAACATATGGCATTGCATATAGAATAGGACAAACAATGGGTGATTTACTAACTTTGTGTGTTATTCTTGTCTATATTGCATACTTTCACAAATTGAACTTAAGGACAAAACTTAATACAAGATAAGGTGGGGAAGTCATTACCCTTCCTTAGCCCAAAAATCACCTCCCCACTCACACAACCCAAGCCTTAATAAAAATTGATAGATGTTGGCCCCTAGGGACATCTCGAACTCATTAAGAGATTGATCGAGGGTAGAACTTTATTGAATCATACTCTTGTAAAATCGGTGTTTAAGGTTGGAGATTAAGAGGTTATATCTCAAGATACTGTGGTTTGGCGTAATAAAGGCCCGTTACTTACGCTCGGATACTTCCCACCATATTTTGCCCCTACATGAACGATTAGCTTGTGGTCAGATTCATACAATAACCTCCCCCGGGTAATCAACCAGCTAGGAGTCGTCTAGGTCTAGGTCAATCTTATTATAGGCTTGATTTTGATTTTGATTTTTTCTTTCTTTTGTTTGTTTGTTTGCTTCTTCTTTTTTGTTTTGTGTTTGTTTGTGAAATAGATTTCAACAATAATTCTTTCAATCCTAATATGAATCCATACTTCACATCAACCTCATTGTCGAATTGCTCCAACCCAGCTTTAAAAAATATGAACCAACCAAATAATCTGAATTGGATGTATTCGACTTAATATAACCCATACCTCTTATCTGATGACCAGTATTCCAAAAATAATTTCAACTCTTCACATAATCGATGGGGATTCATCTCCTTGAGTTATATTTTCAACCTCTGCCCACAATTTTCACAATTCTCACAATTTTTACAATATTCATTCCCCGATTTTGCTTCCTATGCTCCTTTTCCAAAATAACTCATTGAAGAAAAATTTGAATTAGAAAAGAGTATGGAAGCTGTACAAGTCATGCTTGAGTCCCAACAAAATAATCTTGCCTCACAATCTTTCCAATCTTTCCAACATCATGCTTCCTATACATCTTTTCTAAAACAACTCATAGAAGAAAAATATGAATTAGAAAAGAGTATAGAAGCCATGCAAGAGGCTGAGCGACAATTTTAGAAAATATTGGACTTTTCGATTCCACAATATTTCTAAAACCAAGATTCTTACACACCTTTCTAGAACAACCATTTGAAGAAAAACCTGAGCTAGAAAAGAGTATAGAAATCTTGCATGCATCTGCACAACAATTTCAAAAATCTTCTATCTAGTCTATCGATAGGTTAGAAGCGCAACTGAGTCAATTGGTCAACATTTATGAGAATGAGGAAACTTGCTCTTATCAACCTTTGAGCAATTCAGATATTTCTAACTCTATCAATCTAAACCAGGAATCATGTTGTTATAAAAATCAAGATTCAATTTCAGCACACCTATTTGAACTTGACCAATAATAAAATTTCGAGAACCGTATTGACATTTTAGCAAGTTATCCATTTTTGAAACTGAACTTGAGCATGAATGTGATCTTGAACACCAAATTGATAATTCAATTCCACTTCTTGATTCAATGTTGACTCCGGTATCTTTACCTTACTTTAAACATTTTACCAAGTTAGCTTTGAATCCTGAGCCCATATATCGTGAAATTGAATTATCCATCTTTCAAGATTCGCATTTGAAACTTGACCAATACATAACTTCTGAAAATCTCATTGACAAATTGGCAAGTTCTCATTTTTATAAAATTGAACTCAGACAAGAATGTGACTTCAATTCTCAACTTTGTGATCCAGTTCAAATTTCTGAATTAATTTAACTTCTATTTTGCTACCCGATTTGAGCAACATTTTGGAGTCAGTTTTGATTCCCATACCTATCATCCTTGAACTTAAATCACCATTCTTAGAAAGTCACATTCCGTTGTATGGAAATGAATATGGAATAGGATTTTAACTTCTTGATTTGGACCCACTTCGTGGACCAATCTCGACTCCAGAACCTTTACTTGATTTTAGTCACTTCCCTGAGTCGATATTAGTTCTTGTACTTCCTGAGTTCAAATCAACCATTCCATCTTTTCACACTCCATTTTGGGACAAGGTTTTTGATAAATTGACTCTGAAAGTATTTTTAAAATTTGAAAATTAGATGGGGTAAAATTCTTAATAAAAATCATCCATGCTCACATCATCATAAAAGGTTATATTAGAGAGGTCACTGGTGGGTTCCTCTGGACTCTACGCAATTTGGATTGGGCCGCACTTCGTAGACCAATCAGATCATCACCGGAACCACCACCTTGAGGTGATTTTCCTTTCCTCTCTATTTGTTTCAGCATGCATGCATTCACGATGCATTGAGGACAATGCATGAAATAAGTGTGGGGGAGTAAACATAGAGTTTTTAGATTTTCTTTCTTTTTCACTTCTTTTAGGATATTCTTAGAATTTTTCTTTTTTTGTATAGAAAATTTTCCTTTCTTTAAAAAACTTTTTGAAATAAGAGACAAAGTTGTAATCTATTTTTAAGAAAATTAAGATGATCTTAAAAACTAAAGAAGCCTTAAATTATGACATCTTAAACTTAATCGAAATAATGGATCTTGTTTAAAATTATAAGCTAAGTAAGATAGATTGGAAAGATAATTTTATCTTGAATTTTTTGCCTTAGATAGTATGCACTTCACACTTGCACAATTTTTGGGATGGAATCAAAGAATTAGAATGTCATAAAAAATAAAATAAGAATAAAAAAATATGGTATATATGAAGGAAAAAACTACTTATTAAGCTGGATAACTATGCCTCAAGAAGCATGATTATTCACGCCTAACGGTGGTTGAAAGAAACAAATAATCTCTCTTAGTTTTATAGTCTAGTTTACTCGAGTCCTTAAACCCGAGGGATATTTTCTCATCTGGTGCCCAAAGATCATCTGGTCTGGGAGTCATCGGTCAAAGGCTCACTATTTAGGTAAATTAGAAAGCCTAAGAAAACTAAGGGAAGAAAAACATATATGTATATATAAATAAATGGCTTGATGGTTAGAGTTGAAATCCCAAAAATCTTCACTATCATAAAGTGCATATTATCTAAATTTTATGAAGGATAAAATATTCAATCCAATTTTCAATTCTTATCTTAATTAATAACAAAATCTTGCATATAAACTAAAGTTTAAGGAAGAATAATTTTTAGTAGACTTATGACAGATCGCTTAAATTTTTGCAAAAATATTTTGAAAACTTTTCCCTCTTTCAAAATGCATTTTCAAAACACCAACTTTTGTTTTCTTTCTTTATGGATTTTGTGGGTGTAATCCATTGAAAATTCTCAGGAGACAAAACTCCTCCTCTAGGGGAAACCTAGAGGTTTAACGGCTTGTTGCACACGCTCAGTGCAATCGTGTAACCTGCGAAAGTGGTGTAATAATATTGTAGTTTAGTTTTTTCTTTTCTTATTTTGCTCGAAACGAGCAAAAGACAAGTGTGGGGGTGTGATTAGTCTATAATTCTGCATTTTTATTTCGCATTTCTCAATCAATTTATGAAGAAAATAATGCTTCTCACTCGTGTTTTGATCTCTTTTGCAGATAATCAAGATTAGAAGTGCAAAAAGGTAATAAGAGTTTAATTAATCCCATTTTTAGATAATTAAATCCTAATTTCTTAGAGGCCAAGTTATAGAGTTTCTAAAAGATACATCGAATCTAGACATTGGCGCGAACTTGATGAGAACCCGATTCCAAACACCCGAATCCAAGGATACCTATAAGGTCCTAGAAGCGAGACGTGATCGCTCGCCAAAACCAGGGACCTAAGTCCCTAGTATGGCAATGAAAACGCGGGTTTTATCGTGTTTTCGTGGCCATCCTGGTGAGCCACGCGTCAATTTTGACGCGTGACCTCGTCTCGTCTTCTAGAGTATTCTTTTGCCTATATAAAGCCCTGCAGAGGACCTGAGATGGGGGTTCCGAGAGTACTAGCTAGGTTTTCTCCTTCATTAGTGTAGTGTAGTGTAGGTATTTTTCTTCTTTCTATTGTATTTTTTTTTCTTTTTTAGATTCATGTATTCGGGCAGAGAGATTCAGAGAGAGAAAGAGAGAGATTGATGTAATATATGGTGACAATCTATGTAATCTTCCTCCTTTCTTCAATGGTTTCTTCTCTAACCTTTAACATAACTAGCTAACTTTCATTTCATGACAATCTAACTACTAACCACTAATCATCTAACCTCTTTTGCTAATCCACATGAATCTAATAGCATCTACAAGGCCTTGCTCTTGCAAGAGTCATTGATGGCTCATGATGATGGATTCTAACATCTAACTTGCTAACTTGCTAAACCAAGCTAACTCTCTCTTATTTTATGCTTGCTTCTAATAATTTTGATGATTTAAGGTTTGTGTTAGCTTGCTCTTAATGCAAGTTTTGAATGTGAGGAACCATCTTATGTGCTATTCATTGTATTGCTTCTTGAAGCTAAGGACTAGTGATGGTCAAAGATCCATATGAGACAACTATCACTAAGAGGTTAGCATGATTAGTGGAGCATTTAGTAGTTAGTTGCCATGAATCTCTTTCTCTTTTTATTTTGTTTTCAAACCTTTTCTTCAACATAAAAATACTATTTTTATTTCATGTTGTTTTCATCTTCTATTTCTTCTGCTTCTTCTTTTCTTTTATTTTGTTTTAAAAACTTTTTTCCAAAACCTCTTCTTATTTCATTTTATTTTATTTTATTTCTTTTCTATTTTCTTGTTTGCTTTCACCGATTCACAACCACTTCTTATTTGTTCTTCACATTGTCGTTTTCATCGCCTTCTCACCTATCACTTCTATATTTCATTTCTTTTCTTTTTCTCATCTTTAAACAAAGAAGAAATTGTTAACATAACACGTGAATTAGAACCGTTAATGCTTCTATCCCTCTCATCCCTGTGGATTCGACCTGTTGACCCAATGCTATAATGAAAGTATGAGAGAATATTAGCACGCACGCTTTCACACTGATTTCATAAACACACGTTTTCAAGTGCTGGTTTCACCTCGATTAGAATTTATAGAGTTTTATGAGAATTCATAGGTATTTAAAAGTCCAATTTTTTCAACCATATAATCCCTGTTCTGGGGCTATTGGTGGTCGACCGACTGGTCAACCGAGCCCTGATGTGCACAAGACGTGCACATAGACCTGTTGATCCCCAGGCCCATCACTCTAGTTTTGATGATGATTAACTCAGGCAGTTATAGTCTACTAATGATCTCGTGTTTATATGGTTTTAGTTATTAATCAAGATATTTGCAGGTGTCTAGCTTCAACAAAAGAGTTTTAGAGCAACACATGTAGATTCAAGAGCTCGCGCGTCAAGATCGCATCTAGCACTCGGTTGGAGTCAAGCTCTTTGGATCGTGTTTGGATCGAGTCGACTTGGAGAAGGAGTTCTACAAGAAGACTTCAGTTTGTGTTTAATTTAGTTTGTTAAAGGATAGAATATACATTTCAAGCTTAAAAATATACACATACAAAAATGCACATTTTTCAAAAGTATGGTTTTGGATTTTAACCAGTTTTAGTTCTTCTGATCTGCTCGACACCCTTTTAGATTTTGATCATAACCTTTTATTCTTATATTCAATTAGTACAATTTAAAGTGAATTTCAAAGATAACTTTCAGGGCTACATTTCTTATTCAATAATTATTTTTTGATTCAAATGTTAAAGATGTCAAATACTAGGTTGAAGTCTATTCTTGTTCTGAAAACAGTTTATAGTTTTTGATTTGACACCTTTCAATATTTTATTGATAACTTTCTATTCCGAAATGATATTGAATTGATTTAAGTTGCATTAGAAACAAAACTTACAGAGTTACAATTATTCCTATGTATTTCTGTATTCTGACATTTTCAGCCTGAAAACTGTGCTCAAAGTTGACCAACAGTCTGCCAGATTGGCAGAATGGCTAATTTTCTGGAGGCTAATTTTTAACATGATTTTAAAATGTGTTTTGTTGAACTTTGAGAGTCAATTTCTTCCTCTTTTATGCTGGTAAAACTATTCTAAGTTTGCTCTTCCTAAAACCTATATAAAGGGATCATTAGGATTGAGTTCATCACAACGGCAACAACAATTCTATTTGAAAAATCAAGTTTTGGGTTTCAACAGAAAGAGCTTTCAAGTTTCAGTTTTGTGTTTTTATTTTCAGAAATCTTCTTTAAGTTTTTTGTTCTCAAAAATTTCTCTTCTGATTTTACTCTCACTTACAAATTCTTGAGCTTCAAATTTATATTTTATTCTATAGGATTTTGTAATAAAGCTTTCAAGAGAAAGTTTATGGTCTTTTGATCACCCAGAGATTGTTTCATTATTGTTATGCTACCTCTGGATTAGAGGAGTATATTGGGGAGTTGTGTACTCTGAGTGATTGTAATTCCTTGGTGTAAGGTCCCTTGGTGGAAGATCCTATAGTGGATTGGGAAATCCTTTATGGTGGTGAAGGCAGGGACGTGGAGTAGTGGCTCGAACCTCAAAACAAATCTTCTTGTTTGCGATTACTTTCTTGTCTCTACTTATTTGCTTTTTATTCATTCATTATTGTCGATCTATACTCATCACAACAAGATAGCAATTAAGCACCTCAACTCTTATCTAGAGGAATCACGAGGAGAAGTTCAAAGCCCTTCACGGGGATTCGGCTTCAAGTCTTGTTTTGAGTGATCGATTTCATCATCTCATTTTATATTGCATTGAATTTTTAATTGATTAGCAATATACCTATTCGCCCCCCTCTAGGTGCAATTTCAAGACCTTGCCTATATGGCCAGTCGACCATACAGTCGACCGACTATAAAAGACTTAGTCTCTGTTTGGCACGGTCGACAGGGCTGTAGACGGGCTTGGCATTTCGCCTTGGGGCAGTCGACTAACAGGCTCAAATGATCATTTTTTTTACTGTTGGCCGGTCGATCGGCGGTTGACCGACAGCCCATTTTGGGCATTTTTGACCCCAACAGCTATATTTTTCTGGGACCTATATAAGTTGTTTTGACCAGATTTTTGTATGGTTATTTAGAGCAAAAATTCCTATCTTCTATTGGTTTTCAATAGTAAGTTTTAAACAAGTTTTTGGTGCTTCTAAATTTAAATCTTTATTTGTTTCAAAGTTTTGAAAAATCAAAGAAAATTTAGTTTTGAGAATTCTAGTTTAGTTCTTCAATTTCTATATCTATCAAGAAGTTTTTCTCAAAAAATTTTCTTTGTGTTTCTTTTCTGAACACTTTGTTTTACTCACATACTTGAGCTATTCATTTCAAATCTATCCTCTAGGATCTTGTATTGTGAGAGGCTTTGTTTGTGATCTTTGTGATCACTAAGTTGTATTTCTTTCTTTGCTTTATGCTTGGTTTAGTGCCTACCTCTTGTGTCGAGGTGTGAGAGTTGGAGTTGTGTATTCCAGTTTGTATTATCGTAATTCCTCGGTAGATGTCCCTTTGTGGAAGGCCCTGTGTGGATATAGTGAAAATCCTTCTGTGTGAAGGCAGGGACATAGAGCAGTGGCTGGAACCTCGAAACATATCCTTGTGTTTTGTGATTGGATCTTTCTCTCAGCTCTCGACTCTCTTTATATCTTGCATTTGCTTTTATTGCTCATTCATATATAATATTTGTATGCCCACACTTGTGTTGAATCAAAAGATCTTTTAAAGCACCTCAACTCTTAATTTAGAGGAATCTCGAGGAGTAGTTGTTGAGCCCTTCACGGGGAATTCAGACTCACTATTGGTTGCGCTTGTGTATTTAGCAATTAGTTTTTTATTCTGTATCATTTGTTATTAGATTAGCACTACACCTATTCACCCCCTATAAATGTACTTTTAATATGCACATTTGTGACTGTGAAATTTCGACTTGAGGTTCAACTCTAACTTTTATGCCTTATTTTTTTTTTTTGGTGGTATTATTTCTTAGTTTTATTAGGCTTTGTAATCAACCCACGTAACGAGCCTTAGTCTGTGACTCCAAAACCGAACGATCTTAGGGCACCGGGTGAGAAAACATCCCAAGGACTTAAGGACTCAAGCAAATAAGGCCACAAAACTAAGAATTTTATTTATTATATGAACCACTTTTAGGTGTGAATACTTATGCTTTATGATTGGAGTTCATTTTGCATCATTTTATATCACCTTACCATGCTTTATATTCATAAAAATAGGATTTTTAATGCTTTTCTCTTTATTTTTTAGGTCCATTCTTTAATGGAGAAGAAGGCCCAAATTTTAAATTTTCAAGGAATTAAAAGTGTTTTTAGAAGCCCACATCAAGGAGCTCAATTTTGGAACGAACCAAGGCATATTCCCCAACTTCTAGAAGCTCCAGCTGGGCACGTGCAACATAACGGAATGTCAGAGCAATCGCTGACGCAACGACCAAGATGCTGCCGTCGAAACACGGCTCTGGCCACCGATCCGTGGCACATCCTTGGTCGTTGATCAGGAGATTGATCCTATGGCTATTATGGGTTGCGATCTTCTCCCGAGGCCTATAAAAGGACCCCCAGGGCCTCTGTAAAAAGGAAGGGGAGAATAGCATTTTGTTTTAGGAAAATAGTTAGAAGTTCTTTAGTTCTCTCTTAGTCTTCTTGTATAATTTTTCATTTTCTCCTTCTAGATCCAGAAAAGAGAGAGTGAGGGTAAGAGAGATCTCTGTAATTGAAGAAGTGACAGCTCCAATGCAAAGGCTAAAGCTTTCCTTCCTCAAATATTTATTTCTCTATTGCATTTATTTTCAAAGCTCTTTACTTTCTTGCACTTATTTTTATCATGTCTTCTCTCTTGTTTTTCTTTTTATGACTAACTAATCCCCTAACATGACTAACTAACTTCTAACACTACTAACTACTAACTTTTAGGTGATTCTAACTTATATGAATCATTGGATGTTTTCATTTCTAGTCTTGTAATTATCGAGTCTTTTTATTCCCGATGAAGATGAGTAGTGTTTTAATTCTTAGTGAATGCTTTGTATTACCTATATATGATTCATGTGTGCCTCATTTAGAGCCTTATCTCTTAAACAAGTGCCTTGATGGAACATGAAGATGGATCACTTTAGTATGCTAACACCTATTGTACAAGTTTCTTATTTCATGCTAGCTTGTTATAGCTTCGATGAATTAATGAATCTTACATTCTTATTTAGCATACCTAAGTGTGAATACCTATGTTCCATTATTGAGAACCTATTGGGAGCCAATGATCCAAGGAGGCCACCTAGCCAAGCCAAGATGAGAACATATCCTCAATTTGGGACAACATTTTGATTTGACAAAGCAAGATGGACTATTGCCAATGAATCTACAAGAGGCATGAATCACCGAACGAGATTTGTAAGTTAGTAGTGTAAAATGTTTGTTAGTCATGGCTTTCTCTCTATCGAATTTTAAAACTCAACTTTCTCTTTTTCCAACGTCACCATTTTTCATTCAGTTTTCCTCGCTTCAGTTTTCCTTTTCTTAAAAACTCTACAAAGGTTCTTCACTTTCTTTCCACCTTGTTTTGTTTTCTGATTTTTGAACAAAGAAGAGCCTTCATTTTTCTTCTCGAAAACTTCAACATAAAAACTGTGAACGCTTCTATCGCTAGCCCTCCTTGCGGATACGACCCGTTATAGCTTGTGCTATGAACAGTAATTCGAAGGAGTAAAGTAAATCTTCACACATATTCAGAGTTTGAACATCAGCCTAAGGACATAAACGGTTTACTCTGAACTTTTACTTAATTCAATTCCTCCTTTTGAACAAATTTTTAGCGTCGTTGCTGGGGAATGGGAATGGGAATGGTTTTGATTTCACGTTTTTGTTAACATTTTCTTCTCTATTTTGGAGTGTAGGTTAATTTTTACAGAAACTGAACATTGCAGAACTCTCTTTTTGCTTGCATGTCCCTGCTCTAGAAAGCAGGGACCCTACTTCCATAATTGTGTCGCGAAAACTCAAGTAAAGCAGCGAAAACGCCGCAATTGTGTGGCATTTGGACTTAATCTTTTGCAGGGACTTTGAAAGTTGCATATATTGTTATATTCTGCTGCTAAATTTCTACTTTGATTGCCTGAACACTAAAATAACTAAAGAATTAAAATACGGTCGTTGGACGCTTTTAAAATGTTTTAGACATTTGCATTTTTAGGTACGTGTCAAATTCAACTCCAATATACTATATTTTATTCTGTTGTTGTAATCTGGACTGAGGTGTACATATGACATTGTATATAGCATAGGACGAACACGTGGGTGATTTATTCGCTTTGTGTTATATTCTTGTCTATATTGCACACTTGCACGAATTGAAATTAAGGCAAAACCCAATACAAGATAAGGTGGGGATTTCATCACCCTTCCTTAACCCAAAAATCGCCTCCCCACTCACACAACCCAAGCCCTAATAATAATTGATAGATGTTGGCCCCTAGGGACATCTCGGACTCATTAAGAGATTGATCGAGGTGGAACTTGTTTTGAATCTTACTCTTGTGAAATCGTTATCTAACGTTGGGGATTAAGAGGTTACGCCTCAAAGATACCGTGATTTGGCGTAATTTAAGGCCCGTTGCTTACGCACGGATACCTCCCACCATATTTTGCCCCTACCTGGCCGATTAGCTTGTGGTTGGATTCATACAACAACCTCCCCTGGGTAATCGACCAGTTAGGAGTCGTCTAGGTCTAGTTCAACCCTAGTATAGGCTTGGTTTTGATTTTCTTTCTTTTTATTTGTTGTTTGCTTTTTCTTTTTGTTTGTGATTGTTTGTGAAATAGAATTAAACAATAACAATTCTTTCAATCCTAATATGAATCCATATTTCACACTGACCCCATTTGATTCGGATAATTTCAACCTGGCATTTTACAATATGAACCAACCAAATACACCGGGTTGGACTTATCCGAATCAATACAAGCCATACCCCCAATCTTATGACTATAATTTTCAAAATAATTTTAACTCTTCACAGAGTCAATGGGGATTCAACTCCCCGAGTCAAATTTTCAACCACCTTGTCCATAATTTTCACAATTTCCACAAAATCCATTCCCCAATTTGCTTCCTATACTCTTTTTCTAGAACCACTAATTGAAGAAAAATCTGAGTTAGAAAAGAGTATAGATGCTGTACAAGTCATGCTTGAGTCCCAACAAAAGAAGCTCAACTCCCAATTCCACAATATTTCCAAGATTCATACTTATTTTCACTTATTCAAAATGAATACCATCTGCCCTGAAAATGAGTATGGAGTATTTTCGTGAGTCTTAGCTGCAATCTTAAAAAATGTTGGACTCACAATCTTTACTATTTTTTCAAAACCAAGATTCTACACTACCTTTCTAGAGCATCCACTTGAAGAAACACCACATCTAGAAAAGAGTATAGAAATCTTGCAGGAGTCTGCGCTACAATTCAAAAATCTTCTGCTCAGTCTATTAATAGGTTGGAACACAATTGTGTCACTTGGTCAACATTTATAGGAATGAGGAAACTCTCTCTAATCAATTTTTGACTAATTCAGATGTCTCTAACACTATTGATCTGACTCAAGACTCTTGTTATTTTGGGAACCAAGATTCAATTTCAGCACACCCATCTGAACTTGACCAAACTTCAAATGTTGAAAATCCCACTGACATTTTGGCAAGCTATCCTTTTCTTGAAATTGAACTTGAGCATGAATATGATCCTGAACCTCAACTTGGTAATTCAATTTCACTTCCTGATTCAATAATGACTGAGGTGGTTTTACCTGATTTTAGGCCTTTTCCCGAGTCAGTATTGGATCTTGTGCTAATCTATCGTGAAATTGAATCACCAATCTTTTATGATCAATAAATTGAACTTGACCAATTTCATACTTTTGAAAATCCCTTTGACAAATTGTCAAGTTCTCATTTTTATGAAATTGAACTCAATAAGGAATGTGACTTTGATCCTCAAATTTGTGATCCAGTTCAAATTCCTAAATAAATATTGACTTCTGTTTTGTAACCCAACTTGAACAACATTTTCGAGTCAGTTTTGGTTACCATACTTGTCATTCTTGAACTTGAATTACCAATCTTAGAAAGTCACATTCCATTTGTGAAAAAATGAATGTGGAATAGGATTTCAATTTCTTGATTTGGACCCAATTCCTGAACCAATTTGAACTCCTTAGCCTTTACTTGACTTAAGTCAAATTCCTAAGTCGATATTAGTTCATGTACTTCCTGAGCCCAAATCAATCATTCCATCTTTTTACACTCCATTTTGAGACAAAGGTGTTGAAAATAATGACTCTGAAATTATTTTAAAAATTTGAAAATTAGTTGGGGTAATATTCTTAATAAAAATCATAAATGCATACATCATAATAATGGATTGTATTATAGAGGTGTCTGGTGGGTTTCTCCGAACTCCACGCAAATTAGATTGGGCCGCATTTCGTGGACCAATCAGACCGCTACCGGAACCACCACCTTGAGGTGATTTTTTCCTTCCCTCTCAATTTATTTCATGCATACATACATCACAATGCATTGAGGACAATGCATGAGATAAGTGTGGGGGAGGGTTTACTAACATAGAGTTTTTAGATTTTTTTTCTTTTTTTCACTTCTTTTAGGATACTTTTAGAAATCTTCCTTTTGTATAGGATTTTTTCTCTTTCTTTAAAACTTTTTGAAATAAGAGAAAGTTTTGATCTATTTTTAAGAAAATTAAGATATTCTTAGAAATTAAGGAAGCTTTAATTATGATATCTTAAACTTAGTCGAAATAATGGATCTTGTTTAAGATTATAGGCTAAGTAAGATAAATTGGAGAGATAATTTTATCTTGAATTTTTTGCCTTAGATAGCATGCACTTCACACTTACACATTTTTGGAATGGAAATAAAGACCTGAAATGTCATAAAGTAAAAAATAAATAAAAAGAAAATATTATATATATGTATATATAAAAATAAAATCACTTATTAAGCTGGATAATTATGCCTCAAGAAACATGATTATTCATGCCTAACGGTGGTCAAAAGAAACAAATAATCCATCTTAATTTTGTGGCCTTGTTTACTCGAGTCCTTAAACCTGAGGGATGTTTTCTCGTCTGGTGCCCTAAAGACCGTCCAGTCTGGGAGTCATCGGTTAAAGGCTCACTACCCGGGTGAACTAGAAAGCCTAAGAAAACTAAGGGAAGGAAAAAAAGAAAAAAAGAAATAAATATTTATAAATAAATGGCTTGATGGTTAAAGTTGAAATCCCAGAAATTTTCACTATCACAAAGTGCAGATTATTTAGGTTTTATGAAGGATAAAATATTCAATCTAATTTTGAATTCTTACCTTAATTGAAGACAAGATCTTGCATATATACTAAGTTTAAGAAAGAATAATTTTTGGTGGACTTATGACCTTCGATCACTTATATTTTTACAAAAATATTTCGTAAACTTGTCTCTCTTTCAAAATGCGTTTTCAAAATACTAACATTTATCTCTTTTTTTATGGATTTTGTGAGTGCAATCCGCTGAAAACTCTCAGGAGATAAAACTCCTCCTCTAGAGGAAACCTAGAGGTTTAAGGCTTGTTGCAGACGCTTAGTGCAATCGCGCCACCTACAAAAGTGGTGTAGTAACATTGGTAGTATAGTTTTTTCTTTTGTTTTACTCAGGACGAGCAAAAAGATAAGTGTGGGGGTGTGATTAGGCTACAATTCTACATTATTATATCGCATTTTCCTACTGATTTATGAATAAAATGTTGGTCTAAACCGTATTTTGGTCTCTTTTGCAGATAATCAAGATAAGGAGGACAAAAGGTAATAAGAGATTAATTAAACTCATTTTCGGGTAATTAAATCCGCATTTTTGGAGGCCAAGTAAGTGATCTTCTAGAATATACATTGAACCTAAACCCTTGCGCACGTCAGACGAATATCTGGATGAAATACCTGAATCTGAGCATATCAAGAAAGTTCACGAAGCGCCACGAACCCACGTACGGGATTTAGGTCCTGATATTGTCGCGAAAACGCAGCTATGGCTGCGTGTCCGCGGCCCTATGGCGGGCCCACGTGTCGATTTTCGATCCGTGCCTCGTCTTGTCTTCTGGAACCTTCTTTTGCCTATAAATATTACAGGGTTTGGTCGAAACGCAAGCAGATTGGAAAATAGGCTATGTTTTCTATCTTTTAGTGTAGTGTAATGTAGGTCTTTTTCTTCTTTATTTTGTATTTTTATTTTATTTTTAGATCATGTATTAGGGCTGAGAGATTCAGAGAGAGAAAGAGAGAGATTGATGTAATAGATGGTGACAATCTATGTAAAGGTGTCTCCTTTCTTCTCCATTGTAATCTTCTCCATCTTCTACATGATGCTTAGCTAACTTTTCTTCTCATGGCAATCTAACTACTAACCACTAACCATCTAACCACTTACTTGATAATCCACATGAATCTAATAGCCTCTACAAGGCCTTAACTCTTCCAAGAGCCATTGATGGCTCATGATGATGGATTCTAATATTCTAACATTTCTAACATCTAACCCACTAACTTGCTAACTTGCAATGTTTTCTTTATTTCATGCTCACCTCTAACCGGTTTTGATGATTTAATAGTAGCTTGCAATTTATTGTGTGGTATGGATGTGTTGTTTGAATGTAGAAGAATAATCCTATGTGCATTGCTTTGTATCGTCTCTTGAAGCCAAGGACTAGTGATGGCCGAGGATCCATGTGAGGCAGCTATCACTAAGAGGTTAGCATGGTTAATGGAGCAATTAATAGTTAGTAGCCATGAGTTTCTTTTATCTTATTTTAGAAATCAACTTCAAAACTCTTTTATCATTTTCGTCATTGTTTTTACCAACTTCTTAGTTCATCCTAGTTTTCATCTTCTTCACTTTTGTTTTTATTTTCTCATTTGTTTTCTTCGCCGTTTCATCGCATTCTTCACCTATCACTTTCAGATTTCTTTTCTTTATCTTTTTTCTCATTCTTTAACAAAGAAGAAATTGTTAACACAACACGTGAATAAGAACTGTTAATGCTTCTATCGCCATCCGTCCCTGTGGATTCGACCCGTTGAGCCAATACTATAACGGAAGTATCGAGGGAACATTAGCACATACAAGCTTTTCATTGATTTCATAAACACACATTTTCAAGTGCTGGTTTTTACCCAATCACTTTATGAGGCACAAATACCCAGCTTAACCAGAGGATTTTGATATATATATTTTTTTCTTTTCCTTTTCTTTTACTTTTTTTATAAGGCATAAGAATCTTTGTTTTTGAACCTTAAGTGTGTAAGTGTATAAAGTATGCACATTTCATCAAGGTAAAAATCAAGACTAACCCTAGAAATCAAACAAATAATCTTATTTTAACCAAATATAAGAAATCCTAATTATGATTCTCTTATTCCTTAAAATTAACTTAATTTCTTATAAAAATAGGTCAAAGTATTGTTTCTCTTTTTAAAAGTTTTAAAACCAAAGAATTGTTAATTTTCTTAAACAAAAGAAAACCTACGTTGTGTTAGAACCCTCCCACACCTATCTCATGCATTGTCCTCAATGTATGAATGAATGCATAAATGCATGAAAAAGAAGAAAGGGAAGGAAAATGTTACCTCAAGGTGGCGGTTCCGGTGGTGGTTGGATTGGGCAAAGCGTCGTTACCTAATCACGATAATGTGATGTTCACGGAACCTATCTTTATTGACCTCTTTTCTATGTACATATTTACAATCCCCAATATGATAGGATCATGCAAGATCCTATCATGAAAATTATTCCCTTTACATGACCAATCTTGAAAATCATCACTGAGTCATTATGGTTACTACTTTGGTCCAAGAATAGAATGTGATTTTGTGGAATGGATGATTTAGGCTCTGAAATGAAAAGTTTGGAAACTAATACTAACTCGAGAAAATCAATTTTGGGTTCGAGAGTCGGTTTTGATTCAAAAGTTGAGTCTAAATCAAAAATTTAATTTCATATTTTTCCCATCAATGAAATGTGACTATCCAAAATTAGTGATTCAATTTCTAGATCTATAGGTACGGGAATAAATATTGGCTCAGAAAATTGGTCCAAATTGGGTAAAGGATACTGGAGTCAGCATAGATTTGAAGATGGGAACTGAATCACAAAGTTGTGGACCAGGGTCACATTCACATTCAAGTTCATTTTCATTGAATGAAAATCTTGCCAATTGTCCAAGGTTTAAAATTGGTCAAGTTCAAGTTTGTGTGATGAAATTGACTCTTGGTTAAAGTCTTTAAGATACCATAATTCTTCGTTCTTATCAATATAGCTAGGGCAATCGGGAATGGTCGAACATGTGTTAGGTAAAGTTTTCTTATTCCTATCTTTCACTATGTTGATCAAACGACTCATTTGTGCTTCTAACCTATTAAAAGATTGGGAAAAATAATTTTCAAACTGAATCAAGTTTTCCATAATCCTATCTAAGTCTGTAAGTTCTTCTTCTTGTGGTGGAATTTTAAAAATGGAGTAAGGTTCTTGGATTTGAAAATCATGATGGGCTTGTGAGTCCGTTGGACTATGGTTTAGACGCGTAGACTCAAGGAAGGCTTCAATACTATTTTTTATATCTGATTTTTCTTCTATAGGTTCATCTTGAAAAGAGTATATAAAGGTGGATGTTGGTAAGGTTTCTGACCATATTGTTGGCCCAAAGGCCTTCCACCCTAGTTTTGATGATGATTAACTCATGTAGTTATGTTTACTAATAATCTTGTGTTGTTTAAGTTTCAAGATCATTAACCAAGATATTTTTGGTGATTAGCTTCAACAAGGTGTTTGGAAGCTTTCACAAGTGATTCCAGGGCTCAAGCTTCAAGATCACTCATTGCCTAGCCCATGGATGGAGTTTTGGGAGCAAGTCTACTTGAAGATGAAGATCGTCAAGAAGACTTAGGTATCCTAGTTTAGATAGTGTGTTTAGATCCATTTGTAAAGCTTAGTATAGTTGATATGCTCAAGTGCACATACACACACTTTCATGATTTGGATTTTGGTTTTCATGGATAGTAGATCAAATAAGTTTACTTTATTCCTATGTATATTAGATATGTTCTAGATATACATTCATGCTTTAAACTTGCTAAACAAACATTTTTGATATTGCTATTCATGTGTTGAAAAATCAAGTTTGGAAAATACACATTTTGGTTTTTGATAAAAATTGGCAAGACACAAAATGAATTGATAGTTGATATATTGTCTTGAAATTTTTATCACATGTTTATTTTCAATGTAAAATGATAAACAATTTTATAGAATTTTCAGAAAAGATAAAAGATTTTTCAAAAATATTTTAACATGTTTTTTTGACCCAGATTTCTGTTCAGGCTTCAACCAGTCGACTAGTCAACCTGACCTAGTCGACTTGGGTGAAGTCGGTCGACCGTGGACGGTAGACCGACGTGCACAAATCTGTGCACGTTTGGCAGCATTGGGACGGTCGACCCCGGACGGTCGACCGGATTGAGAGCAATGCTCTCTGTTTGTTTGGGTCGACCGGGCCGGTCGACCGTGGTTGCCCAACGGTCATATTTCCGACCGTTGGCGTCGACCGGGCCCGTCGACCGCTTGCCTGTCAGAGCTACCAGCTCAGCTCTAACGGCTAGTTTTGTTTGGGGCTATAAATACCCCATCTCTTGGGCTGTTTTGTTAAGGTTTTTTCAAGAACAAAAATTTCAGTATTTCTCTAGTGTTTAAACAAGTTTTCAAAATAGTTTTTGTGCTAAAAAGATTTCATCTTTATTGTTTGGGGTTTTTGAAAAATCAAAGAAATTAGGCTTTTGGGATATTGAATTGGATTTCACTTTCTATCATCTACAAGAGATTTCCCAAGTATTTTTCTTTGTTGCTTGTTTCCAAAAACACCTAGTTTCCACACTTGAGCTATCTTCTATCCTAATCTATTAGGAGATCATTTGTTTTGTGGAAAAAGAGAAAAGAAAAGAGAGATTGTTTGTGGTCTTTTAGAACCACTTGTTGTCCACACCCTTATCCTTGTTGTATCCCTCTTTGGTAGAGGTGATCGGGTGATTGGTTTGCTCCCTCTAGTGAGAGGTGGAGATTTGGTTGTAAACCTCTTCGGTAGAGGTGTTGGTTTGTTGTATTACCTACGGGCCTACCCCTCGGTTGTGAGGTGGTTGTTTGAGAGAGGAGTTTGGTACTCCTGGTGTTGTAACAAATCCTCTTCGGTAGAGTTCCCTCGGTGGGAGTTGGATTGGAAATCCTACACGGTGGTATAGGCGGGGATGTAGAGCAAGGTGCTCGAACCTCGAAACATATCTTGGTGTTTGCGTTTTGATCCATTGTCTCTCTCACTCTCTCTCTTTACATTTGTGCAAAGCATCATACTTCATATCATATCATATTTGCTTGTGTTGAGCATAACTCTTATTGCCTTGCATTATTTCATATTGCTATATCTTGTATATGCTTGGTTGTTGTGTGTGCCTCACTTGTACCTAATCAACAAGAGCTTCACATAGCACCTCAACCCATTCAAGGGGAATCGAGGAGTTTGTCTAGAGCCCTTCACGGAAATTCGGCTACACTTGTTGATTGTACTAGTGTGTTGCAAGATTTGCATTAGCTTCCGCATTTAGCGCACTTAGTTTTGCATTTAGTTCTAGATTAGCACTTACACCTATTCACCCCCCCTCTAGGTGTTTTTCAATTGGTATCAGAGCTAGTGCTCCTGATATTAGGCTTAACATCCTAGGGTGAGATCCATTTGGTTGCTAATCTATTGTTGGCATTTGCTTGTTTGCTTACTCATAATAGTTTTACCATGGACTTCATGACCCCACCTAGCTTTGACCTTTCCAACATTGTTGTTTGGAAGTATAGGATGTCCATGTACCTAAAGACCCTAGGTTTGCATGTCTTTCTTGCGGCCACCAAGAAATGCTATCTTGGAGATCGCAATCATATAGGGCCAATGCACAAGCCCTTGAGGCCATTAGAAGCACATTACCTAAAGATTATCTTATGTGTGTTTCTAACTTTGATTCCGCTTTTGTAGTGTGGAACAAATTGACAACAACCCCACCTCCGAGCTTCAAGCGCAAATCCAAGAAGAGAATCTAGTGGAGAATCTGATTCTCAATGCTTCATGGTCCAATGGAATGACTCCCTTGAGGTACAATCGGAAACCCACTTAGATAATGATGATTGTGCTAGTTCTTCAATGATTATGTTAATCCTCATGCTTTGAATGAGAACTTTCTATTGTTTGTGAAAAATTAATAGAAAAATATAATTTGTTGAAAAAGAAGTCTAGGCATTAATAATGAAAATAAAATTTGATTGCTATACTTGATGTTGTTTTCCAAGAGAAAGAGGAGATTGCTAATGAGAGGGATTCATTAAATCTCAACTTGATCTTGCACTTAAGAAAATGAATTTTTAAAATCTAAAAATGATTGCCATGTTCTTTTGAAGAAAAATGAAAATTTGTCTTCAAAAGTAGATTTTGTTTTAAAGGAGAATGTTGCTTTGAAAAATAAAATCATTTCTATTTCAAATGAGTTGAATGTTTGTTTAGATAAAAATATTATTTTGCAAAATAAGATTGATACACATGTTTGCCATGCTAGGGTAGTATCACACACTTCACCTATTGCATGCCACACTTCTTCTTCTAAGATTAGTGATGATATTTGTTTGCTTAAAAGAAGGTTGATTGGTTGGGCTCCACTATGAGCCAATGTGCCATGAACCACTCACGGTTGGAACCTTGGTTCGAAAGAAACAAGTTCCATCCTTTATATGCACACCCATCACGGCATACACATGCTCCTCACGGACACACTCCTCACATGTATGCTCATGTGTACACTTTTACACCTTTGTGGACGTAAGGGCCACCTTACTAATTTTTGCTTTGATAGATTACATAATGTAAATTTAGCAAAGAATTTTGTTTGGGTTAGAGAAGGGACTAACCCTCATGGACCCAAGAAGATATATGGGTACCAAACAGACACCCCTCCTTTGTTTAATGTAGTGTGGGCTCTCACATGATGTGAGAGTGGATGACACCTTGGAGTGGATGCGTTCCGGACTTAAAAGAAATCAATTGGATGCATCACTTTCAAGGGAAGATTGGTGGAGAAGACCACCACGTTTTGGAGACAAGGAAAGTAGCTTCTTCGGTTTTGGTAACAATCCTTTACTCCCATTTATTATTTACATGCTTTCATAATTAAATTTATAGCATGTTTTGATGTTTTGTAGTAGCATGTTTCATTGTCTATGGATTAGTATGTATATACCATGTTATTAGATCCTTGACATACATGTATAGTATTTGAGACACACATGCTTATGTGACCCATACTTAGTGTCTCACTTTTGTTTAAGCTATAATGTACATCATGAATCTAATACATGTGAATTTACATAGTAATCATGTTTTTAGTTTTTCTCATGATGATTTTTATCGTGTTTGATGCTTAATGATTAGATTACTTGTTTAGTGTTAGTTTTTCATTAAGACTAGTTATATACTTGTGCATATAGTGGGCTACAAATAAATCTATATATGTTGGGCTTGATTGCTTATTTGTTCTCATTAGATGTTGCTAGTATAGTCTAGTTTTGATGATTCATACATTTTAAACTTGTATTCCAGTTTTGGATTTGTGTTATGAGTTTTCACTTCATGTATATGTGTATTATTGCCAAACTTTAAGATATACATGTATACCCCTTGAGTCATTTGCTTTTCATGCAAATCTATATATGGACTCAATTGTGTTTAGGGATATGTATGTATACTTTTGTGTTGACAATTCATACATAACCTTGAAATGAAATCTTGTTTTGGTGAAATTTAGGTTTTCTTGATTTTGTGTTTAATTGTTTCACTTCATGTTATGTCTGTCTTGTCCAAACTATTAGATATACATGTTTATCCTTTTGAGCCACGTGCCTTAATGCATATATTTTGTGGACTCGTTGTGTTTGATATGTATGTATGCTTTAGTTTGTATAAGACATACATACACCTTGAAGATTAAATAGTTTAGATGATTTTTATGTTTTCATGTTTTCATGTTTTTAGGAATAATTGAGCTTAATGAAAAATTTTCATGATTATGATATTCACACCTTATTTGTACACTCACATTTATTGCTTGCTCATGTTTTATTTTCATGAGTCATATTTATGCCTAATTGAATTAGAGTGTTGATTATCTTGTGGATTTCATGAAAATTATTTTTAGTTTATTCCTTACTTGAAGGATTTCGTACTAGTTAACAAAATTTTCCATTTTAACTAGTTCGTATTCTTCTCTTTGGTAGAGTATTTCAAACAAAGCTTATTTTTCAAATCTATTTTTGAAAACCTTACCCTTCATGGGAGGATGGATGGGAGATCATGTTCATGTATGCTTTAAAATGAAAATCATTTAAAACTTGAATCTTGATTGGAGGTATAGTAATATGATGTATACACTTGAACTTTTTGTTATGTCAATTGGTATCATTGAACTCTTTCAATTGTATCATTTTGATCCTCTTGTATACTCATATTTGTTTTGTATGTATGTATGCTTTCAAATTCCAAGAATATCATTTCTATTGGTATCTATTTTCCATACATATATATGTTTGTTTTTATGCTAGTGCTTGAGTTTCAATTTTGTTTCAATTGATTACTTTTAAATTGGTATCAAGACTATGCATTTTTTTAGTTTGTATTTCATAAAGGGAGAAAATTTGATTTTGTCTTTCTATTGGTATTTGTACTCCCATACTTTATGATTGAAATTCAAATTTGGTATCATATGTTTAAAAGATTAATTCTTACAATTAGTATCAATGTTTTCTATGTAAAATCTTTTCAATTGGTAAAACATTTACAATTGGTATCAAATTTGTGTTTAGACATTCAAAAGTTATTATGTTTAATTTCAATTGATATCAAGATGTCTTGTGTTTTAAATTGGTATCTAAAAATTTTGTTTTAAGTAAATACAAAAGTTTTGATTTAAATTTCTTATATGCAAGGAGAGCTTAACATCTCTTCTACATATAGATTCATGTGAGTGTATTTGTATATTGAAGAGCTTAACATCTCTTCTTTATGTGGTACACGTGTGTAGGGGGAGCTTCACATCTCCTCTTATTCATTACATAATGTGTGTTATGTGAATTAGGGCTTAACATCCCTCTTTCATGTAATGCACATGTGTAGGGAAGCTAACTTAGCGTCTTCCTCTTCATGAATGTATATAGCATATAACATTATTGATCTTCTCTTTATTGGTATCAAGATGCTTCATTGACATATTTTTTAATTGATATCATGTTTTTATAGTCCCCCTTATTGACTTTGTTTTTGTTTTAGGACAAAAAGGGAGAACATTATTTTTATTGTTTTGATTGACAAAAAGAGGGAGAAAGATTTTTACCCCTCATTATATGGTTTTGATTGTTTACCCCTTTGTTGATGATTGACAAAAAGGGGAGAAAAGAATTTTGGTTTTGTTTTTATATATGCATTACTTATGTTTTTGGCATATATTAGTTTTAATATAGTTTAATGTTGTTTAATTGGTATCTAGAGCATGTTTTGTTTTTGAACATTGCATTGGTATCTAGAACCCTGTTTAGTGTTTTATGCATATTTATGCATTCATGTTTGATATTCATTGCATCTTTATGTTTATGTGTTTATGCTTGAGTTATATAGGGAGCTTCTTTGAAGCTTAACTTTAATCCATGCATATATAAACTCCATGAGTTTTGTCATCATCAAAAAGGGGAGATTGTTGGCCCAAAGGCCTTCCACTCTAGTTTTGATGATGATTACTCATATATTTATGTTTACTAATAATCTTGTGTTGTTTTAAGTTTCAGATCATTAACCAAGATATTAGTTTGGTGATTAGCTTCAACAAGGTGTTTGGAAGCTTTCACAAGTGATTCCAGGGCTCAAGCTTCAAGATCACTCATTGCCTAGCCCATGATGGATGGAGTTTTGGAGCACAGTCTACTTGAAGATGAAGATCGTCAAGAAGACTTAGGTATCCTAGTTTAGATAGTGTGTTTAGATCCATTTGTAAAGCTTAGTATAATTGATATGCTCAAGTGCACATACACACACGTTTCATGATTTGGATTTTGATTTTCATGGATAGTAGATCAAAACAATTTACTTTATTCCTATGTATATTAGATATGTTTTAGATATACATTCATGCTTAAACTTGCTAGACAACTTATTTTGATATTGCTATTCATGTGTTGAAAAATCAAGTTTTGAAAAATACAAGTTTTGGTTTTTGATAAAATTGGCAAGACACAAAAATGAATTGATATTTGATATATTGTCTTGAAATTTTTATCACATGTTTATGTTTTCAATGTAAATGATAAAACAAGTTTTATGGAATTTTCAGAAAAGATAAAAGAATTTTCAAAAATATTTTAACATGTTTTTTTCTGACCCCAGATTTCTGTTCCAGGCTTCAACCAGTCGACTAGTCAACCTGACCTAGTTGACTTGGGTGAAGTCGGTCGACCGGGACGGTCGACCGACGTGCACAAATCTGTGCACGTTTGGCAGCTTTGGGACGGTCGACCCGGACGGTCGACCGGATTGAGAGCAGTGCTCTCTGTTTGTTTGTGTCGACCGGGCCGGTCGACCGTGGTTGCCCAACGGTCATATTCCGACCGTTGGCGGTCGACCGGCCGGTCGACCGCTGCCTGTCAGAGCTGCCAGCTCAGCTCTAACGGCTAGTTTTTGTTTGTGGGCTATAAATACCCCATCTCTTGGGCTGTTTTGTTGAGGTTTTTCAAGAACAAAATTTCAGTGTTTCTCTAGTGTTTAAACAAGTTTTCCAATAGTTTTTGTGCTAAAAGATTTCATCTTTATTGTTTTGGGTTTGGAAAATCAAAAAAAATTGCTTTTGGGGATATTGAATTGATTTCACTTTCTATCATCTACAAGAGATTTCCCAAGTAGTTTTTCTTTGTTGCTTGTTTCCAAAAACACCTAGTTTCCACACTTGAGCTATCTTCTATCCTAATCTATTAGGATCATTTGTTTTGTGGAAAAAGAGAAAAGAAAGAGAGATTGTTTTGTGGTCTTTTAGAACCACTTGTTGTACACACCCTTATCCTTGTTGTATCCCTCTTTGGTAGAGGTGATCGGGTAATTGGTTGCTCCCTCTAGTGAGAGGTGGAGATTTGGTTGTAACCCTCTTCGGTAGAGGTGTTGGTTGTTGTATTTCCTACGGGCCTACCCCTCGGTTGTAAGGTGGTTGTTTGAGAGAGGAGTTTGGTACTCCTAGTGTTGTAACAAATCCTCTTCGATTGGGTTCCCTCGGTGGAGATAGTGGATTGGTTCCTACACGGTGCTGTAGGCGGGGATGTAGAGCAGTGCTCGAACCTCGAAACTATCTTGGTGTTTGCGTTTTGATCCATTGTCTCTCTCACTCTCTCTTTATATTTGTGCAAAGCATCATACTTCATATCATATCATATTTGCTTGTGTTGAGCATAACTCTTATTGCCTTGCATTATTTCATATTGCTATATCTTGTATATTGCTTGGTTGTTTGTGTGTGCCTCACTTGTACCTAATCAACAAGAGCTTCACATAGCACCTCAACCCATTCAAGGGGAATCGAGAGGAGTTAGTCCAGCCCTTCACGGGGATTCGCTACACTTGTTGACTGTACTAAGTGTGTTACAAGATTTGCATTAGCTTCCGCATTTAGCGCACTTAGTTTTGCATTTAGTTCTAGATTAGCCGTACACCTATTCACCCCCCCCCTCTAGGTGTTTTTCACATATGACTCGGGGTAGTTGTATCATCACTGACTCTGTGAAAAGTAGTGATGATTTTTCATCTTGTTCATAATATTAGGATTAGGACACATATTGATTCAGATAATACCAATCCGGCATACTTGTTTGGTTAAAGTTATGATATGCTGGGTTGGTATTCGAGTCAAAAGAGGTCGATGTGAAGTATGGATCACTATATGCATTGGAATAATTATAATTGTAATCCAAATCATAATGTCAAAAATAAAATAAAAAACAATAAAAACAAATCAACTAACAAAAAAAATCTAGCCTAAGTTAGGGTAGATCTTAGACCTAGACAACTCCTAACTAGTTAAACTGTCCACGGGGGTATATTGCAGAATCTGACCACAAGTTAACCGGCCAGGAAGGGGCAAGACCAGTGAGAGGTATCCATGCCTAAGAAACAAGTCTAATTATGCCAAACCACTGTTCTTCGAGATTTTTCCTCTCAATCCCCAATCTTTGACTTCAATTTGGCAAGAGTCAAATTCTAATCAACTTTCCCCTTAGGTCAGTCTCCTATTGAGTCCGAGATGTCCCTAGAGCCAATCTACTCAGTTTTAAGTTAAGCTTGGGTTAGTGAGTGAGCAGATTGTTTGTGAGCTAAGCGAGGGTAATGACTTTCCCACCTTATCTTGTTTATAGGCAAGCCCTTAATTCAGTTTAGTGTAGTGTACAAGTATATAAAAAAATAGCACTCAAATAATATTTCATACAAGTATGAACCTTATATTAAATTCTATGCACACATACCTTAGCTCTAGCACTCTTCAACAGCGAATAGAAAATGTAACGAATAGACACGTGCCTAAATTCAAGTCTAAATATTTTTTAGTATTTACAAGCAACAATTTACTGTTAAGATTAGAAGAGTATGTACAATGAGTTAAATAATAAATAAATAGTTGTAGATATTTAAACTTTGCAATTCACCAACCTGCAAAAAAATACAAGTTAGTAGTTCACTAAAATTGTCGCTGGAACGTGACAAATCTGAAGGCTTCTGGGCTCTGCTTTTTTGAGCAAAGTCCACGGCCACTTATATGTTCACTGCAGTAATAATTTTCTTGATGTCTCCTCCTGTACACAAGAATAAATAAGAAAGTTAACCAAAATAGTAAATTAAAAAGAGTTACTTACTGTCCCTCCCCAGCAATGGCGCCAAAATTTTATTGAGGTTTCGACCTGCACAGAAAATACAGAGTTTAGATTTAAAGAATAGAATGTGCAAGTTTGCAATACTACTGCGATAGCAAGTGGCTAGGCGGGTCATGATCCACAAGGAGGGACTTGCGATGGAAGTGTGTTGTAAGTCCTCTTTTAATTCACTAAAAATGGTTAAAAGTCTTCTTTGTTCTTTAGAAAGAAAAAAAAGAGTTATTGTTAAGTTATGAAGAAAGTGGTAGATTGAGAAGGTGGAGAAAATAGAAAATAGGCTTATACAGAAAGTGAAAATAGTAACGAGTTGATAGTTGGTGATGGAGGTGATCTAAACTAAAAATTAAAAGAAAAGAAGAAAACCTAAAAGAACTTACTTACCTCTTCCGGTTGATGACATGATTGCACACATTTATTGTATTATTCTTTATTACATTTCACATTTATCATGTAATAAATCTGCTAAATTCCTTGTCTTAAATGTCTATTTTGCAGAAGATAATCATGAGGAGAAAGAGGATAAAATCAAATAAATAATTTAAATTCAGATTTAACTAGATCTATTTGGTTAGAGGATGATTCCAAATCCAGTTGGTTAAATTCATTTTTGGTGAATCAGGTGGTTAGAGCTAAAGGTCACCCGGGATAACGTCAAATACAGAGTCCAAATCCAAAGGGATAAATGGATAGAGAAAGATCAACAGATGAGATGAAGCAATTCTGACTCAGATTCTGGCTGGATACATTTTAGTATTTGAATCATAACTTTCGTTAAAAGAACTCAAATCTAATTATTCAAGATGCTCCAGAACAAGGACTTAAAGGTCTACAACTCTTAAGTTGATCATTATTTCTAATTCTGTCATTTGATACGTTATATTTAGCAATTAATACGCCAATAAGTTGCAGATCAGAACTAAATATCCACATCAAATCAAGTTTGGAGATAAGGGAAGGATTCAAATTCAGAAATAGCCAGCTTCCCTTATCTTCATACTCCTCTACCCTCTGCATTTCTCCTATAATACCTGCAATCTCAAAGGCAAAAGGGAGAACGACCAAGCAGAGAGTAGAACTTAGGCTAATTTGTAGTTTGTAACTTAGGTTTTTAATTTTCTTTCATGTAATTTTTGTTTTATTTATGTAACTGAGAGGAGAGGAGACTTTCATGGAGGAATGAGAGCAAGCTTGTACTGAAGTTGACACCGGTGTAAGTGATCTTTTCTTCCAATGTTATTTCAATCGAATCGAGGTTTCCTTTTCTTTTCTATTCTTGTTTTTGTTCGCTTCCCTCTTTTGTGTTTGTGGATCCAAATGAAACCGATAGCCTCGAAGTCGCCTTGTCCTTGCAAGTGCCGTTGATGGCTTATGGTGATGGATATCCATTTCTATGGTAGTATAGCTCGCCCCTTCATTTTAAAGTGTAAATCGAGAATGGGGAAGATCTCATCTGCCATTCTTCGCTCGCCTTCAAGAAAAGTACATCTTCGATACGGGTAAAAGGTAAGCAGGCGCCGAAGAGGTAAGTATGTTTTTTAGGTTTTAGTTTTTCTCTCTTTTCTTGTAACTTTTAGTGTAGAACACCAACACCATAATCACCAAAATCTCTTTCACTCTTTCAATTTCTTTGTACATATCACTTCTATTTTCTCCATCTTTTCATTCTACCACTTTCTTCCTAACTTGATTTTAACTCCATTTTTCACTTTTCTTTTTAAGAACTAAAAGAAGAATTTTAATCATTAATTGTAGCTTAAAAGAGAACTTACTAAAAAGCTTCCATCTCTAGTCCCTCCTTGTGGATCACGACCCGTATAGCCACTTGCTATCGCGGTAGTATTGAGTACTTACACTTTCTATCTTAAGTTCTGAAATTCTATATTTTTGTGCAGGTAAAACCTCAATCAAATTTTGACGCCGTTGCCGGGGAGGGACGGCAAGTAATATTGTTTAAAGTTGGTTAAACTTCTTCTTTGTTTTTGGTGTACAGATTTACACACAAGGAATTTTTGCTATAGTTGACATATAAGTGGCCCTGGACTCTTATCAAGAAAATAGAGCCCAGAGCCCTCAGATTTGCTACAATCTTGTGGCAATCTGAGTGAACTACTAACCTGCATTTTCTGCAGGTTGGTTGAATTGCATAGTTTAATCTCTGTAGCATTTATTTCCTTATTTGACTCACTGTATATACATTTCTAACACAACAGTAAAAAGTTGATTGTATATGCTAAAAATAATTTAGACTTTGCATTTAGGCATGTGTCTGTTTCATTACATTTTCTATTTACTGTTGAAGAGTGCTGGAGCCAAGGTATGTGTGCATAGCATTTAGTATAAAGTTCATTCTTGTATGAAATATTGCTTGAGTGTTACTTTTTTTTCTATATACTTGTACATTGCACTAATTGATTTAAGGGCTTGTCCTATAAACAAGATAAGGTGGGGAAGTCATTACCCGCCCTTAGCCCACAAACAATCTCCTCACTTACTAACCCAAGCCTAACTAAAACTGAGTAGACGTTGGCCCTAGGGACATCTTGGACTCAAATAGGAGACTGACCTAAGGGGGAAATTGATTTGAATCTGACTCTTGCCAAATCGGTGACTAAGGTTGGGGATTGAGGGGCGAAACCCCGAAGGCTAGTGGTTTGGCTTAATTAGGCCCGTCGCTTCTGCGCGGATACCTCCCACCAATCTTGCCCTTACCTGATAGATTAACTTGTGGTCAGATTCGGCAATATACCCCCAGTGGACAGTCTAACCAGTTAGGAGTCGTCTAGGTCTAAGCTTTACCCTAACTTAGGTTAGATTTTTTTCTTTTTATTTGTTTGCTTATTTGTTTATTTTTTTCTTTGTTTGTGTTTTATTGTGTGATATGGCTTATAACAATAATTTTTCCAATTTTAATGGTAATCCATATTACACCCAACCTCTTTTTCGGATATTACCAATCCGGTTTATCATAACTTTAACCAACCTAGTGTGCCGGATTGGTCTTATCCGAATCATATAACCCATGCCCCCATTTTATAACCATAATTTCCAGAATAATTTCAACTCTTCACAGAGTTAATGGGGATTCACCTCCCCGGAGTCCAATTTTCAACCAACTTGTCCTCCTTATCCACCTTGTCCATAATATTTCCAAGAATCATACTCAATTCTACCAGTTCAAATAGAAACCATCAATCTTGAAAATGAGCATGCGTGAGTCCAAGCAACAATCACAAAATCTGACGGACTCACAATTTCATCACAAATTCCAAAACAACACTTCATCTTTTCAAGTCCAATCGCAACAAAATGATGAACCAATCAATTATGAAAGATGCTTAAAGCCATGACTCTGGCTCAAATCACTCGTAATCATTGTTTTTCATTAATTTTGCAAAGGGGGAAAACTTACAAAAAGAGTTTGAGGAGCTAAATTACAAGTATTCTTAAAAAAGATTACAAGTAGATCTCCTCAGAGATTCTGGAGAAGTGTGCCGATAGGAGTCTGGTCAGCGCGCGACCACTTTGTCCCTTTGACGATGCGAGCGATGAGATTTCCTTCTCGCCTGGTTCGGGGAATCAGAGAACAGAAGGTTGGTAGAACCCTCTTGCTGCTTCTCAAAATCGCCTTCAATAAGGAATTCCTTCTCGCCTGGTTCCGGAGATTCCTTGAGAAGAAGGACGATGTTAAGGTATCAACACCCTGGTTAGAAAAAGCAATTCTCTAAAAGGTCTCTGAATTCGAGAACGCATGGTGTGTTATGAAGAAGCCTCTGCTTGTGGAGTCCTCCCGTATGCACGCGTGTGTGTCTCCTTGTACCCCTGGCGGGCTATTTATAGGGAGAGCAAGGGTATAATCGTCCCTTGAAGATATGGAAACAGATTGAATCAAATCTGTTTAAATCTGGAAATTAGCCTTGCTGCGAGGCTAGGATAGCTTCTGCGGAGCTAGAATTGGCAGGTCGGTTGATCTGCTTTGATCCTTTCCATATTGTTGGGAGATTCTCCTTGATCCTCTTACTCGTTTCAAGAGAGTCAAGAGATAGCGGCAATCACCTGCCATATTTGAATCCTAATTGGATTTGATTTGTTTGAATCCAATCTCATCAGGAGATTTGATTGGTCAAAGGTTGACCGTAGTAGATCAATAGCGGAGCTGCCCGCTTTGAAGCTCATAGCGAGCTAAAGGCAATCCTTGCGAAATCCGAAAAGAGGCTTTTCGGCGAAGCTGTCAATTAGCTTCCTGGCGAAGTTGGATGATGCTAGCCTCTCAATCGAGGCTATCTCCTTGGGCTAATGTAATGCTAAATGCTAGCATCTTAGACCTGCTGAGGTCTGTTTAGAAACGTCCCGGGCTCACTGTTCTGCTTGCTGGATCAGTGGAGTCCAAGCTGCTTCCTTGTCCCTTGGAGGTGGATGAAAACTGGTCTTCAGCTCGTCTGCCACTTGTCTTTTGTAAATGTCAACAAGTTAGACATTTGTTCAGACCAATAAGAATCTTATCTTTTTAAGTGTCAACAAGACCCCCTTCAAAGTTTTCGAAAGTCTGCAATAGCCCAGACTTCGAAACACTTTGAACTGCTGTGATCGATGGTGTGTGGAATATGAACGTCGCCATGATGGTTGAGTTCAGCTTCGCCTTCAATCCTGCTTTGGGATAAATCTGCCGAAGAATTGCACCGGATCGTGACTCTGAGTAGCTTCGCGCACGGGTAGCTCCGCATCTGGGCTTCCGGGATAAGTTCGCTTTGGAACTCCTGTTGCCTTTTCAAAACCACTGTCAGGGGCTGATTTACGAGGAGGATCATTTCTCCTTTCGCGCCGTTCGAGGGAGATATTCTCCGGTCGCACCTTACCAAAGAGGATGTTTCCCTTTTTCAAGGCGCCATAAGTGCCTTTTATGAGGGAGACGTTTTCTCCCTTTGCACGGTTCCAAGGGAAAACCGTCCCTTCCATCAAGGCGCAATAAATGCCTTGAATGCACTCGAGCTTCCACGCTTGAGGTGAGAGTGCTCAGGCCATGGGGCCTATAAATAGGACACTTGAAGTCCTCTGAAGAGAAATGGCCTGCTTGTTTTCTCTTCTCTTGGTTGAGAGATATACTCAGATCTCTGAATTAATGGGAAAGCCCATTCTGGTTCTTATCCGGCCAAGGACCGGTAAGTCTTGATCATTCAGAGACTTCACCGCTTTTAGGGAACTCATCTCCCTTGATTTGCTGCTTTAGGGATTGGCTGGCTTCCCTTGTTCTCCATCTTGCAATTGGCTGCTGCAGAGAAGGATCTCATCATAGCTTTCTGTGAAGCTATCATCTTGATTTATTCACTACATGTTAAGTCCGCTATGCAGGCAGGACTTGGACTTGGTCTCTTCAAGCGTTGAGCCGGTCTTGCCATATTGGTGAATGTTGAGACTGTATCTCACAAGATCAGTCTGACTTTGCCATATAGGCGAGGCTAGGACTTGGCGTTTGCTGAGCCAGCCCATTGGTTGCCGTGCAGGCGAGGCTTATCCTCTGCTTTGACTGAAATTGGATTGTTTTGACCCAAAGAACCTGACTTAGCTCTTTTGTAGCTCTTCCTGTGCTTAGTTGCTAATCTGTTCTGATTTGCCTTGCAGTGGGCTATGTTCACCAATCTTGTGACTTGATGGAAGAACCATAAAATTGCCTTATGCTTCCCCGGTTGAAGCTTTACTTTTAAGCAGGAGGAACAATTCGGGGCAGCGGGTGCGTGTCCCAAAGGCCGTTGGCAGCCTCTTATCCGTGATGATTCGTTCTGAGGTGAGGCTGGCTGCCGCTTTTACCGGAGATGATCCGCTTCAAGATAGTGGGCGTCGCCTGTGGGATCGCTGGCATCATTGCCAACTTTCAACTTTGGTGGCCTTTGGGGGCGATCCTCTTCAGGAAAGCGAGTATCGCGCCCGTTAGATCACTGGTATCACTGCCGATTCCCATTATACGTGATCTATCGTGTTGGCGGTGATAGGTTTTTATTACCAGGCTTCAACAAAATGGCCTGGCATGATCTGCCATTTTGTGGAGAAAATGACCGTGTCCCTGTGGCACCATCTGTTCATATGCGAAGGGTTACGACCTTTTGCCAGAGGAAGGCCTTTCCTGTCCCGTTGATTTGGTTTGAAAGCAGATAAAACCGCTTGTATGCCTCAAATGATCCTGTTGGGCAACTGGATGTATTGTATAAAACACAACTTTGATGTAATATCAATGTACCCTTCCTGTTAAATCAATGAAAGTTCATCTTCCGATCATCTGATTTTTGCTTGCTTTCACTGAGAGTCTGGCCATAGCTGGGCTAAACTGTGTGCGGAGCTAAGGACATAGTCCTTTCTTCGAATGATTTTCGCGAGACTAGCATGTCCCGCAAGCAGCACCTTTTTGGAGGGCTAAGGTAAGCCTCTCGGCTAAACCCTTGAAGGATTGTGCGAAGTCCGCACTTTGCTCCTGTGCGCAGTTAACCCTTAGTGGGGTTGAACTATCGCCCCTTGGGAAAGCGCCTCGGGCGCTTCGGGCGATGTTTCGAATTAATTCGAAACGGCGCATGTGCCCTTTTTTCGAGGCCTCAATTTAGACGCTGATTGGCCTATAAAAGCCCGATCGGGCTGAACAGAAAAAGATCTCCTTTTTTCCAGAGAAGTTTCTGTCTTTCCATCTTCTTCTTCCTTCTTTACTCAGAGTACTTTGAGAACTCTTGCATTTCTTCGATGGCGCCCAAAAGACGAGCGGGAAAGAAGCAGCGACTTCTGCAGCGGAGGGCCCTCCTCCTTCGGTCATCGAGCGACCGATCGCTAGTAAGGAACTTTCCGATCTGATTAGAGAGTGGTCTCCATCCTTTGGAGCCGATACTCGGCCATTAGGACGATCAGGCATGATCTGTCCTCATTAGAGAATTCGTTCTCCTCCCTATTTTCCTTGTACCAGGGAGTTAAGAACTGAACAGTTTTTCTTGGGCTTTCGCACGAAGCCATAACTTGGGCCATCTCCGTACTGTTTGAGGAAAAGGACTTGAATAAGTCCTCTCAGTCATGATGACTTTTGACCATAATGCCCTTTTGATGACATCAGCCCTCAGGGCTATACCACTTCCTGCTTAAGCGAAGTTGGTGCTTCGGATTTCTTCCTGCGAAGATGCAGTTTCATCCACGAGATCAAGCTTCATCGAAGCTATCGCCTTGCTGGCTTTTCTCACTGAGCGAGGCTATGCCTTAGTGAATTTTTGTATTTTCATATCCACTTGATTGATGAACTAATCATAGCTCATTTCTGTTTTTGCAGTGCATTACACCTCCGGTCTCCCGAACAGTCTATTCGGGTTATCCAGTAGAGCAGATGGTAGCATCAGCTTGCGATTTCATGGAGAGGCTTCCTTATTCAGCGAGCGGAGCTCTCTTGTCCGGGATACGCTCATCCAAGGCGGTCATCCGCAGACCCTGCGGAGTATCTTGACCACGGCTCCTCTTGAGGATGTCGATCGTCAGACTTACAGAAAGCCTGACTTCATGTTCGGGGATGCCGCGCCTGATTCCGATCGCCAGTTGCAGGCCGGCGAAGGGCAGTGGATTTTTTAGTTGGATGGCGAGAAATCTTATCTTCCATCCACTAAGCGACACTTACCTTTGTCCTCCTTCGTGGCTGTGACTCAGGCTCGGAAGATGGCGTGGAGTGTGAGCCGAAGTGCTGAATCTGTCCATGTCGGGAGATTGTCATATCAGTCTGGCTATTCAGGGGCGGGCCCTCCTCGCGGCATAATGGGGCTGTACCCTGGGAAGGTATCGCGAGAACTTCCAGTGGGAGAGAATCCGGCTGTGGCGCAGACTTTTGGCGCCCAATTCTGCGCAGTTGGCGGGAATTACCCCGCTACTGACTTCAGGACCCCTGGTTGGGTTCATCCTCCCAAACATGGTGGGCGGAGTTGACCAACTATGTCCTTGCTAATTTCGGGAAGGACTTGGAGAAGTTAAACCTCCATGAGGCCGTCAGGGCGACCTGCTACGGCATTGATATGAAGGTGGCGTGCTTCTACGCCATCCTTGAGTTATACTGCCCTGCCTCGGGGACCTTCTTCACCCCAGTTGGTGAGTTGGGCATGGCTCTGCATGAGATGTGGGAAATCTCTGCCTTACCTTTTGGGTCTCTTCCGTACGAAGAGTACTTTCCCTGTGAAGCGGAGTTGGCTCTGCTGGAGAAGCAGGCGCCTGCTTTGCTTGAGACTTACCGGGAATTGATGTGCCACTTGCACATTTGTTCCAGCATCCATACTGGTGGCAAGAGTAGCTCGAAGAGCTTAAAGAGCTGGGGGAACTATCTGTTCCCGGACATGAAGAGTGCGCCTGAAGCTGCTCATTGCGGAGTTGCTGAAGGGGACATCTTGGCCCGATGGAGGCGCATGCCGAAAAGGACATCATCGTGACTGAAGATGATGGTCCTTTTGAGGAAGGTGATGTCCTTCGGAGCTTTCATCACCAGGCTCGTCGGCCTATGTCTCGGAAGGCGCTGCTGGCCGGTTTCTTAACCATCTGGTTAAAGAAATGTGTGGTGCCGTCTTCCTCGGGTGACATTGTCCACCCGAATGTCTTGTTGCCGGCTGTGCGCTTGGTCCATGGCCACCGTCTGGGTCTTCTCCCGGCTATGGTGTGCTGTATCCAGAGGGGCCTTCATGCGCTAACGGAGGCTTTCTGCAGACCATAGGTGTCGAGGAGAGGAAAGGGTGCTGTCCTGCCCTGTGACGGACCCAATCCTAGGGTAGGTTTACCGTATACCTACTTAATGGCGTGGTTCGCCTTGCACTGCCCGGCTTTGATTGGAGCTGGGGCGGATCCTCCGTAGGGTGTTCGAACGGCACTTCTCCGCCGCTTCGAGGGCTGTTCATGGCAGAAGATCTACGTGGCTGAGGCCCGTAAGTTAGTACGTCGTTATGACGCTTACAGCCTGTTCCGCTGTTTTCCTCATATGCGGGGTACAATGAGGAATTCCATGATGCGGAATCGAGTGACTCTCCCATGAGTCGAGGTGTTTTCGAGTGGCTGGTCAGCATCCGGCCCTCGCATTTGCTGTTTAGGAGTGGGGACACCTGCTACCTGGAACCCTATGTTCCGAGCCGGTTTGCCCGCCAATTCGGGTATGACCAGCTGTACGTGGGCAACCTGAATCCGGACTTGGCTTTCATGGGGAGCCTCATTGATGGGGCCCGCGCCTGGCGGTTCTTTACTGCAGATGGCACTGGGGCGCGGCTACGCACGCCGTTGAGAGATCCCGGCCTTCGGACGACCTTGTGCTTCTGCCAATGGTATGCGGCTTCGAATTCCACGCTTCCTGGATTCAATGCCAATAGTTCGGGTGTGAGATTGATTGCTCATCGGATGAGGCAGAAGGCTTCTGAGAAGAAGGAGGGTAAACGATTCCGTGTCCCTGGCATAGAGGAGTTCATCGCTGTGGATGATAGCGAGGCTTCTGATGCAGGGAGCCCTCGCTTTGAGGTAGGGACAGGAGCTGATGTCCGTGAAGCTGACACCTGTGAAGCCGGCTCCGCGTGGTGGGGACAGCTCCCCCACGACATGTGGAAGAAGTGGAAGAAGAGGATTCTGATGTCCACTTCAAGAGGAAACGTGGGAGTGGATCCCGTAGGAAGTCGTTGGCGAAGAAGCCCCGTCGCCATGCTCCTACAATTGTGGTAGAGGGCGAACCCTCTACTGCGCTTCCTTCTGCTGCTCCATTAGTGGCTGAGCCGTCGGTTGCTGAACCGACTACTGGTAAGATTGGCCCCATCTAATATGCCTTCAGCGCACTTTAAATAACTCATCATTTGCTTTTTGTTGCAGGAGCTGAGGCAGTTGGAGAGCAAGGGGAACACTACGATCCCCTGTTCACTTATAGGGCTGCAGCCAGCTCTTCCGCTCACTCGCAAGAGTCTGGGAGTGGCGCAGCTGATGTCGGTCCTTCGGGTGTTGGGACCTCCAAAGGAAGTTCTTTGGAATCAAGCTCTGTTGAGTGGTCTGCAGGGGTCTCGGCAGGCGAGAGTGGGCCGGCCATTTACGTCGAGTCTGGTAAGAACTTTCCGATGGGACCCTTGGATTCCGATGCGGCTGACGAGGTGACATTGGCCTTCGGTATGACTACATCTCTTGGTCTTCCCCTGTTTGCTGCGTCTCCTTTTTGACCTTGGTTTTGTTGCAGGTATTCGTCCCCAAGGTGCATCAGCTTCGAAGGAAGCGGAGGGTTCTCCTAAAAGGTTAGAGGGCGAGTCGAGTGCTTCGACCGCGGCGGATGCTGCTGTGTTGGACGCGCTGTATGGCGACCTCCCCTCTTATCAGCCCATGACAACTGAGAGGTCAGGGGTTGTGGAGACGACAGTCCCACAGATGCCTTTACTTTCGAGTGAGATGCCGGCGAGTATGGAGTTGAGGGTGATCACCAGCCCTGCCTCCCCAACTCAGGTGGTTGAGCCTGTTGCTCCAGAGGTAGCTGCCAGCCCTTCCCTCGCGGTGGCTGGTGTATTAATTTCGATGAGGACTCCGCCGAGATCGTCCTTGGCTTGTCCTGCTGCTGTCGATGTTCCCGCTTCTTCTTCTGCGGTGGTGTCGACCGGGCTGGTAGACTGCTCCGAGGTTGTCCCTCTACCAAAGATTGATGAAGCTGAGAATGACTTCATAGGTAATCTGGTCGATAGCTTCTATAACAATTTGGAGCAGACTATCGGTCTAGTCTTGAAAGGCTCGCCTGTGCCATTTTCGAAGCTGAAGGTGGTCCTCTCCCGAGGTATTGATTGCATTCGAGACTTTGAGGGGTACCATCAAGCTACTGCTCTGGAACTCCTGGTAGATGACCTTGAGAAGGACGTGGAGGAATGGCGCCGTCTCTATCGTTCAGACGCAGCGTCTTTGGCTGATGAACGGCTCACACATCTTGTTGCCCAAAGGCGCGAGGCTCAGCTCGCCGCTCAAGAGGCTGCTGAGGCTATCTCCTCTGACTTGAAGTCCTTGGAGACAGAGCAAGTAGAGGTTGGGAGTGCAATTGACGCTTCCACCAGTGCTCTTCTTGATGCCGAAGATAAGGTTAAGAGGGCCGAAGAGATGATCCGGAAGGCAAATCTCCTCTTATCCAAAGCTACACAGATGCGTCATGAAGAGACTGTGCGGCTTGAGCAGCTCAGGACTCGGAGTGAGGAACTGGTGCGGCAGGAGTCGTCACAGAGGGCGACTTTGGCGGAGGTCGAGGCTCGTCTGGCTCAGGCGGTGGACTTCGATGAGGCTGAGCTGAGGTCACAGGCGCTGGCCCAGGCTGCTGATGACAGGAGAACGAGGCTAGCTTCGCTCGGGGATCGGATTCGATCTTACCATATACACCTGTAGGCCGTTGTATATGCTCCTCCATGTATCCCATCTTTTTGGCTTTAATAGAAAATTTTCCTTTTGACTTCTGCTGTTTGGATAATGAGACATGACTGTCTGTTGGTTCAGAGGTCGCAATGACATAACCAATTGAGATGTTGCCAGTCTCGAGGTTAGCCCATTGCGGGGCTAGAGTGAAGATACTTGCCTTTTGTAAATGTCAGCAAGTATGAGGCCTGTCTTTTGTAAATGTCAACAGGGCTCGAGATTGAGACTTAGCTGTCTGTTGGTTCAGAGGTCGCAATGACATAACCAATTGAGATGCCACGAAGCTCAATGATAGGGGCTTGGCTTTCTGCCAGTTCAGAGGTCGCAATGACGTAACTGGTTGAGAAGCCACCAAGCTCAATGGTAGATAAAACTCGGCTATCTGCCAGTTCAGAGGTCGCGATGACGTAACTGGTTGAGAAGCCACCAAGCTCAAAATAGGTGATACTTGTCTTTTGTAAATGTCAACAAGTATCGAGACCTGTCTTTTGTAAATGTCAACAGGACTCGAGGTTGAGACTTAGCTGTCTACTGGTTCAGAGGTCGCAATGACATAACCGATTAAGACGCCACTAAGCTCAATGACAGATGAGACTTGGCTATCTGCCAGTTCAGAGGTCGTAATGACATAACTGGTTGAGAAGCCACCAAGCTCAATATAGGTGATACTTGTCTTTTGTAAATATCAACAAGTATCGAGACCTGTCTTTTGTAAATGTCAACAGGACTCGAGGTTGAGACTTAGCTGTCTACTGGTTCAGAGGTCGCAATGACATAACCAATTAAGACGCCACTAAGCTCAATGACAGATGAGACTTGGCTATCTGCCAGTTCAGAGGTCGTAATGACATAACTGGTTGAGAAGCCACCAAGTTCAAAAGTCGGATTGGATTTGGAAAAGGTCTCGTCTTCTCGGGGAGAAACGAGGAAATCACTGTCATAGGTTTAATGTTAACGTAACAGCGGAATATGTGTGGTCCTACCATTCTATGGATGAGAATTGGTAAGTGACTTTGGAGGTCTCGCTCTCATGAGGAGAAATGAGGGGACTGCTGTCATAGGTTTAATGTTAACGTAACAGCGGAATATGTGGTCTTACCATTCTATGGATGAGAATTGGTAAGTGATTCTGGAGAGGGAATCAAGTGGGAGCAGGTCCCTTGGGATTTTAAGCAAACCCCCAGCTGCCAACAGATTTGATATGCTTGGAGAAAGAGAGAGGCTCTCTTTGTGCGCATTCCAGACGCGCGGATCTCGATCAGAGGTGTAATGTTAACTTGATCGAGAGCATGATCCTTGATTAAGGATAGTACTTCTTTAAGAATTTGCCATTGATTGGCATCATGAGGAGGTCGCCCTCTGCAGTCATAAGGCGGTATGCTCCATTTGAATAGACTGTCTCTATCACAAACGGTCCTTCCCATTTAGGCTGAAATTTGCCTTTGGTCTTGTGCGTCATAATCATCGGTCGTCTGACGGCTAAGACCAGATCTCCTTTCTGGAAGGTTCTTTGCTTAACCTTCTTATTGAAGGCTTTTGACATCCGAGCCTGATATAGCTCGATGTGTTGCTGAGCTTGCAGCCGCTTCTCGTCCAGGGCTTCGAGCTCTTGAAGACGCAGGCGATCATTGTCTTCTGATGTCATTTTAGCAGTCAGGGCTACTCGCAATGATGGCACCTGGATTTCCAATGGATGACCGCTTCGCACCCATATACCAGGGAGAAAGGCGTATTGCCTGTCGGTGTACGAACCGTAGTCCGGTAGGCCCAAAGGCATTCACCGAGCTTTTCGTCCCAATCTCACTTGTTCGAGGAGACAAACTTCTTGAGCAGCTTGATGATTGTCTTGTTGAATGCTTCTGCTAAACCATTGGCGGCAGGATTGTAAGCTGTTGAAGCCATATTCTGAATTTGGTATTTATCGCAGAACCGATAGAATCCTTGGCTTATGAATTGAGGACCATTGTCGTGGATGATCCGCCTGGGGACACCAAATCGATGGATGACATGGTGTTTGATGAAGCTAACCAGATTGGAGGTTTTGACTTCGGCCAACGGTATGGCCTCTGCCCACTTTGAGAAGTAATCGGTTATTGCTAGGATAAACCGGTGACCTCTTGCCGAAGAGGGGCTGATTGACCCTACGACATCAATTCCCCACGCTTCAAATGGCTATGAAGCAGCAGTAGGGTGGAGCAACTCCGAAGGCTGGTGTATAAAGTCAGCGTGAATCTGACATGCCTTGCACCTTCGCGCATATTGGATGGCGTCGGTTATCATAGTTGGCCAATAGTACCCAAGCCGATGTAGCCTGTCTTTGAGCTTCGGACCCGGCTGGTGGGCTCCACAAATGCCGTCATGTGCTTCTTTGAGTACTTGCTGTGCTTCTGAATGAGAGAGACAACGGAGGAGGACACCGTCATATGAACGACGGTAGAGCGTCTTCAGAGTAGGATCGTAATAGAAACGGGGGACCTTCGTCTGATTGATGCCGCTTCTTTAGGATCGTCAGGGAGCAATCCGTGCAGAGCATAGTCGATGAGAGGGAAGCGCCAATCTTCGGCTCGAGGTCTGCAGAGACATTATGGACCTCTTGGATTTTTAGCATATGCTTAGAGCATACGAGGTGTCGGGTCGCGACTGTGAGATAGTACTCGGTGTCGGCTGGCAAGGCTAGCGTCGTCGCTAATGCAGCGAGAGCGTCCGCCTTGGTATTTTGAGATCGAGACACATGCCTGATGTAGAAACCTTCAAATAGGTTAGCCAACTCGATGGCCGTATGGTAATAAGGCACCAAGTCCTCATGGCGGACTTCATATTCGCCTTTAACCTGATTGATGATCAGTTTTGAATCGCCATAAGCTTCAAGGTAGCGTACCCCCATTCCATGGGCGAGCTGAAGACCAATGAGCAGAGCATTATATTCTGCTACATTGTTGGAGCATGATTCTGTCAAAGAAAATGCTCTGGGAAGAACATGGTTCTGCGGGGAGATAAACACAACCCCCACTCCGGCAATAATCTTGCCTTTAGGGCCCATTCGCGATGCTCCATCAAAGAACATCTGCCATACTTCCTCTACTGAAGTTGTGTTGGACTCGAAGACTTCATCAGGGATGTCTTCGTGGAGTTTTGAATGCTCCGGAACTAGATGGGCAGCCAAGAATTCTGCAAGGGCTTGGCCTTTGACCGCCTTCTGAGGATAAAGGTCATGTCGTATTGAGACAGCAGAAGTGCCCATTTAGCCAATCTTGAATTTAGTGACCCTAGCTTCGTCATAAGAAGACGTAAAGGATTCACCCTGGAGATGACATGTATGGTCTGGCCAACCAAATAATGCTGTGTCTTCTGAACGGCAAAGACGAGAGCTAAACACTCTTTCTCAACAGGATTGTAGCGAGATTCCGCTCCTATGAGAGTCCTGCTCAGATAATAAATGGCCTGCTCGTGGCCATTGCCGTCTTTTTGAGCGAGGAGGGCGCCGAGGGAGTAGTCCAGGGCTTTTACATAAAGCAAGAATGGCTTCCCTGATGTAGGGGCCACTAAGACTGGAGGCTTTGTGAGGTACCTCTTGATGTCTTCATAAGCTTCCTGACAAGCTTGATCCCATATGAAGGCAGTACCCTTTTTCATGAGACGGGTGAACGGCTGACAGCGGCCTGAGAGATTTGCAATGAATCTTCTGATGTAGGCCAACCTGCCTTGCAAGCCTCTCAGCTCTTTGAGGTTCCTTGGCGGATGCATGCTCTGGATAGCTCTGACATTGTCTGGGTCAAGGTGAATCCCTTTTGATGTGACGATAAACCCAAGGAACTTGCCACTTGACACTCCCAAGAAGGATTTTGTCGGGTTCATTTTCAGTTGATGAGCCCATTATGTCGAACATCTTTCTGAGATCGCGGAGATGCTCATCCTTGTTGCGGCTTTTGACAGCACTGTCGTCAACATAACATTCCACTGTCTTTCGGAGATGATCGCGAAAGATCATACTCATTGCCCGCTGGTAGGTTGCTCTGGCATTCTTCAGTCCGAAGGGCATTACAGTGTAGCAGTATACCCCCAATGGTGTTCGGAACGAAGTATGCTTCTCATCGTCGGGATACATCTTAATCTGGTTGTACCCTGAAAAACCGTCCATGAAAGACATCCTTTCGAACCCGCATGTGTTGTCAATCATGACGTCGGTGATGGGCAGTGGGAACTCATCTTTGGGACAGGCCGTATTGAGATCACGGTAGTCGATGCAGATCCGTATTTTCCCATTCTTCTTGAGGACGGGGACTATGTTAGCCACCCAATCTGGATGTTGTTCCTCCCGGATGAAGCCACAAGCAATGAGCTTATGAACTTCGGCTTCAATAGCCTCCATAATGTTCGGGCGAAACCGACGTTGTTGCTGCTTGACTGGCTTGACGTCGGGCTTGATATTCAGCCGGTGCATAGCGACCTGTGGATCGAGTCCGGGCATGTCTTCATAGCTCCACGCGAAGACATATATATACTCTTTTACGAGCATTATCAATTCTTCCTTTTCGATAAGTGATAGGCTTTCACTTATGAAAATCGGTTTGGGATGATCCTGACTGCCCAAGTTGACCTGCATCACCTTGTCTTCGGTAGGCGGCTCGCGCAGCTCAAACCGCTTTTCCCATTGGAGGCTCAATTGCTGGCCCATGATTCCTCATCGGCAACCTCTGCGGGTTCCAACTGACTGCTTGAAGTCATGAGGCTTTCGAATATCCTCCTATGCTGACATCAGAGTCCCATTCGGAGGATGAGGCCGACTGTGATGGGATCGATCCATCGCCTTTGACCTGAACTGTTGTTGATGATGTGGGTGTGACATACCCTAACTCCCTGCGTGTACTATCATAGTAATTTGCAGGTTTCCCTCTTGGGACAGAGTTACGCATCAAGCTGCGTCTTCCTTTTCCGAAGTTTAGGCCCGCTCCCTGCTTCAGGTTGTAACCCATCTTCTTCATAATATGGCGCGCTGATGGCGCGTAATGAAAGAACTGTGGAGCATCCGACTCTGAGCTTGAGTCTGTAGTTGAGAATCTCCCTGGCCGGGCTCTGCCGAAGATTATCGGCGCCTGACCTTGCTTGGACGAGGGACTACCAGCGTGGCCCCTTCTATGGCTTCCACAGATGTGCTAGCCACACTCGGCTCATGTACGGCATATGAAGAGAGCCATCCATAATGGATTTGATCGACCGCATACTCACAGGATAATCAAAAGCGATATTGTCATTAATTACCATTCACCTTCTTTCTCAGAAGGAGTATTACATTTGGGGTCAGTGAGACATGCTGTAATTGGTTCGCCAGTCAGAATGGCCGGCATGCCCGTTTCGGATTCTGAATCCGCCTCATTGCCACTTTCATCATCGTCTGGCAATGGTTCTCCCGGCGTTCCACTAGCCTCTTGATATAGGAGAGCATCAGTGAAGTAATTTTCCACCCCTTTGAATGGTTGCTTTTCAGCGAAGACAGTTCGTACTGTCGCATCATCCTCAACATACTTGAAGCACTGATGGAGAGTGGAAGGAACAATCCAGTTGGCATGGATCCATGGTCGTCCCAGTAGCAGGTTGTATGATGTGTCCGTATCGATGACATAGCATGTCACCTCTGACTTCAGGCTTCCGATTCTGCAGCGGAGCCGAATCTTCCCAAGTGGATGACTGCTCCCGGCATTGAAACCGTATATTGTAGTGGTGGTTGCAGACAACCTGTACAGTGGTATGCCGAGGAAGTAGAGGAGCCGTTTGGGGATGATGCTGAGTGTCGACCCCGGATCGACTTGTACCCTTTCAATGCATGTTGAACCGATATATCCGGTGTAGTACAGAGGTCGATCATGCTTGTTATCTTTGAGAAGCATATCTTCCGCCGTGAAGGTAATAGCAGGCACCTTCGATTGTACATGATGGCATTCTGGGCAAGAAAACTGGGCGTCATGATTAGAGACCTCTGGTATGCATGTTAGAAGAGTCTCTGAGTTGGCCAAAGCATCTCTGAGCGCTTCTCGTGTCTCTTTGGAGAGACGCAGGAGCTCGTGTATTGTGATACGAGCTGGGATATTGGCCAAGTGGGCCAGTATATCGAAGCAAAAGGGCGTATCAAGCCCTTGGCCAGACGGTTTTCTTCAACACATGGTCGAACCGTACCTCTTTAGGCTTTTCTCTCCCTTTGGTCGGGACTGGAGTGGATGCAGGCGTTGGTGCTGACGTCGTTTGCTGTTGTGTCTCGTCAGCAAGCTTCTCATACTGTCTCAGGTACGACTTCCCAGACCGGGTGCCCGTCTGTTGAGGCGCATCTGCCTGCGCTGTACAGGCATGCTTCTCTTCTTCCGAATCGCTGAGGGAAGCCGAAGTAAGATTACCATCATCTGGCAGGACAGAGATGACATTGCAGGACTTGCCTTTTGAGTTGGGTTGCCTTGAACCCTGTTGAATATCTTGGATGAGATCCGGGTGTATCCACATGACCTCCCCCGTCTCTAATGTCAAAGGGACGAGACCCTTGTTGTATTGAGTCATGCCTGGAGGATGCTTGACTTCCAACCGCGCGCGCCGGGGCTGGATAGGTCTCGTCAGGAACTGTGACCTTCTGGGCAGTGCCGAACTCAAGAGTCACCATATTGGCAGTGACTTTCTTCTGCTCCGTCTTCAGTGTGAGGACGCCGGCATCAATCAGGGCTTGTATCCGGTCTTTAAGGACATAGCACTTGTCAGTAGGATGGTGAATCATCCTATGATAGAGGCAGTATTTGGGATCGTTTGTGCGCCCTATCTCATCAGGACGTCGAGCATCCGGCAGCTTCAGCTTGTTCCCTTTGTGGAGCAGATGGAATATTGTAACCACCTGATCATCTTTGAAGGAGTATTATTTTGGAGGGAACTTGGGCTCCTGATTGTTGAAACCGCTCTTCTTAGCCTTCGACTGCACGTCTCCGGATAACTCTACGGACATAATCTCTTTCCCCTTAGCTTGGGAAGACTGAGGCGGGTCGCCGCGTCCTTTGTTGTTCGCGCCCCATTTGCTTCTAGGGGCGGATGGCTCGAACTTTTTAGCCGACTTCTCAGCTATCTCAGCTTGTTCGACCAGTTCCTTCCAAGTGTGGGCTTTGACAGCCCCCATGCGAACTTCTACTTGATCCAAGAAGTTGTGCCTGCATGTCTGTAAGAGCATGGGTAACGGCATCCCTGCTGGACACATCAAGGATAAGTTTCTGAACCGCTCAATGTAGTCGCGGACGGGTTCGCCCTTCTTCTGTACGGTAGAGAGGAGCTTGTCCATGGTCACTTCAGTATCGTCCTCATAGAAGCGAGAGAGGAACCGAGTTTCCAGGTCGAGCCAGGAATTGATAGAGCCTGGAGGGAGGCTTCGGAACCAGTCGAATGCCACGCCCTTTAGAGTGCCAAAAAACAGCCTAGCCATGATGGCGTCGTTGCTTATGACATTACCAGTCTGAGACCGGAAATAGTAGATGTGCTGATTGGGCGAGCTCTTACCATCATACGTATGCAACGTTGGTGGTTTGAACTTTGGCGGATATGGCACCGAATCCCATTCCAGTGGGTAAGGACGGACTACCCTCACTTTCTTCAATTCATCCTTCTGAGTCAGGGATGAAATTTGAGCTTGAAGGCCTTTAAGGACTTCGGCATCCAGGAAGAGCCTCCCTTAGATCTCTCCGTCTTGGGCGGATCATTGCTGAGATGTCCCTCCTCGTCATGATTACTCCCGGTATCATCATTCCGGTTGCTGAGGAGCTGGGCGAGCATCTGTTGAATATTGTCCAGGGTCTCTTGCTGAGTTCTAGAGTCTGCTCCTGAGCTTCCAAACGCCGACGAAGGTCGTCATTGGCGTTATCGGTCATATTGACCAATTCTTTGTCCGTCCGTATAGAACTGATTGTTGCTGAAGAGGCATACCCGCTGTCTTCATCTTCTCCATCAGATGATTGGGGTGATCGCCTGGGTGATATCGGGATCAGGGCCGTCGAGAAAGAAGGTTGCTCATAATTGTAGGGTATTGCCACCCTGGATCTGGTGTTTCGGAAAACACCTTCTTCTTGTACCGTGACCTCGCCTAGGCCTGGATTATAATCTGGATCTGGAGAACTGTAAGGGGACCATCAGATGTCTGACTCCCCTTGCGTCGCTCTCGGCCTCTTCCGGTCATATTGACGGAGGCGGAGATTGGATCTGGTGGGGCACCCCTTCCGTGATGCCTCGTAGGAACATGTGCGGACAACCGATCAAACACCGATTGCCGGTGCGGAGATACAGCCATGGTTGGATGTAGCCGGCAGCGGGTTGAATGGATTGTCACAAGTCGGCATCCTCTTTGACAACAGGGAAAGTAGTTCGGAGGGCTCCGGCTTCCGCTTGCTTACCAGGAATTCTCGTAGGTCAGGCCCAACAGAGCCTGGATAACTTGGCAGAGAAGCTTTTTCGAAGTGTACATGGGACGATACTCCATTCTTCTTATCCCTGCAAAGGGATTAGCACTGAATAGTGCTTCAGATCTAGATTCGCCAGCAGGTGCGAACTTAGTGCTTGATGAACTAGAGAGCGGAGCACGCCGAGGTGCTTTATCCGCTATTCCGCCGCGAAGGGGATTAGCCTTAGATGACTCTTTGGCCTTAGCCTCGCGGCCATGGATCCAATGAGTATGCTTTGGTATGGTGGCCTCGCTTGTGAAAGCGAGGCTGTCAGAAGGCTTTGCTGCCTTTGATTTGAGCGACGGTATGATCGCCGTCGGGACTTCATGATTGGCAGCATCGTTAGGATAGATAGGCATCTTACCCTTTTCTTTGCGGGAGAGGCGCAGTTTCGGCGTGACTACACCGGAAATCTCGGTTGGAGACTTCTGCTTGGGCTTCCATATCCGCCTTGACGGAAGATGCTTAGGTTCACGAGGAACCTGAATAGCCACACGCGGGGCTGTGGGGTGTTGGCAGAATTCTGCCTCTGGTTTCTGATTTGAAACCTTGGTCGTGAAGACCTTCCTGTGCTTCCGTGCTCGAAGCGTCAGGTCACCCCCAGAGAGGACTTCTTCAAATCTTCCTTGGTCGATCTGGATGACCAAGTTCTCAAGAGTGCAGGGCTCGGTCTGCGGGCATGCTTCCTTGTTGCGCCAGAGCACCGCAGCAGGTTTGCAGGGAACCTTTTCAGTCTCCGTAGAGACTTTCCTTGAAGATTTAGCCAGAGAAGCTCTGGCTGCACCGACTTTGTTGAATTCAGAGATAGACCCGAAGGTCTGATCGTCGCATTGCGACACTTGATTCTCAGCAGAGGAGAATACAGTCCCCAGCGGAGTCGCCATCTTGTTTTCCATTAATTTTGCAAAGGGGGAAAACTTACAAAAAAGAGTTTGAGGAGCTAAATTACAAGTATTCTTAAAAAAGATTACAAGTAGATCTCCTCAGAGATTCTGGAGAAGTGTGCCGATAGAAGTCTGGTCAGCGCGCGACCACTTTGTCCCTTTGACGATGCGAGCGATGAGATTCCCTTCTCGCCTGGTTCGGGGAATCAGAGAACAGAAGGTTGGTAGAACCCTCTTGCTGCTTCTCAAAATCGCCTTCAATAAGGAATTCCTTCTCGCCTGGTTCCGGAGATTCCTTGAGAAGAAGGACGATGTTAGGGTATCAACACCCTGGTTAGAGAAAGCAATTCTCTAAAAGGTCTCTGAATTCGAGAACGCACGGTGCGTTATGAAGAAGCCTCTGCTTGTGGAGTCCTCCCGTATGCACGCGTGTGTGTCTCCTTGTACCCCTGGCGGGCTATTTATAGGGAGAGCAAGGGTATAATCGTCCCTTGAAGATATGGAAACAGACTGAATCAAATCTGTTTAAATCTGGAAATTAGCCTTGCTGCGAGGCTAGGATAGCTTCTGCGGAGCTAGAATTGGCAGGTCGGTTGATCTGCTTTGATCCTTTGCATATTGTTGGGAGATTCTCCTTGATCCTCTTACTCGTTTCAAGAGAGTCAAGAGATAGCGGCAATCACCTGCCATATTTGAATCCTGATTGGATTTTATTTGTTTGAATCCAATCTCATCAAGAGATTTGATTGGTCAAAGGTTGACCGTAGTAGATCAATAGCGGAGCTGCCCGCTTTGAAGCTCATAGCGGAGCTAAAGGCAATCCTTGGCGAAATCCGAAAAGAGGCTTTTCGGCGAAGCTGTCAATTAGCTTCCTGGCGAAGTTGGATGATGCTAGCCTCTCAATCGAGGCTATCTCCTTGGGCTAATGTAATGCTAAATGCTAGCATCTTAGACCTGCTGAGGTCTGTTTAGAAACGTCCCGGGCTCACTGTTCTGCTTACTGGATCAGTGGAGTCCAAGCTGCTTCCTTGTCCCTTAGAGGTGGATGAAAACTGGTCTTCAGCTCGTCTGCCACTTGTCTTTTGTAAATGTCAACAAGTTAGACATTTGTTCAGACCAATAAGAATCTTGTCTTTTTTAAGTGTCAACAATCATGAGATAGATATGATGGTCCAAACTCTTCGTTCTCACCGTTTGACCATTTCTGATATCGCTAACCATTCTGTTACAGCCGAAGAGTCATGTTATTTTGGAAAACAAGATTCCATTTCAGTACAACCATTTGAACTTGCCCAAACTCTAAATTTTGAAAATGACATTGACAGTTTGGCAAGCTATCCCTTTCCTGAAATTAAACTTGAGAATGAATATGATTCTGAAACTCAACTTGGTGATTCAATTCTACTTCCTGATTCAATAATGACTCTGGTGTCTTCACCTGATTACAATCTTTTCCCGAGTCAACATTGGATCCTGTGGCAATTCATCATAAAATTGAATCACCAATCTTTTATGATCATCATATTGAACTTGACCAATTTCATGCTTTTGAAAGTCCCATTGACAAATTGGCAAGTTCTCGTTTTTATGAAATTGAACTCAATGAGAAATGTGACCTAGATTCTCAAATCTATAATCCAGTTCAAATTCCCAAATCAATATTGTTCCTGTTTTGTTACCCAACTTGAGTAATATTTTAGAGTCAGTTTTGATTCCCACACCTGTCCTTCTTGAACTTGAATCACCAATATTAAGTCACATTCCATTGTGGGAAAATGAATGTGGACTTGAGTTTCAACTTCTTGATTTGGACTCACTTTCTGAACCGATCTCGACTCCTGAACCTTTACTTGACTTAAGTTACTTTCCTGAGTCGATATTAGTTTCCATACTTCCTAAGTCCAAGTTAATCATTCCATCTTTTCACACTCCATTTTGGGACAAGGCGGTTGACAAATTTGACTCCGAAATTAATTATGAAATTTGGAAATTAGATGGGTCAAATTTTTAATAAAAACCGTTCATATATACATCATTTTAGTGGATTATATAAGAGAGATTTCTAGTGGGTTCCTCCGAACTCCACAAAAATTCGATTGGGCCGCATTTCATGCACCAATCAGACCACCACCAGAACCACCACCTTAAGGTAATATTTTCCTTCCCTTTCTTCTTTTTCATGCATCTATGGATTAATTCATACATTGAGGACAATGCATGAGATAGGTGTAGAGGAGGGTCTAACATAACTTAGGTTTTTTCTTTTTATAAAAAAAGAAAATAAAAATGATTAACATTTTCTTTACTTTTAAAAACTTTTTGAAAATAGAAACAATATTTTGACATATTTTTTGTATGAAATTAAGTCAATTTTAAGGAATAGGAGAATCATAATTAGGATTTCTTATACCTGGTCAAAATAAGATTATTTGTTTGATTTCTAAGGATTGGAAGAAAGTTTGTGAAAGTAATTTAGTCTTGATTTTTACCTTGAAGAAATATGCACAGTTTATACACTTACACACTTAGGGTTCAAAAACAAAGATTCTTATGTCTTATTAAAAAAGAAAAAGAAAAATATATCTATGAAAGATGAACAAATCTAATTATTGATTAGCTAGGTGCTTTGGCCTAAGTAAGTCTTGGTATTTATGTGAAAGATGATTAGATAAGTTTGAGAAAAAATTTATATATATAAATTCTCTGATTAAGCTGGGAATTTGTGCCTAATAAAGCATAAGTATTCACGCCTGATCGGTCGCTAAGATTGCACATTTATTATCATATTCTCATACTTATTATAAAATAAACTCTGCTTTTTCCTAAGTATTGTTTAATTTATTTGCAGGACCATTCCTAAAGGAGAGTGAAGAGAAATGAGCCCAAAAGCCCACCAAATTCTGAATTAAATCAGAATAAATTCGAAATCAGGGAATCAGGGCAAATCTTGGCAAATCAGAGAGGTTGAAAATCGGTTGAAATGAATCATCCCAAATCAAGCGGTTGAAGCCAAAGATCAAAGGACATTTTATCTCAATTCCGGAGCTGTAACGAGAAATCTAGCTGAAGATAAAGCCAGAACGCGAAACCAGAGACTACCACTAACAGGGTGTGGAAACGCGACCAAAGCCGCGTTTTCGCGGCTTTGTTAGTGAGTTAGGGGGAGCGTTTGCTCCCCCTATCTTCATACGCTCTCATATGGTGGGTTTTGCCTATATATACTGGAATTTTCAGAGCGTACAGGGGACGACCATGCAGAGATAGGATTTAGTCTAATTTTTCATTCTTTGTAGTGTAGGTTTCTTGTTTTCTTTTTATGTAATTTTAATTTCTTTGTAAGCTTAGGTTAGATTGAGATTCATGTAAGTGAGAGAGAGAGGCTTATGTTGAGAGTGACACCGCTGTACCTCCTCCTTTCTTCCATCGTTTCTGCAAGCAATAAAAGGTAACTCTTTTTTTATGTTCGTCTTTACTTTTGTTTCTTTCTTCTTCTTTCTACTTTTTCTATTTTGGTTATGATGAGCATTCAAGTGAATCTAGTAGCATTAGTATAACAATGTTTGTGTGAGTGCCAACGATGTTTCATGATGATGCTCTCCTCCTCAAGACTCTGTATCATATCATTCTTATTCGTCTTGATGATGTAATGCGAATGGGGACTGAGCTCGATCTTATGGCTTATGTGTTGAATGCCTCCGAAGCAAGGTAGAACATGCAAGGGTTCCAGGTAAGTCATCAACCAAAGGAGATAAGTATTTCTTTAATCTTTTCTTTCTTTTATTTTATTTCTTTAGTTTAGATCACCAACACCAACAACACCCACTTCTTTTATCACTCCTTTCCATTTCTTTGTACATATCCAATTCTGGTTTCTCCATCTTCCCAATCTTTCACTTTCTGCCTAACTTCATTGTAATTTATTTTTCTTTTCTTTTAAGAAACTAAAGAAGAACTTTAACCATTAATGGTAGCATAAAAGAGACTTGCTAGAAAAGCTTCCATCGCTAGTCCCTCCTTGTGGATCATGACCCACATAGCCACTTGTATTGTGGTAGAATTGAGTAACTTGCACTTTTCATTCTTAGTTCTGAAATTCGGCATTTTGTGTGCAGGTTTTTACCTCAATCAAATTTTGGCGCCGTTGCCGGGAGGGACGGTAAGTAATTCTCATTAAAGTTTACATTTTTGGTTAACCTTCTTCTTGGTTTTTGGTGTACAGATATAACAACAAGGAATTCGTGCTACAGTGAACATATAAGTGGCCTTGGACTTGCTCAAGAAAGCAGAGCCAAGAAACCCTCAGATTTGCTACAGTCCTGTGGCAAACTGAGTGAACTACTAACTTGTATTTTTTGCAGGTTGGCTGAATTACATAGTTTAAATATCTGTAGCATTTATCTCCTTATTTGACTCACTGTACTTCCTTTCTAACCTCAACAGTAAAATGATGTTTGTTAAATGCTAAAAACGGTTTAGACTTGTATTTAGGCACGTGTCTAATTCGTTTACATTTTTCATTACTGTTTAAGAGTGCCGGAGCTAAGGTACGTGTGCATGGCATCTAGTATAAGAACACTTTTGGATTGTTTACATTGCTTAAGTGTTGCTTTTCTTGTACACTGCACTAAATTGATCTAAGGGCTTGTCCTATAGACAAGATAAGGTGGGGAAGTCATTACCCCCCCTTAGCCCACAAACAATCTCCTCACTCACTAACCCAAGCCTAACTAAACATGAGTAGACGTTGGCCCTAGGGACATCTCGGACTCAATTAGGAGATTATCCTAAGAGGAAAAGTGTTGGAATTTGACTCCTGCCAAATCAGTGTCTAGGAAGGGGATTAAGGGCCAAAAGCCCGAAGGTTGGTGGTTACTTAATTAAGGAACGTCTTTGACGGATAACCTCCCACCAATCTTGCCCTGACCTGGCTGATTAGCTTGTGATCAAAGTCTGCATTATACCTCCTATGGACAGTCTAACCAGTTAGGAGTCATCTAGGTCAAAGGTCTACCCTAACTTAGGTTAGAATTTTTTCTTTTTTGTTTGCTTATTTGTTTGTTTTTTTCTTTGTTTGTGTTTTATTGTATGATATGGCTTATAACAATAATTTTTCCAATTTTAATAGTAATTCATATTACACATCAACCACTTTTTTGGATATTACCAACCCGGCATATCATAACTTTAACCAACTTAGTGTGCCGGATTGGTCTTATCCAAATCAATATAACCCATGCCCCCAATCTTATAACCATAATTTCCAGAATAATTTCAACTCTTCACAGAGTCAGTGGGGATTCACCTCCCCCGAGTCTAATTTTCAACTAACTTGTCCTCCTTATTCACCTTGTCTACAATATTTTCAAGATTCATACTCAGTTCCACCAGTCCAAAATAGAAAACCATTAATTTTGGAAATGAGTATGCGTGAGTCCAAACAATAATCACAAATTTGATGGACTCACAATTTTACCACCAATTTTAAAACAACACTTCATCTTTTCAAGACCAATCGCAACAAAATGATGAACCTATCAACTATGAAAAGATGCTTGAAGCCATGACTCAGACTCAAAACACTCATAATCATGACGTAGATATGATGATCCAAACTCTACGTTCTCACCATTTGGCCAGTTCTGATGTCGTTAACCATTCTGTTAGAGCTGAAGAGTCATGTTGTTTTGGAAAACAAGGTTCCATTTCAGCATAATCATTTGAACTTGCCAAAACTCCAAATTTTGAAAATGATATTTATAGTTTAGCAAGTTATTCCTTTCCTGAAATAGAACTTGAGAATGAATATGATTATGAACCTCAACTTAGTGATTCAATTTTACTTCCTGATTCAATTATGACTCCGGTGTCTTCACCTGATTTCAATCTTTTTTCCGAGTCAACATTGGATCATGTGCCAATTCATAATGAAATTGAATCACCCATCTTTGATGATCAGCATATTGAACTTGACCAATTTCATACTTTTGAAAGTCCCATTAATAATTGGCAAGTTCTCATTTTTATGAAATTGAACTCAATGAGAAATGTGACCTAGATTCTCAATTTTGTGATCCAGTTCAAATTCCCGAATCACTATTGAGTCCTGTTTTGTTACCCGACTTGAGTAATATTTTAGAGTCAGTTTTGATTCCCACACCTGTCATTCTTGAACTTGAATCACCAATATTAAGTCACATTCCATTGTGGGAAAATGAATGTGGACTTGAGTTTCAACTTCTTGATTTGGACCCACTTCCTGAACCAATCTCGACTCCTGGACCTTTACTTGACTTAAGTCACTTTTCAGAGTCGGTATTAGTTCCCGTACTTCTTAAGTCCAAGTCAATCATTCTATCTTTTCACACTCCATTTTGGGACAAGGCGGTTGACAAAATTGACTCCGAAATTAATTATGGAATTTGGAAATTAGTTGGAGTTAAATTTTTAATAAAAATCCTTCATGTATACATCATTTTGTTGGTCCCGAGATGATGCCAAATGCGGAACTTTCTCTGTTGGCACTTATGGATCTAAACTACATAGTCAACACAAATACTAAATAAAGAAGGATTAAGTTAAACAAATAAATAAACTTGCAGTAAAGGAAATCAAATCTCAGAAAAGTTTAGACAAACGCAAACACGAGAGATTTATCCTGGTTCGGTCCTCGTGACCTACATCCAGTCCCCAAGCCACCCGCTTGAGATTTTCCTTTATCCTTGATTTTGTACACCCAAAATCACAACCATGCACACCACTTGACAAATCCCCTTTGCCAAATGTGTACACCTTCTCTCTACACCAAGAGAACAAACTTCACCTTGTACAACTGCTTCTACACCAAGAAGACACCCGTGTACAATGATTGCTTTGAGTATTACAACACTTTCCTATAAGCCTTGGTATCGTGTATGAACGTGGACATGGTCTAGTATAGGAGAAACTTCATAGAACTTCACTAGAGAATCAGAATTTTGTGAAGAACTGAAGTGGGAACAGTTTCAGGATTGGCAGAATTTTTGATCTTTAGAAAACTGAAGATTAGGATTGGTATTTGGCCTTTGGCTTAACTACCCTTTATATAGATGCACACTAGGGTAAGTTAGGGTAGTTACAGGTGCAATTCAAATGTTTGAAACGTTGGAAAACGTTGCACAAAAGACCAGATAAAAAAACGTCCAACAGTCAGAAACTGCCTATAGTCGACTTGCCTTTTGAGTTAGTCGACTATACAAGGCAATTTTCCAAAGGTTAGTCGACTAGGTTTGGGTATAAGTCGACTAGGTCATGAAAAGTTCGAGTGACAGGTTTCTGGATAACTGAATCAAGTCGACTGCAACTTCCTTCAAGTCGACTGGACCAGTGATTAGTCGACTAGGGGCATAGTATTAGTCGACTACAAGGTCTATTAGTCGACTATGTTTGTCTGTCAAGTCGACTAATGGACAAACAGAGAGTTGGGTTTCTTTTGGACACATGACTAGTCGACTAGGGGGTTTGGGTTAGTCGACTACCAAGTGTATTAGTCGACTAATAGGGACTATAAGTCGACTAATGGTCAATGATATGTGTGTGTGTATCAAGGCTTTTGACATGCTATTTCACAATTACAACCACATCATATCAACTCTCTTTGGGACATCTTGATCATGAAGAACTCTTGATTCGTCGTGTGTTAGAGCTCCAAATGAAATGCTTCACAAATGTCTTCATCGAAACATGTTCTAACATTCTCCCCCTTTTTGATGATGACATGTTGTGTGCACATATGCTCCCCCTGCAGAAAATAGGTTATATTTTCCTCCCCCTGTAGAAATTGGGTTATAACAGATAGAGAAATACTTTGTTCTCCCCCTGAAACAAATATATCATAAAATATATATATGTTCTTATCAACTTTTATATGGTACCTGCAAGATAAACGTTAGATGGTACCAAACATAAAAGAACATATTAACCTTTAGGAGTCCAAATCCATTTAGAATTTGGTTTCCACCTGTTAGTATACACATAGTTGCAAGAATTACATATATCATGAATGTATGATGCAATATATGTATTTTTATCATGAATACTTAAATTCTTAGGAATCCATATAAACTTATTTTTCTTAGACTTTCTTTTTACAAAAGAACTATATGGATTACTACAATATGAAGATTTTTCAACAAATCCAATACCATAACTATTATGTGACAACTTCTGAAAAGATAATAAATCATTCAATTTTTCTTTTCCTTGATTGAACTTAGTCACATTTTGCAAAATATCTTCATATTTCTTTTTGAAAACTGAAATATCTTTATCTAAAATAGAAATCCTTTTATTCAAAGACTCAGTTTCCTTTTTAAGAAAAATGTTCTCTTTTATAAACTTCTCATTATTATTTTTCAAAGATGATATGACTTTTTCAAACTCATCTTGTTGAGAATTTATAGAAGATACTTGTAAAGCAAAACATGAATTTTCATTTAAAAGTTTTTCATTTTCTTTTGATAAAACTTTTTTTTTCAGTTTTTCATGCTTTAGATCATTAAACAATTCATGAAATGCATCAGAAAGTTCAGTAAATGATACCTCATCATCTTCAAGTGCCATATAACAGAGGTTGACACGTTCAGTTGTTTATTCTTCGTCAGAGGAAGAGGAATCACTGTTTTCCCATGATGCTTCATATTCTTTCATCTTTCTGAACTTTTTGCTCTTGAATTTGCCTTTATTCTTGAGCAATGGGCAATCCATCTTCATATGACCTGGTTTATTGTAATTAAAGCATTTGAATTTACCTTGCTTTAGAAATCTCCTGAATTTCTTTGAAAGCATTGCCATCTCCTCTTTATCGTCATTGGAATCGTCCGTGTCGGAGGATGCATGGAAGGCAAGTTCTTTCTTCTTTGAGTAGTGTTGTCGTTCCTCCTTCTTTCTTTCTTCTAATTGCACTTCATATACCATTAGATTACCAATTAGGTTTCTTAATGACAAAGTTGAGAGATCATTCGCCTCTTCAATTGCGGTTGTCTTCTTCTCCCATTCTGGTGTGAGTGCACGAAGGATCTTACGAACTCTTTCGACTTGAGTGTAGTCCTTTCCAAGGGATGCTAAGGAATTGGTAATGTCGGTGAATCTTGTTACCATTTCGGATATGGTTTCATTCTCCTCCATTTTGAATAATTCAAACCTGTGGACAAGAACAGATATTTAGACTCTTTAACTTTACTTGTGCCTTCGTGTGTTACCTGAAGAGTATGCCATATTTGATGTGCAGAAGTGGCTGTTGACACTCTGTTGAACTCTTCTTTTGTTAATGCACAGAACAAGGCATTCATCGCTTTGGCGTCAAGGTTCGCATTCTTCTTTTGATCCTCACTCCAAGCGTTGTAGTTGGTTGTTGGCTTGGTGTACGATACTTCTACGATGTTCCAAAGTTCGTAGTTGAGCGATTGCAAGTAGATCTTCATTCTACACTTCCAATAGTTGTAGTTGGATCCGTCAAATAGTGGTGGACGTTGTGTAGAATGTCCTTCTTTGAATTGTGACGAAGGGAACTCCGTTGCCATCCTTGCTTGTTGTTGTTGACTAGGTATGCAGGGCTTGTATGCCGGTTCGGGGTATGCAGGGCTCTGATACCAAATGTTGGTCCCGAGATGATGCCAAATGCGGAACTTTCTTTGTTGGCACTTATGGATCTAAACTACATAGTCAACACAAATACTAAACAAAGAAGGATTATGTTAAACAAATAAATAAACTTGCAGTAAAGGAAATCAAATCTCAGAAAAGTTTAGACAAACGCAAACACGAGAGATTTATCCTGGTTCGGTCCTCGTGACCTACATCCAGTCCCCAGCCACCCGCTTGAGATTTTCCTTTATCCTTGATTTTGTACACCCAAAATCACAACCATGCACACCACTTGACAAATCCCCTTTGTCAAATGTGTACACCTTCTCTCTACACCAAGAGAACAAACTTCACCTTGTACAACTGCTTCTACACCAAGAAGACACCCGTGTACAATGATTGCTTTGAGTATTACAACACTTTCCTATAAGCCTTGGTATCGTGTATGAACGTGGACAAGGTCTAGTATAGGAGAAACTTCATAGAACTTCACTAGAGAATCAGAATTTGGTGAAGAACGGAAGTGGGAACAGTTTTCAGGATTGGCAAAATTTTTTATCTTTAGAAAACTGAAGATTAGGATTGGTATTTGGCCTTTGGCTTAACTACCCTTTATATAGATGCACACTAGGGTAAGTTAGGGTAGTTACAGGTGCAATTCAAATGTTTGAAACGTTGGAAAACGTTGCACAAAAGACCAGATAAAAGAAACCGTCCAACAGTCAGAAACTGCCTATAGTCGACTTGCCTTTTGAGTTAGTCGACTATACAAGGCAATTTTCCAAAGGTTAGTCGACTAGGTTTGGGTATAAGTCGACTAGGTCATGAAAAGTTCGAGTGACAGGTTTCTGGATAACTGAATCAAGTCGACTGCAACTTCCTTCAAGTCGACTGGACCAGTGATTAGTCGACTAGGGGCATAGTATTAGTCGACTACAAGGTCTATTAGTCGACTATGTTTGTCTGTCAAGTCGACTAATGGACAAACAGAGAGTTGGGTTTCTTTTGGACACATGACTAGTCGACTAGGGGGTTTGGGTTAGTCGACTACCAAGTGTATTAGTCGACTAATAGGGACTATAAGTCGACTAATGGTCAATGATATGTGTGTGTGTATCAAGGCTTTTGACATGCTATTTCACAATTACAAACCACATCATATCAACTCTCTTTGGGACATCTTGATCATGAAGAACTCTTGATTTGTCGTGTGTTAGAGCTCCAAATGAAATGCTTCACAAATGTCTTCATCGAAACATGTTCTAACACATTTTAGTGGGTTATATTAGAGAGATTTTCTGGTGGGTTCCTCCGAACTCCATGCAAAGTCGATTGGGCCGCATTTCGTGGACCAATCAGACCACCACCGGAACCACCGCCTTAAGGTAGTATTTTCCTTCCCTGTCTTCTTTTTCATGCATCTTTGCATTAATTCATACATTGAGGACAATGCATGAGATAGGTGTGGGGGAGGGTTCTAACATAACTTAGATTTTTCATTTTATTAAAAAAAATTTAACATTTTCTTTACTTTTAAAAACTTTTTGAAAATAGAAACAATATTTTGACATTTTTTTGTAAGAAATTGAGTCAATTTTAAGGAATAGGAAAATCAAAATTAGGATTTCTTAAACTTGGTCAAAATAAGATTATTTGTTTGATTTTTAGGGTTAGGAAGATAATTTGTCAAAGTAATTTAGTCTTCATCTTTACCTTAATGAAATATGCACACTTCATACATTTACACACTTAGGGTTCAAAAACCAAGATTCTTATGCCTTATAAAAAAAAGAAAAAAATATATCTATTAAAGATGAACAAATTTAATTATTGATTAGTTAGGTACTTTGGCCTAAGCAAGCCTTAGTATTTAAGCGAAAGATGAGTAGATAAGTTTGAGAAAAATATATATATATAAATCCTCTAATTAAGCTGGGTATTTGTGCCTAATAAAGCATAAGTATTCACGCCTAAAAGGGGTTCATATAATAAAATCCTTAATTTTGTGGCCTTGTTTGCTCGAGTCCTTAAGTCCTTGGGTGTTTTCTCACCCGGTACCCTAAGACCGTTTGGTTTGGGAGTCATCGATTAAAGGCTCGTTACATGGGCAGATTAGAAAGCCTAATAGAACTAAGGAATAATACCACAAGAATATATATATATAAATAAATAAGGCATAAGAGTTAGAGTTAATGAACCCTTAGTCAATTTTCACGGTCACAAGGTGCATATGACTTAGGGTAAAGTAATAGACTAGATGAGAAGTACAATTTGACTCCTTGCTTTGATTGATAACAAATTTTTGAATAGAGACTAAGTTTAGGAATGAAAAATTCAGTTTTCCTATAACTTATATATTACTTAAAACTTACAATAATATTTCAAATATTTTTTCTTTCAAAATGTGTTTTTAAAATACTAACATTTTTCTCTTTCTTTAAGGATTTTGTGGGTGTAATCAACTGAAAACTCTCACGAGACAAAACTCGTCCTCTAGGGGAAACCTAGAGGTTTAACGGCTTGTTGCACATGCTCAGTGCAATCGCGTGACTTGCGAAAGTGGTCTAATAATTTTTAGCATAGTTTAGTTGTTTTGCTCGAGGACGAGCAAAAGATATGAAAGTACACCTAGAGGGGGGTGAATAGGTGTAAATGCTAATCAAGGCTAAATGCAAACTCTAATGCTCTAAAAGCGGAAGCTAATGCAAGTGTTGGACAAAACAAATACAATTCAACAAGTGTAGCCGAATTCCCCTTGCGAGGCTCTGAACTAACTCCTCTTGATTCCCCTTAAAATGGGTTGAGGTGCTATGTGAAGCTCTTGTTGGATGAGTATAAGTTAGGCACACACACACAAGCAATCCAAGCAATCAAGGAAATAGCAATACAATGCACACAATTAAGCCAAGCAAGTATAGATGAATAGCAATAGAAATATATGCAAGGCAATATGAAACAATGCTCAAAACACAAGCAAGTATATATGATGATATGAATGGATGATGCTTGCACAAATGTAAAAAGAGTAGAGTTGAGAGAAATTGGATCAAACGCAAAGACCAAGATGTGTTTCGAGGTTCGAGCCCCTAGCTCTACATCCCCGCCTACACCACCGTGTAGGATTTCTAATCCACTATAGGAGCCCCTAACTCCTCTCTCAACTTACAATGCCACCGAGGCAATACAACACACAATCCACCTCTACCGAAGAGGGATACGGCCCGTAGCCAACCACAACAAATGCCTCTCCTTAAGAGGCTCACAAACCAATCACCCGATCACCTCTACCGAAGAGGGATTCACAAATAAAAGGGTGTTTACAACAAGTGGTTCCAAAACCACAAACTCTCTTTTCTTTCTCTTTTCTTTCTTTTCCACAAAAACAAAGATCCTAATAGTTTAGGATAGAAGATAGCTCAAGTGTGGAAACTAGGTGTTTTGGAAAACAAGCAACAAAGAAAAACACTTGGGAAATTTCTTGTAAAAGATAGAGAATGAATGCCAATACAAAAATCCCAAATTCCAATTTCTTTGATTTTTCCAAAACCCAAATCAATAAAGATGAGAAGTTAAAAGCACTAAAACTCTTTTTAAAACTCTTTTAAACTCTGCTGAAAACCAGAAATTTTTCTCTTAAAAACCTTAGCCAAAATCCCAATGAATAGGGTATATATAGGCCAAACCAGAAAACTAGCCGTTAGGCTGATGTGGCAATTCTGACAGCCATCGGTCGACCGGCCCGGTCGACCGGCAACGGTCGAAAATATGACCGTTGGGGCTTCGGTCGACTGCCAGTCGACCGACCAACAAGGAGGAAACACAGTTTCCTTCTATCGGTCGACCGACCCAGTCGACCGAAAAGATACAGAGAGCAGACTCTCTATATCGGTCGACTGGGTCCGTGACCCGGTCGACCGACGGATATGCACAGCCTGTGCATATCCGGACACAGCAGCCGGTCGACTGTCCCGGTCGACCGGTCTGCCTGAAATACAGTTTTTCTGGGCAGATTTTTGAGATAGAAAATTTTGTAAAAAAATATTTTAACACTTGTAAAAATTCCACAAAAATATGTTTTATCATTTTACTTGATAACTAAACTTGTGATAAAAATTTCAAGACATATATCAAACATATCAATTCATTTTTGTGTCTTGCCAATTTTATCAAAAATAAAACTTGTATTTTTATCAAACTAGATTTTTCCAAAACATGAATAGGAATGTCAAAATAAGTTTGTCTATAAGTTAAGCATGTATGTATAACTAGAAAACATCTACTATACATATTAATCATGAAAACTTGTTTTGATCAAGCTATTCATGAAATCAATATCAAAAACCAAACCATGTGTATTTTGTGCACTTGAGCATATCAACTAAACTAAGCTTTAACAAATGGATCTAAAACTCAAAACTAAACCTATGGATACCTAAGTCTTCTTGACGATCTTCATCTTCAAGTAGACTAGCTCCCAAACGCGATCCACCGAGTGCAAAGGTATGATCTTTAAGCTTTGGCACCGGAATCACCATGATAAGCTTCCAAACATCTTGTTGAAGCTAATCACCAACACTAATAACCTGCTAATGATCTGAAACTTAGAAACACAAGAATATTAGTAAATATAACTACATGAGTTGATCATCATCAAAACTAGAGTGGAAGGCCTTTGGGCCAACAATCTCCCCCTTTTTGATGATGACAAAACTCATGGAGTTATATATGCATGGATTAAAGTTAAGCTTCAAAGAAGCTCCCCCTTAACTCATGCATAAAAAATATTAAACAATATAAACATGTTATAGCTCTAGATACCAATGAAGTAAGATAAACTCTAAGCTCTAGATACCAATAACATAAACAATACTTTCTTATTTAAAAACAAATACATGCATATTAAATGCATATTAAAAACCAATTCTTTTCCAATACTTTTCCAATACAAAATACCAAAACTTTTCCAATACAAAATACCAAATTCTTCTCCCCCTTTTTGTCAATCATCAACAAAGGGGTAAATACATAAAACAAATTTTTCTCCCCCTTTTTGTTCTAAACTAAGAATCAATAAAGGGTTAAACATTAAAACATTGATATCAATTAAAAATGTGTCAATGAAGTGCATCTAGATACCAATAGAAATTCAACATGGATCAATAAATGGTATATGAGATAAACATTCATGAAGAGGAAGACGTTAAGTTAGCTTCCCTACACATATGCATTACATGAAAGAGGGATGACAAGCCCTAATTCACATAACACAAATACGTAATGCATAAAAAGAGATGTGAAGCTCTCCTTACACACGTGTATCTCATAAAGAAGAGTTGTCAAGCTCCTCAATATAGGATACACTCAACATGAATCTATACACATATAGGCAATGTAAGTCAAAACTATTGAAACTTTCATAAAAACAAAATTTTGGAATACCAATTAAAAATACTCAACATAAACATCTTGACATCATTAAGAGAAATATGTTCTTTTAAACACCACACATCATTGAAATAACAAGCATGGTATATCTCATATTACAAAGAAGAATTCGAACTAGTTAAAAATGGAAAGTTTTGTAAACTAGTACGAAATCCTTCAAGCAAGGAATAAAATAAGATTTTTTTCATAGAAATGAAAATCACATAATAATCATTCACTCTAATCAATAAAGCACAACTCATGAGAAACAAAACATGAGTAAGGTAGTAATTACGAGTGTATAACTAACATGTGAAAATCAATTATGAAAAATATTTCATTAAGCTCTTTTAATTCCTTTAAACAATAATACTTATCTAAAACAAAAGATCATAGAACTACTTAATCTTCAAGGCATATGTATGTCTAGTATAAACTAAGGTATACATACATATCCAAAATACAAACGAGTCCACAAAGTATATGCATGAAGGCACGTGGCTCAAAAAGGAATGTATATGTATAGGATTAGTTTGAACTAGATGGACATATACATGAAGTAAAACTTAAATATGAAAACACGAAAAACCATTTTCATTAACTAATTTCATTTCAAGGTATATGTATAAATTGTCAACACAATAAGTATACATACATATCCTAAACACAATTGAGTCCATATATAAGGATTTGCATGAAGGGCAAAAGACTCAAGGATTATACATGTATATCTTAATGTTTTGGCAAAATAAACATATACACGAAATTAAAACTCATATAAATTAAAAAATATGAATACAAGTCTAAAATATATGAATCATTAAATTAGACTATACTCATACAACTAATGGGAACAAATAAGCATTCAACCCAATCATATATAGATTTATTTGTGTCCCACTATATGTATAGGTATATAACTAGTCTTAACGAAGACTAATACTTAAACAAGTAATCAAATCATTAAGCACAAGACAAACACGAATATCATTTTGTTAAAACAAAACACATAAATTCATCAAAATTCTTTTATTTTGTGAACCAACTTCTAGGTATATGTATGATCCATCCAAATCTAACAATATGCATACATATCCCAACCATAAACGAGTCTATTAAAAATATTTGCATTGAAGGCAAAAGACTCATGGGTATACATGTATATTTATTAGGTTTGAATTTAAAATACATATACATGAAGTAGAATCATAAAAATAGGTATGACAAGTATAAATAAAGGAATCATCAAAACTAGCCTATACTTGTGCACATAGTGGGTACAAATGAGCATGAAGGGCAAAACATATATAAGTCAATTTGTTCTCACTAAGTGTACATGTATACATGCAAGTTTTGATAAAATCTACATTTAAACATGTATATACCACATGAAGCACAAACACATATAAAACAACATGATACAACTAAAACATGAAACAAACGTTCATATGATCAATATGTATATGCATATGCATTAGATCTAGGATATACATATTAGATCAAAAGTGAGATCACACAAATATAAATCTATATTGAGCATGGGTGTCTCTAAACAACTAAGCATGTATATCACTAATCTAATGAACATGATATAACATAGTGAACATTAAACAATGACATGCTATAAAACAAATGATATGAACATGTAAACAATAATAAGGAGTTAGGAATTGTTACCAAAGCCTTAGAAGGCAACTTTCCTTGTCTCCAAAACATGGTGGTCCTTTCCACCAAATCTTCTCCCTTGAAAGTGATGCATCCAAAAAGTATTCTTTAAGCATGGAACACATCCACTCCAAGGTGCCAACACTCTCACGTCATGTGAGAGCCCACACCTACATCAAAAATAATAGGAGGGGTGGTCTTTGGTACCCACATCTTATTGGGTCCATGGGGGTTAGTCCCTTCTCTAACCCAAACAAAATTCTTTGCTAAATTAGGAGTATGTAATCTATCATAACAAAATTTAGCAAGGTGGCCCTTACGTCCACAATGTGTACATGAGTACACATGAGCATACATGTGTTGATGGTGTCCGTGAGGAGCATGTGTATGCCGTGGAGGGTGTGCATGCATAAAAGATGGAACTTGTTTCTTTCGAACCAAGGTTTCCAACTGTGAGTGGTTCATGGCACATTGGCTCATAGTGGAGCCCAAACAATCTACTCTCTTCTTTAACATACAAATATCATCATTGATTTTAGAAGAAGAGGTACATGCATTAGGTAGTCTAGATGATGAGGCTACACTAGCATGGCAAACATGAGCATCAATCTTTTTATGCAAAACCTCATTTTTCTTCAAACACGCATTTAATTCATTTGAAATGGAAATAATTTTGTTTTTCAAATCAACATTCTCTTTTAACACAAATCTACTTTTGAAGACAAGTTCTCATTTTTCTTCAAAAGAACATGGCAATCATTTTTATTTTTCAAAAGTTCATTTTCTTTAAGTGCAAGGTCAAGTTGAGATTTTAATGAATCCTTCTCATTAGCAATCTCCTCTTTCTCTTGCAAAACAATATCAAGTCTAGCAATCAAATTTTTATTTTCATTATTAATGCCTAGACTTTTCTTTTTCAAAATGTTATACTTCTCAATTAATTTTTCACAAACTAATGAAAGTTCTTCATTCAAAGCATGGGGATCAATATAATCATTAGAAGAACTAGCACTATCATCACAATCTAATAGAGTTTCCGATTGTACCTCAAGGGAGTCATTCCCTTGGACCATGAAGCATTGGGAATCGGATTCTCCACTAGATTCCTCTTCCTTTTGGATTTGTTCTTGAAGCCCGGAGGTAGCGGTTGTGGTTGTCAATAAATTCCACACTACAAAAGCGGAATCAATATTAGAAACATGTAAAAGATAATCTTTAGGCAATGTGTTTCTAATAGCCTCTAGGGCTTGTGCATTGGCCCTTATATGAATGAGGTTACCAAGATAGCATTTCTTGGTAGCCGCAAGATAAACATGTAAACCTAGGGTTTGTAGGTAAATGGACATCCTAGTCTTCCAAACAAGAATGTTGGAAGCATCATACATAGGTGGGGTCATGAAGTCCATGGTAAACTATATGTGTGCAAATGAACAAATGCAAATGTAGATTAGCAAGCAAATGGATCACTCCTAGGATGTTAAGCCTAATATCAGGAGCACTAGCTCTGATACCAATTGAAAGTACACCTAGAGGGGGGTGAATAGGTGTAAATGCTAATCTAAGGCTAAATGCAAACTCTAATGCTCTAAAAGCGGAAGCTAATGCAAGTGTTGGACAAACAAATACAATTCAACAAGTGTAGCCGAATTCCCCTTGCGAGGCTCTGAACTAACTCCTCTTGATTCCCCTTAAAATGGGTTGAGGTGCTATGTGAAGCTCTTGTTGGATGAGTATAAGTTAGGCACACACACACAAGCAATCCAAGCAATCAAGGAAATAGCAATACAATGCACACAATTAAGCCAAGCAAGTATTGATGAATAGCAATAGAAATATATGCAAGGCAATATGAAACAATGCTCAAAACACAAGCAAGTATATATGATGATATGAATGGATGATGCTTGCACAAATGTAAAAAGAGTAGAGTTGAGAGAAATTGGATCAAACGCAAAGACCAAGATGTGTTTCGAGGTTCGAGCCCCTAGCTCTACATCCCCGCCTACACCACCGTGTAGGATTTCTAATCCACTATAGGAGCCCCTAACTCCTCTCTCAACTTACAATGCCACCGAGGCAATACAACACACAATCCACCTCTACCGAAGAGGGATACGGCCCGTAGCCAACCACAACAAATGCCTCTCCTTAAGAGGCTCACAAACCAATCACCCGATCACCTCTACCGAAGAGGGATTCACAAATAAAAGGGTGTTTACAACAAGTGGTTCCAAAACCACAAACTCTCTTTTCTTTCTCTTTTCTTTCTTTTCCACAAAAACAAAGATCCTAATAGTTTAGGATAGAAGATAGCTCAAGTGTGGAAACTAGGTGTTTTGGAAAACAAGCAACAAAGAAAAACACTTGGGAAATTTCTTGTAAAAGATAGAGAATGAATGCCAATACAAAAATCCCAAATTCCAATTTCTTTGATTTTTCCAAAACCCAAATCAATAAAGATGAGAAGTTAAAAGCACTAAAACTCTTTTTAAAACTCTTTTAAACTCTGCTGAAAACCAGAAATTTTTCTCTTAAAAACCTTAGCCAAAATCCCAAATGAATAGGGTATATATAGGCCAAACCAGAAAACTAGCCGTTAGGCTGATGTGGCAATTCTGACAGCCATCGGTCGACCGGCCCGGTCGACCGGCAACGGTCGAAAATATGACCGTTGGGGCTTCGGTCGACTGCCAGTCGACCGACCAACAAGGAGGAAACACAGTTTCCTTCTATCGGTCGACCGACCCAGTCGACCGAAAAGATACAGAGAGCAGACTCTCTATATCGGTCGACTGGGTCCGTGACCCGGTCGACCGACGGATATGCACAGCCTGTGCATATCCGGACACAGCAGCCGGTCGACTGTCCCGGTCGACCGGTCTGCCTGAAATACAGTTTTTCTGGGCAGATTTTTGAGATAGAAAATTTTGTAAAAAAATATTTTAACACTTGTAAAAATTCCACAAAAATATGTTTTATCATTTTACTTGATAACTAAACTTGTGATAAAATTTCAAGACATATATCAAACATATCAATTCATTTTTGTGTCTTGCCAATTTTATCAAAAATAAAACTTGTATTTTTATCAAACTAGATTTTTCCAAAACATGAATAGGAATGTCAAAATAAGTTTGTCTATAAGTTAAGCATGTATGTATAACTAGAAAACATCTACTATACATATTAATCATGAAAACTTGTTTTGATCAAGCTATTCATGAAATCAATATCAAAAACCAAACCATGTGTATTTTGTGCACTTGAGCATATCAACTAAACTAAGCTTTAACAAATGGATCTAAAACTCAAAACTAAACCTATGGATACCTAAGTCTTCTTGACGATCTTCATCTTCAAGTAGACTAGCTCCCAAACGCGATCCACCGAGTGCAAAGGTATGATCTTTAAGCTTTGGCACCGGAATCACCATGATAAGCTTCCAAACATCTTGTTGAAGCTAATCACCAACACTAATAACCTGCTAATGATCTGAAACTTAGAAACACAAGAATATTAGTAAATATAACTACATGAGTTGATCATCATCAAAACTAGAGTGGAAGGCCTTTGGGCCAACAAGATAGGCATGGGGGTGTAATCGGTCGCTAGATTGCACATTTATTATCATATTCTCATACTTATTATAAAATAAACTCTGCTTTTTTCTAACTATTGTTTAATTTATTTGCAGGCCCATTCTTAAACGAGATTGAAGAGAAATGAGCCCAAAAGCCCATCAAATTCTAAATTAAATCAGAATAAATTTGAAATCAGGGAATCAGGGTAAATCTTGGCAAATCAGAGAGGTTGAAAACCAGTTGAAATGAATCATCCCAAATCAAGCGGTTGAAGCCAAAAATCAAAGGCCATTTTATCACAATTCCGGAGCTGTAACGAGAAATCCAGCTGAAGATAAAGCCAGAACGCGAAACCAGGGACTACCACCAACAGGGTGTGGCCACCTGGCCACACCCTAGCCGTGGAAACGCGGCCAAAGTCGCGTTTTCATGGCTTTGTTAGTGAGTTAGGGGGAGCGTTTGCTCCCCCTATCTTCATACGCTCTCATATGGTGGGTTTTGCCTATAAATACTGGCATTTTCAGAGCGTAGAGGGGACGACCATGCAGAGATAGAATTTAGTCCAATTTTTCATTCTTTATAGTGTAGGTTTTTTGTTTTCTTTTTATTTTATTTTAATTTCTTTGTAAGCTTAGGTTATATTGAGATTCATGTAAGTAAGAGAGAGAGGCTTATGTTGAGAGTGACACCGATGTACCTCCTCCTTTCTTCCATCGTTTCTGCAAGCAATAAAAGGTAACTCTTTTTTTATTTTTGTCTTTACTTTTGTTTCCTTCTTCTTCTTTCTACTTTTTCTCTTTTGGTTATGGTGAGCATTCAAGTGAATCTAGTAGCATCAGTGTAACAATGTTTGTGTGAGTGCCAACGATGCTTCATGATGATGTTCTCCTCCTCAAGACTCTGTATCATTTCATTCTTGTTCGTCTTGATGATGTAATGCGAATGGGGACTGAGCTCGATCTTGTGGCTTATGCGTTGAACACCTCCGAAGTAAGGTAGAACATGCAAGTGTTCCAGGTAAGTCATCAACCAAAGGAGGCAAGTATTTCTTTAATCTTTTCTTTCTTTTCTTTTATTTCTTTAGTTTAGATCACCAACACCAACAACACCCACTTCTTTTATCACTCCTTTTCCATTTCTTTGTACATATCCAATTCTAGTTTCTCTATCTTCCCAATCTCTCACTTTCTGTCTAACTTCATTGTAATTTATTTTTCTTTTCTTTTTAAGAAACTAAAGATGAACTTTAACCATTAATGGTAGCATAAAAGAGAACTTGCTAGAAAAGCTTCCATCGCTAGTCCCTCCTTGTGGATCTGACCCGCATAGCCACTTGCTATTGCGGTAGAATTGAGTAACTTGCACTTTTCATTCTTAGTTCTGAAATTCGGTATTTTGTGTGCAGGTTTTACCTTAATTAACGCCTAAAAGCGGTTCATATAATAAAATCCTTAGTTTTGTGGTCATGTTTGCTCGAGTCCTTAAGTCCTTGGGGTGTTTTCTCACCCAGTACCCTAAGACCGTTTGGTTTGGGAGTCACCGATTAAAGGCTCATTACATGGACAGATTAGAAAGCCTAATAGAATTAAGGAATAATACAACCAAAAATAAAATAAAAAATATAATAAAAAATAAAAAAATAAAATAAATAAGGCATAAGAGTTAGAGTTAATGAACCCTTAGTCAAATTTTCACGGTCACAAGGGGCATATGACTTAGGGTAAAGTAATAGACTAGATGAGAAGTACAATTTGACTCCTTGCTTTGATTGATAACAAATTTTTTGAATAGAGACTAAGTTTAGGAATGAAAAATTCAGTTTTCCTATAACTTATAGATTACATAAATCTTACAATAATATTTCAAATATTTTTCTTTCAAAATGTGTTTTCAAAATATTAACATTTTACTCTTTCTTTATGGATTTTATGGGTGCAATCTACTGGAAATCCTCACGAGACAAAACTCGTCCTCTAGGGGTAACCTAGAGGTTTAACGGCTTGTTGCACAAGCTCAGTGCAATCGTGTGACCTACGAAAGTGGTGTAACAATCTTTGGTTTAGTTTCATTGTTTTGCTCGAGGACGAGCAAAAGATAGATGTGGGGGGGTGATTGCACACATTTATTGTATTATTCTTTATTACATTCCACATTTATCATGTAATAAATTTGCTAAATTTCTTGTCTTAAATGTCTATTTTGCAGAAGATAATCATGAGGAGAAAGAGGATAAAATCAAATAAATATCAGTTAAATTCAGATTTAACTAGATCTATTTGGTTAGAGGAGGATGATCCCAAGTTCATTTGGTTAAATTCAATTTTTGGTGAATCAGGTGGTTAAAGCTAAAGATCAACCGAGGATAACGTCAAATATAGAGTCCAAATCCAAAGGGATAAATGGATAGAGAGAAGATCTACAGATGAGATGAAGCAATTCTGACCCAGATTCTGGCTGGATAAATTTTAGTATTTGAATCATAACTTTCGTTAAAAGAACTCAAATCTGATGATTCAAGATGATCCAAAACAAGGACGTAAAGGGCTACAACTCTTAAGTTGATCATTGTTTCTAATGCTGTCATTTGATAAGTTATATTTAGCAATCAATACGCTAATAAGCTGCAGATCAGAACTGAATATCCACATCAAATCAAGTTTGGAGATAAGGAAAGGATTCAAATTAAGAAATAGCCAGATTCCCTTATCTTCATACTCCTCTAGCTTCTGCATTTCTCCTATAAATATCTGCAATCTTAAAGGCAAAAGGAAAAATGACTAAGCAGAGAGTAGAACTTAAGCTAATTTATAGTTTGTAACTTAGGTTTTTAATTTTCTTCCATGTAATTTTTGTTTTATTTATGCAACTGAGAGGAGAGGAGACTTTCAAGAAGGAGTGAGAGAAAGCTTGTACTGAAGGTGATATGGTATAAGTGATCTTTTCTTCCATTGTTATTTGAATCGAATCGAGATTTCCTTTTCTTTTCTATTCTTGTTTTTGTTTGCTTCCCTATTTTGTGTTTGTGGATTCCAATGAAGCCGATAGCCTCGAAGTTGCCTTGTCCTTGCAAGTTCCGTTGATGGCTTATGGTGATGGATATCCATTTCTATGGTAGTATAGCTCGCCCCTTCATTTTATAGTGTAAATCAGGAATGAGAAGATCTCATCTGCCATGCTTTGCTCGCCTTCAAAGAAAGGTACATCGTCGAAACAGGTAAAAGGTAAGTAGGCGCCGAAGAGGTAAGTATGTTTTTTAGGTTTTAGTTTTTCTTTCTTTTCTTGTAACTTTTAGTGTAGAACACTAAAATCATAATCACCAAAATCTCTTTCACTCTTTCAATTTTTTTGTACATATCACTTCTATTTTCTCCATCTTCTCATTCTACCACTTTCTTCCTAACTTGACTTTAACTCCATTTTTCACTTTTCTTTCTAAGAACTAAAAGAAGAATTTTAACCATTAATTGTAGCTTAAAAGAGAACTTACTAAAAAAGCTTCCATCGCTAGTCCCTCCTTGTGGATCACGACCCGCATATCCACTTGCTATCGCGGTAGTATTGAGTACTTGCACTTTCTATCTTAAGTTCTGAAATTCTACATTTTTGTGCAAGTAAAACCTCAATCAACTTACCTTGAATCCTTGGCAAAGAATCAATTCGTCTTGAAGGCGAGCAAAGCATGGTAAATAGGATATTTTCTGTTCCCGGACTTAAACTATGAATTCAAAAGCAAGCAGAAAATAAATAGAAATGGCTATTGTTTGGACACATATATTGCATAAATATTATTACATTCCTACATATATTCTATAATAAATCATTACAAACTCACTTGTCTTAATGTCTTAATTCTTGCAGGATGATAAAGAGAAGATAAACATGGATCCTATCCAAACAAACCCAAAAGTTCAAATCAAACAGGGATCGACTCAAATTCAGAGAATCTTTAGTCTAACTTATCTGAGGATTGGATTTACCAGATAAGATAATACTATAAAAATTCAAAAGAAAAATGAATTTTTTTAAGACCCTATTAGGTTTGCTGAGGATAAATGGATAGAGAGAAGATCAACGGATGAGATGAAGCAATTTAGATTCGGATTCAGACTGGATACAGTTTAGAATTTTAATCATAACTTTCGCTACCGAATCTCAAATCTGATGATTCAAGATGATTTAGAAAGATAATTTAAAGAGACACAACTCTTATGTTGATCACTATTTCGAATTCTATCGTCTGTTAAGTAATATTCAGCAATCAACACGCTATCAAGCTGCAGATCAGAATTCTGGATAAATCAAGTTTGAAGATAAGGGGAAGATTGAAATTCAAAAATAGCCAACTCTTCCTATCTCCCTACACTCTCCCTTATCACTATTTTCCTATAAATACCTGTATTCATTGAGAGAGAGAGAGAGAGAGAGAGAGGACCAGAGGGCTGCAAAAGCTAGAAAAAGAGAGTTTTGAGCCTTGTAATGCAAGATTGGAGAGGTCAAGAGCTTTGTATTTGATGCTTATTGAATAAAATTCAGAATTTTTCTTCACGATCTTACGGCGTTCAGTCTAAGCTTTCTTTAATTTTCTCTTTATTTTTTTATGCTATTCTTTTCTTGCATATTTGATTCCATGAAGTCATCTCTTTTCTTTTATTAGCTTCTTTTGTTTTCAGCATCGCTTGGAGGAGGGAGACAACACTTCCCTTCGTACCAATCTCTTAATTTCTTTTTTTTACTTTGGTTATTCAAATCTTCGCAAAAATGTTAGTATTTCTTTTTTTCTCTTTTACTTTATTCATATTTTTATTTTGCTTTTGCTTTCTTCTACAAGAACTTTATTTCTTTATTTATTTTTTTAAAAAAACAAAATTTCAACCTTCATCCAAGGGATTTCTTAACTAGAATAAGATAAAAGTGAGATTTTTTAATAACTAAATTTTCAAGAACAAGTCTATGGATTCGATCCTATACTTGCCACTACACACTTTATTAAAAAGATTCTAGCAAGTTTAGGTTTCATAACTTGTACGTGATTCAACAACGATGGAGTTTTTCATGAACTTCGAAACGTGAACAGTTTTTGATGCCGTTGCCAGGGACTGGTGAAAATTTTTGGTTTTGAAAATCAACTTCTAATCTTTTTCTAGTTTAATATTAAAAAAATTAAAAAATTAAAAATATTCTAAAACTGTAAAAAAAATTCAAAAAGTTAAATCTTAAAAAAATTCAAAATTCTTTTTTATTATTTTTCTTTTCATCCCTAAGATTTAGTTTCAAATTTTCTTTTGCAGGGATATTGCATGAACAAAAGAAGACTTGCACAACAAGAAGAAGCTTGCTTGCTTATGACATATTGCTTTGCTAAAAATAAATAAAAATTTGCATGCTTCATAGTCGCCGGAAAGGTTAGTATTTTCTAACTCTACCCACGAATCTCTTGTCAGTGGGATTTTGGAGGTGCTTTGTTGATTGAATTTTGTGCTGCATTAGTGCATACTTGCATAAAAAGATCTTAAGAGCTGCCCCCCCCCCACATAAGGTCGGGATTTCATCACCCGTTCCTTGGCTCAAAAATCACAACCGCATATAAGTTTTTTTCCCAAGCTTGAACTAATTTAAAATCAATTAGAACTCAACCACTAAGATTTCGAGCTCATTTAAGTGGAACTATTTTGAGAAGACTCCGGTGAACACTTTCAAGCTCGCGAATGAGGGCTTTCTTATCTGGAAAGGGTGACTTAACCATTGCGACGGTGCCTGGCCTGTAAGAAGGACCGAGGAACTTCCCTGTCTAAGAAAGGGTGGTTGAATTTAGTAAGCGCCTAGCCTGGGGGGAGAGCCGAATCGCTTGTTTGACGGGTTTGACCGGTAAACCCACAATCCTTCCAACCCAGTTAGGAGCTGTCTAATTAGGGAGAATTTTATTCTTAAGATTAGTGGTTGAAAAACTGATTACTTTTAAATTAAATTCAAGATAAAGAAAATACTTGATTGCAATTGATTGGTTAAGTCATTCGTATGTGCAAAAAGAAAAAGAAAAAGAAGAAATAATAAGTTAAAAATAAATCAATTTTCATCCATCCCTCTACCCTTCTATCATTTTGAAATTTCTTCCTCCCATGGCTTATCAAAATCAAGATGTTTATAACTATTATCATGATAGGTCATTTTCTCATTCTCATCCACCATCCTCACTTCTGAGTTCTCATGGCTACAACCAACCCACTAGTTCATCTTATTCATCTCATCCTCCCATGTGGTGCCATCACTGCTATGATTCATCTCATCATTCAGAACAGTGTCCTTCAATAGGGTATTCGTTAGGACTAGGTCAAAACCAATTCGACACATTTCAAGGACCTACTAACGAACCCTATCCATTAAACTTCAATTATGAGGGTTGGAATTGTCCTCAATTTTCATAGGATCAATCATATCAATCAAATTGGTCCTACACTGAACCATCACTTCTATCTTGGGGATTTGATAATAAGAATGAGGATTTGCAGGGCACATTAGAGAAAAGTATAGAAATCATGCAACAATGTATACTGCAAAATAATCAACTTAATCAAGACCTAATTGAGACAAGTGCTCGTAGAGATATGCATTTTCATGAAATAACGAATTATCTCAATCAACCTGCTTCAACTCCAATTCCAGATCAAAGTCAAGAGTTTCATCAGTGCTATCAAGTGAACCAATTAGATATACCTCAAGAGTCCACACAACATGTTGACTCAAATCTTGAACCAGTAGTCTCATCATTTCACTTAAACCAAATTAAAGAGTTTGAACAGGATGCTGGAGATATCCATGAGCTTGACACCCCGTCTTGCCATGAGCCATTAATTGAACAATTCTTTGATGATGATTCCATATTTTTAGATGAATTGGTTAAGGATGATTTGGTAATGCACACAACTTCTTTGAAGCATGTTGAGAATGTATGCATGGATGATGAGCCAATGTTTCTTGAAGAATTATTTAAGGATGAGTGTTTTCTAAAGTTTTCTTTGAAAAAAAGAAATTTGATTTGAGTATCTTCACTTTTGATGAGCCATCTAATAATCAATCTTTTGAAAACTGGGTTCAGGCCAATAAAACAGACGAAAAGGACCAAGGTCAAGTAGATGATTTCAAAATTGACACACTTTTAGAGACTATTGTTGGGCATCAAAACCAGACAGAATTGGTTTCTCCTTCTGAATCTTTCACAATATCACAAATTAAGACAACCATTGCGGCATCTGATGTACCCTGTGAATACTTTCCTAAATGCCTAGATCAGCCCCTTCATTTGGATGAGAGTAAGACTAGGATGGCTGAAGTGTTAGAAGATATCAAACCTGTCAAAATTGACATTCCACTCCTAAACGTGACTAAACAATTGCCTGCCTATACCACATTACTCAAGAAATTTTGCACTCAAATTGAAAAATCTTGGACACATATTTTAATATTCTAGAATGCATCATTGTTCCGCTTCAAGGACCACACAAGAAAATTGTTTAATTTTCTGGTCCAACATCGAAAGGCCATACATAGAGGTTGAGTGACATGTGATTAAGTCTAGCTGAAGACGTTAAACTTAGCGTTGCTGGGTGGCAACCCAGAAATGTTATTTTCTATAGAAAGTTTATTTTTTTTATTTTTTCCTTTCTAGAGTTTCGATTTCTTTTCTATAGAGAGATACTTTTATCGAAATTTGGGGGTGGCTTTCATCTTTTTATTTACTCTTACCCTTAACTTATATGTTTATTACAGCTCCTAAGGTACTATCCACCCCTTATTTTGTTCATTTTCAATGCTAGCATAATGAGCATACATTTTAACATTGAGGACAATGTCACGTTTAAGTGTGGGGGAGGGTTAACATAGGTTTTCTTTTAGGTTTTCTAAAAAAAATAATAAAATAAAATAAAAAAGATTAAAAATAAAAATAATATAAAAAATTCTTGTTACAAAAAAAAACTTTTTGAAAAGAAAATTAATATTCTGACTTATTTTTGCAAGAAATTAAGTTAATTTTAAGGAATAAGAGAATCATAATTAGGATTTCTTATACTTGGTTGAAATAAGAATATTTGTTTATTTTCTAGGGATAGGAAGAAAAAATTAAAAAAGTAATCTAGTCTTAATTTTTATCTTGATAAAATATGCATCTTTTATATACTTACATACTTAGGGTTCAAAAACAAAGATTTTTATGCCTTCAAAAAAAAAAGAAGAAGAAAAAAAGAAAAAAAGAAGAAAAAAATATATATTATATATAATAAGAATCCTCTGATTAAACTGGATTTTTGTGCCTCATAAAGCATGATTATTCATGCCTAAACGTGATTCATATCATCAAATAAATCCTTAATTTTGTGGCCTTGTTTGCTCGAGTCCTAAGTCCTTGGGGTGTTTTCTCACCCGGTGCCCTAAAACCGTCTGGCCTGGGAGTCACCGACTAAGGCTCATTACATAGGGAAATTAAAAAGCCTAAGAAAGCTAAGGAATATTACTACCAGTATATTTACAGATAAGGCATAAGAATTAGAGTTGAAGAACTCTTAGTCAAAATATTCACAGTCACGGGATGCATATGACTTAGGGTAAAATAATAGACTAGATGAGAATACAATTTTATTTCTAACTTTAATTGATAACAAATATTTGAATAGAGGCTAAGTCTAGGAATGAATAATTCGATACTCTTATAACTTACAAGTTGCTTAATACTTGTAAAAACACTTCAAATATTTTCTCTTCTTTTCAAAATGTATTTTCAAAAATACTAATAAATTATTTCTTTTCTTTATGGATTTTGCGGGTGTAATCTACTGAAAACCCTCAGGAGACTACAACTCCTCCTCTAGGGGTAACCAAGAGGTTTAAAGGCTTATTGCACATGCTAAGTGCAATCGCGTGACCTGCGAAAGTGGTCCAAATAAAAACCTTAGGTTAGTTTTGTTTTGCTCGAGGACGAGCAAAATATAAGTGTGGGGGTGTGTTTGGACACATATATTACATAAATATTATTACATTCCTACATATATTCTATAATAAATCATTACAAACTCACTTATCTTAATGTCCTAATCCTTTCAGGATGATAAAGAGAAGATAAACATGGATCCTATCCAAACAAACCCAAAAGTTCAAATCAAACAGGGATCGACTCAAATTCAGAGGATCTTTAGTCATCTTATCTGAGGATTGGATTTACCAGATAAGATAATACTATAAAAATTCAAAAGAAAAATGAATTTTTTGAAGACCCTATTGAGTTTGCTGAGGATAAATGGATAGAGAGAAGATCAACGGATGAGATAAAGCAATTTAGATTCGAATTCAGACTGGATACATTTTAGCATTTTAATCATAACTTTCGCTACCGAATCTAAAATCTGAAGATTCAAGATGATCCAGAAAGAAGCTTTAAAGGGCCACAACTCTTATGTTGATCACTGTTTCGAATTCTATCATATGTTAAGCAATATTCAGCAACCAACACGCTATCATGCTGCAAATCAGAATTCTGGATAAATCAAGTTTGGAGATAAGGGGAAGATTGAAATTCAAAAATATCCAACTCTTCCTATCTCTATACACTCTCCCTTATCACTATTTTCCTATAAATACATGTATTCATTGAGAGAGAGAGAGAGAGACGGGACCAGAGGGCTGAAAAAGCTAGAAAAAGAGAGTTTTGAGCGTTGTAATGAGAGATTGGAGAGGTCAAGAGCTTTGTATTTGATGCTTATTGAATAAAATTCAGAATTCTTCTTCACGATCTTGCGGCGTTCAGTCTAAGTTTTTCTTTAATTTTCTCTTTATTTATTTTTTTATGCTATTCTTTTCTTGCATATTTGATTCCATGAAGTCATCTCTTTTCTTTTATTAGCTTCTTTTGTTTTCAGTATCGCTTGGAGGAGGGAGACAACAATGCGACGATAAAAAACAAGTTCACTAGTTCATCTTCCTCTTCCCTTCGTACCAATTTCTTAATTTCTTTTTTTTACTTTGGTTATTCAAATGTTCGCAAAAAGGTTAGTATTTTTTTTTTTTTTTTTTACTTTATTCATATTTTTATTTTGCTTTTGCTTTCTTCTACAAGAATTTAATTTCTTTATTTTTTTAAAAAAACAAAATGCCAACCTTCATCCAAGGGATTTCTTAACTAGAATAAGATAAAAGTGAGATTTTTAATAACTAAATTTTCAAGAACAAGTCTCTGTGGATTCGATCCTATACTTGCCACTACACACTTTGTTAAAAAGATTCTAACAAGTTTAGGTTTCATAACTTGTACGTGATTCAACAACGATGGAGTCTTTCATGAACTTCAAAACGCGATATCCATCACCATAGTTATCAAGGGCACTTGCAAGGGCAAGGCATTGATTGGGAGAAAACCGCGCATAAAAAGTGTTGTTTTGAAGTCAAAAGTTAAAGTGTGTGCGCTTTGGCCTCATCAATACTTTCGTTATAGCATAGAGGCTAGATGAGTCGAATCGACGGGGACGGGAGGCGATAGAAGCTTTCGCGGTATGTTCACGTGTGTGTTAAAGTTCCTTCATAGTTTTAAAGAATCAAAAGTAAAGAAAACAAAGAATGAAAAGAGAAGAGTATGGTGAAACACAAAGAAGTGGGAACATAGAAGAGAAGATATTTGTGATTTTTTATAGTATTTCTAAAATAAAGTGAAAAAGAAAGAAAACTCATGGCTACTAACTACTAATGGCTCCACTAACCATGCTAACCTCTTAGTGATGGTTACCTCACATGTATTCATGGCCATCACTAGTCCTTGGTTCAAGAGCGTTTCAAAGAATGACTCATAAGATAACTCATCACATCCAAACTCAACAAATAAGTGCAAGTTACACTTAAACCATCAAAACTAAGCAAGAGTATGCATGAAATAAAGTAATGATAACTTGTTAAAGATTTAGGATTTTAGAGTGTTAGAATCCATTATCATGAGCCATCAGTGGCTCTTGCAAGAGCAAGACCAAGACCAAGTAGAGGCTATTAGATTTATGTGGATTATCAAGTAAGGAGTAAGCAAGTTAGTGGTTAGTTGCCATGACAGAAAATTAGCTATGCATGTAAAAGGAGTTAGAGAGAAGAAAATAAGTAGAAATAAAGAGAGAACATTTTATAGAGTGACACCCTCCATTACAAGCACTCTTACTTTCATCCTATGTACTACTCTCTTCCCTATTACAAGATCTGCAAGAAATAAAAATACAAAAGAGGAAGAAGTAAAACAACTAACCTAAACTACCCTAAGGAGAAGAAACTACCCTAAAAACTACACTCAAGAACTCCTCTCCCCCAGATCTGGAGAATACTGGACTTTTATAGGCAAAACTAGTGGTACATAAGGGCTATACTGGGCCATACAGGGCCACGCGTTGAAGTACGACGCGTTGGTCCATGGCCGCGTTTTTGCAGCCATGTTGTGGCCGTTCGCATAGCACCGCAGCATGGTCCTTGTACCTGCAATGTGGGTTGTGTTCTGATATCTGGTGTCTTGTTTTTTGCTCCCTGCAGTAGCAAAATGGGCTTCTAAAGTCAACGGCTCTATTAGGATCTAAAAATCACCAAATAAAAGAGATTTTTAATCTTCTTTTTTATTCCACACCTAGGACCTAGGAACACACAAGAAAATCTTTATTTAGCAAAATTTTATAAAGAATAAGAGTGAAAATATAATATGTAATATGCAATATTGGAGACTAATCACACCCCCACACTTATCTTTTGCTCGTCTCGAGCAAAATAGAAAAACTAACTAAGAAAATTATTACACCACTTCGCATGTGACGGGATTGCACTGAGCGTGTACAATAAGCGGTTAACCTCTAGGTTTCTCCTAGAGGAGAAGTTTTGTCTCCTGGGGGTTTTCAGCGGATTACACCCACAAAATTCATAAAAATTCGAATTTTAGTTTTTTGAAAATACATTTTGAAATAAAGAAAAGTGTTAAAATATTTTTGCAGAAAATTTATGCGATCCAAGGTAATAGGTTAACCAGAAATTATTATTCCTTAAACTAAGTCTAAATGCAAAATCATGTTATAAATTAAGTGTAAGAATTTAAAATTGAATCGATTCTTTGATCTTTCATAAACTCTTAAAAAATATGCACTTTGTGAACTGTGAAGATTTTTGGGATATTGACTCTAACTTTCATGCCATTTATTTGTATATATTTATTTTTTCTTTTTTAGTTTTCTTAGGCTCTCTTATTTACCCGAGTAGTGAGCCTTTAGCCGGTGACTCTCAAACCAGACGATTTTAGGGCACCAGATGAGAAAACATCCCTCGTGCTTAAGGACTCGAGTAAACAATGTCACAAAACTAAAGAGAATTATTTTGATTTTGTTCATCTTTTTAGGCGTGAATGAATAATCATGCTTCCTGAGGCATAATTACCCAGCTTCAATAAGTGACTTTTATTATCATCATTCTTTTAATATTTTTTATGTCATTTTCAATCTTTGTTTCAATCTCAAAAAAAAATTTAAGTGTGAACTTCATATATCTAAGGCAAAAAATTCAAGATCAAATTATCTTTCCAATCTTACTTCCTTATCCTAAAATTTAAACAAGATATATTATTTTGACTTGGTTTAAAAATTTATAATTTTAGGTCTTCCTAATTCCTAAGTAATCTTAATTTTCTTAAAAATAAATGAAAACTATTTCAATTATTTCAGAAAGTTTTGTAAAAAGAAAAGAAAAGAGTTTTTATACAAAAGAAAATTTTAAAAATTTCCTAAAAGGAAGTGTAAAAGAAAGAAAATTTAAAACAACCTACGTTAGTCAACCCTCCCCCACACTTATCTCATGCATTATCCTCAATGCATCGTGAATGTGTATATACATAAAATAAATAAAAAGAGAAGAAAAATTACCTCATGGTGGTAGTTCCGATAGTGGTCAGATCGGGCCAAGTTTTGCTACCCAATCAAGATAATGTAGTGGTTCACGGACCCACCTTTATTGACCTCTTTTCTATTTACATATTTACAATCCCTAATACGAATAGGATCATACAAGATCCTATCATGAAAATTATTTTCTTTACATGACCAATCTTGAAAGATTATCATTAAATCATTCTGGTCAATACCTTGGTCCAACAATAGAATGTGGTTTTGTGGAATGGATGATTTGGGCTTTAAAATGAAAAGTTCGGGAACCAATACTAACTCGAAAAAATCAACTTTAGGTTCGAGAGTCGGTTTAGGTTCAAGAGTTGAGTCCAAATCAAAAAAGTTTAATCTCACATTCTATTCCTATCAATGAAATGTGACTATCTAAAAGAATAGATTCAATTTCAAAATCCACGGATATAGGAATCAATGTTAGCTCGGAAAATGGGTCCAACTTGGGTAAAGATGCCGGAGTCAATATAGATTCAAAAATTGGAATTGAATCACAGAGTTGTGGGTCAAGTTCACATTCATATTCAAATTCAATTTCATTAAAATGGAAACTTGTCAATTTGTCAATGGGTTGATATCGATCAAGTTAAAGATTTTGTGGTGAAATTGAATCTTGGTCAAAGTCTTCAAGATTCCATGATTCTTAGTTTTCATCAATATTATTAGAAGTGTTAGGAATAGTCAAAAATTGGGTAGGGTATGCCTACACATGTTTTTCAATCAACTAAGTCTAGCTTCTATCATATTGAAAGGATCACTTTGGAATTGAATCATGGATTCTGTACTCTTTTCTAAGTCGGTATGTTCTTCTTGTTGTGGGACTTAAAAAATGGAGTAAGGATCTTGGATTTGAAAACTTTGATGGGATTTTGAGTCTTCTAGATTTTGAATTCGTCGCTCGATTTCCTCTAAGGCTTCCATCCTCTTTTCCCAGTCAATTGGTTCTTCAAATGATTGTTGAGAGAAGGAGTATTGAAGCTGGATGTTGGTAAGGTGGTGACCATATGACTTAGGAGAGTTGTATCCCCACTGACTCAGTGAAGAGTAGTGATGATTATTCTAGTCTTGTTCATAGTATTGGAACTGGGACATATATTGATTCGAATAAGACCAATCTAGCATACTTGGTTAGTTAGAGTTATGAAATATCGGGTTGGTAATATCTAAGTCAAAAGAGGTCGAAGTGAAGTATGGATCACTATATGCATTTGAATAATTATAATTGTAATCCATAACACAAAGATTTCAGAAAAAACAAAAACAAGCAAACAAATAAACAATCAAACAAAGAAAAAGAAAATTTTAGAAACAAGCCTATACTAGGGTTGACCTAGACCTAGACAACTCCTAACTGGTTAGACTGTCCATGGGGGGTAAATTGTAGAAATCTGGTCACAAGTTAATTGACCAGGTAGGGACAAGACCAGTGGGAGGTATCTGTGCCAGAGCAACGGGCCTAATTATGCCAAACCACTGTTCTTCGAGGTTTCGTCTCTCAATCCCCAACCTTTGACACCAATTTGACTAGAGTCAAACTCTAACAACTTTCTCCTTAGGTCAATCTCCTAAATAAGTTCAAGATGTCCCTAGGAGCCAACGTCTAGCAAATTTTATTTAGGCTTGGGTTGTGTGAGTGGGCAGGTGATTTTTAGGCTAAGGGAGGGTAATGACTTTCCCAACTTATATTTTATTTGGATATGCCCTTAAGTTCAATTCATGCAAATATGCAATATAGATAAGAATGAACACACAAAGTGAGTAAATTACCTACGCATTTGTCCTAACTATATGCAATGCAATATGTACACCTCGGTCCAGATCACAACAACGGAAGGACAAAATACAGTATATTGAAATGAAAATTGACACGTACCTAGATGCAAATGTCTAAACCATTTTAAAATATCCAATTACCGTATTTTAATTCTTAAATTATTGTAGTTTATAGGTAATAGAAACTATCAGCAGAATATAGTAATATACAAGAATTTATCCAACCACACAAGAGCAAGTGTGAATTTCTGCGATGCTAAATTTCTGAAAATTTTGACCTGCACAGCAGAAACAAAGAAGAAAAGTTAACAAAAATATGAATCCCCGGCAACAGCGCCAAAATTTAATCGGGGAAAACCGCGCATAAAAAGTGTTATTTTGAAATCAAAAGTTAAAGTGTTGGTGCTTTGGCTTCCTCGATACTTCCATTATAGCATAGAGGCTAAACGGGTCGAATCCATAGGGACGGGAGGCGATAGAAGCTTTCATGGTATGTTCACGTGTGTGTTAAAGTTTCTTCATTGTTTTAAAGAATCAAAAGAATAGAAAACAAAGAATGGAAAGAAAAAAGTATGATGAAACACGAAGAAGTGGGAACATAGAAGAGAAGATATTTGTGATTTTTGATAATATTTGTAAAACAAAGTGAAAAAAAACTCATGGCAACTAACTACTAATGGCTTCACTAACCATGCTAACCTCTTAGTGATAGTTACCTCACATGTATCCATGGTCATCACTAGTCCTTGGTTCAAGAGCATTTCAAAGCATGACTCATAAGATAACTAATCACATCCAAACTCAACAAACAAGTGCAAGCTATAATTAAATCATCAAACTAAACAAGAGAAAGAATGAAATAAAATAATGGTAACTTGTTAGAGAGTTAGAATGTTAGAGTGTTAGATACCATTATCATGAGCCATCAATGGCTCTTGCAAGAGGAAGGCCAAGTAGAGCCTATTCGATTCATATAGATTATCAAGTAAGAAGTAAGCAAGTTAGTAGTTAGTGGTTAGTTGCCATACGAGAAAATTAGCTAAGTATGTAAAAGGAGTCAGAGAGAAGAAAATAAGTAGAGACAAAGAGAGAACCTTTCATAGAGTGTCACCCTCCATTACAAGCACTTTTGCTTTTATCCTATGTACTACTATCTTCCCTATTACAAGATCTACAAGAAATGAAAAAAATACAAAAGACGAAGAAGTAAAACAACTATCCTAAACTACCTTAAGGAGAAGAAACTATCCTAAAAACTATACTCAAGAACTCCTCTCCCCCTGCTCTGGAGAATACTGAGCTTTTCTCAGCAAAACTAGTTGTATAGGAGGGCCATACTGGGCCATATAGGGCCACGCATCGAAACTATGCGTGGCTCCATGACATGGCCGCATTTCTGCAGTCATGCTACGGTCCCTCGCGTAGTGTCGCCACGTGGGCCTTGTATCTGTAGTGTGGGTTGTGTTCTGATCTCTGGTTCTTGTTTTGTCCTCCTTGCAGCAGCAGAATGACCTTCTAAAGTCAATGGCTTTATTAGGATCTAAAAATCACCAAATAAATGAGATTTTTGATCTTCTTCTTTATTCCATACCATGGACCTAGGAACACACAAGAAAATCATTATTTAGCAGAATTATATAAAGAATAAGTGTGAAAATGTGATATGAAATATGCAATATTGGAGACTAATGAGGCATGTTCAATTCTATAGGTTCCATTTGGTGTTGCCTCTCTGATTTGCTCTGATCTTCAGCTGACAATTGCCCTAATTCTTGATTTTGATTTAATCTGAACTATAAAGGGCTTTTGGGCTCGTTTTCTCTTCCTTCTCCTTTAGTAAAGGCACTGCAAATAATTAGACAAAAAAGATAATTAAAGCAAATTTATTAAATAATAAATATAGGAATATGATGATAATTATGCAATATCAGTGACCGATAAATCTTTGGCATCGGCTGACTAGGCAAAGTACCCATGCAAAGTACCCATTGCCTATTCACTTAGTGAACTAACTAGCTGACTCATCTAAACTAACCTATATATGGCATGACTATTGTTGCTTAACAGATGTCCTATATTTTGCATGAAAGATGCCATAATGTTTTCCAAGTCAGTCAATTTCTTTTCAGCTGGAGGACTTTGAAAGGAAAATTATAGAGCTTGCTGGGAAAACTGTGTTGGTTGGGAAAATTGGGTTGATAATTGGGAGTTTGAAAGTGGTTGGAATGGTTTGACCATGAGTTGTCCTGGTTATTTTGGCTCCATAAGAAATTCGGGTGATTTCTCCTGTCGAGATTGTATGTTTGAGTGTCGAGATTATTATGGGTTCTTGAGTAGGCCGCATTCATGTGCTTGGGCAACATTTGTTGGGTATGAATCACAGAATACTCTTCAAACACATGGTTCAAAGTTAGACAATAGGTGCAGCCCAAAGTTGAAAGTTGATTTGGGCTGACCTGGTTTACTGAAATGGGCTATTTTGTTTCTAGAGTTTCCATTCTTCTTGCTAAGTTAGTAATTCTAGCCACGACAGCTATGGATGATTCTATAGAATGGAAACCTCTTTTTAAGAGATAGAATTTGTATTCTTAGACTTTTTGGGAGTTGGTTCCCATTAGATGATTTTCTCAGTTAGATCCTCAAATAAATCTCACCCTTGGTTTTTATCTTTTTGCAAGAATCTCCCTTGGCACATGGCTTCTAAGAAGGTGTTGGTTTGGCAGTCTAAACTGTTGTAGAGAATTTTGTTGACCCAAAAGTTACAATCCCCGATTTTGTGTTTTGATGATAATAAAGCATATGTAGTTATTTGGTACTAATCAAGTTCAAGAGTGTGTTTCAGGGTTTAAGAAGATCTAACAGGTTTTTTCCTCTAAAGGAAGGTGTTGATGACTCAAGAGTACTCAAGTAACGGAATTGAAGCTCAAAGCTCTTAACGTCGCTATCAGAGAAACCCGCTTGAAATTTCTTGTAGTCAATTAGAACTTTGTAGGAATATAGTTTGTTAAAGAGTTTAATATAGATTTGAGGCTCAAAGATATACACACACACAAATGCACATTTTCGAAAGTATAGTTTATTTTGTATTGTTGACATGTTTAGTCCTGATACATGTTCCATATTTTTCTTAAATATTTTTATCTCAGTTTAGGACTTGTATCTCATTGCTATACATGTTTTCCCTCTTTCAAAATTGATACAAAAATTATTTAAAAAGTTTCTTAATCTTCAAAACTAACCTTGGCCCAAATTTTGGCATAGATTGGTCGACCGGGCGGTCGACCGTCCCTATTACAGGCCAGAACGGTCGACCGCACGGTCAACCGAACCTCTGGCAGAAGGGGGTGCATGTGCACATTCCTGGTCGACCGATCCCCTTTTGTGGTAGACCGATGGGTCGGCCGACTATAACCATGTTGGCTTCGGTTAAACACGGTAGACCGACCGGTCGACGATAGCCAATGATCAAATTTTTACAAATAGCCGGTTTACCGACAGATTGCAAAAATGGCAGTAATGGCCAGAATTTGAAATCTGGATTTTTAACATGTTTTTAAAACGAGGAGATTTGAATTCCTAAGGTCAAAATCTTCTCTTTTAGACTTGGTAAACAATTATAAAAGTGTTTTTCTAAAGCCTATATAAAGGGTCATTGGGGTTGAATGTGTACAACAACAGATTCTATTGAAAATCTAATTTTTGCTTTAAAAGAGAAAAGTTTCAAAGTTTTATTTTGTGCTTTCAATTTCAAAGTTTTAATTTAGTTTTTCTGCTCTTAAAATCTCTCTTTTCTGATTTTCACTCTCACATACATCTTTGAGCTTCAAATTTACTTTTTACTCTATAGGGAGTTGTAAGAGAGTTGTAAAGAGAGTGTTTGTGATCTCTTGATCACCAAGAGCTTGTTATCTAAATTGGCTTTGTGCTGACTCTGATGTAGAGAATTGAGTTGGAAAGTTGTATACTCTGAGTGGTTATAATTCCTTGTTATAAGGTCCCTTTATGGAAGATCCTATAGTGGATAGTGAAATCCTTAACGATGGTGAAGGCGGGGACGTTGAGTTTTGTCATCATCAAAAAGGGGGAGATTGTTGGCCTAGAGGCCCTTCACTCTAGTTTTGATGATGATTAACTCATGTAGTTATAATTTCCTAATAACCTTGTGATATTTAATTTCAGATATTTGATCAAGATATTAGTAGATGATTGCTTCAACAAAGGTGTTCTTGGAGCTTTCACATGGTGATTCAAGAGCTCGAGCATCAAGTTCACATCTAGCACTCGGTTGGAGTCAAGCTGGGTGGATCACGTTGGATCGAATCAACTTGGAGATGGAGTTCTACAAGAAGACATCGGTTTGTTTAGGTTAAGATTGTTTAGATCTTGTGTAAAGATTAGATAGTATTGATATGCTCAAGTTCACAATACACACGCACAAGTTTAAAGTTTCATATTTTGATTTTTCGGTTTAACTGATCTTGGTTTTCATGTCAAAAACATAGATATAATATCTTTCATGTATATTGGATTCTATCTATATACAATATGCTTCAAAGTTGTTTAAATATCATGTTTTTGTATTTACATGTGTTTTGAAAAAATCGGATTTCCATTTCAAAAATTCAAGTTTTGAAAAATATAGATTTTGGTTTAAGGCAAATTTTATATCTCACAAAAATGGTTCAAATTGTTTGAAATATGTGTTGAATTTTTGTCACACATATTTGTATTTCAAAGATCTAATAAGAACTAATTTTTGTGAAATTTATGTGATTTTATGAGATTTAATTGAAGATAAAAATTCGAGTTTTTAATCCCTAAAAAGATTGGCCTGGTTGTCTGCCGGTCGACCGGACCGGTCGACCGTAGCAGAAGTCGGTCGACCAGTCTGGTCAACCGACGTGCACAGGACGTGCACACAGCCTGGGCTGATGGGCCGGTCGATCGGGCAGTCGACCGTCCAGAGAGCTCTGCTCTCTGGAAATGGCCCCGGTCGACTGGCCGGTCAACCGGAAGAGAGCTGCTGCTCTCTGTATCCAGTCCCGATCGACCAGGCAGTCGACCGGAGGTACAACAGTCATAAAAATGACCGTTGGGCCGGTCGACCGGGCGGTCGACCGGATGGTCAAAACTGCCCTTTCCTGCTGCCAATGGGCAGAAATTTTGTGGGGCTATATATACCCACTCATTTGAGCTGGTTTCTATAAGAATTTCAAGAGCAAAATTTTCCATCTTTCAGCAAGTTTTTAAAAGAGTTTTTGTGCCAAAAGATTTGATCTTTATTTGTTTTTAAAAGGGTTGAAAAAATCAAGAAAAGGAGAAGTCTTTGGGATTGATTTTTTATCTTCATTTTTATACCTATTCTAGAAGTTTTCCCAAGAGTTTTTCTTTGTGTCTTTGATTTTCAAACTCTTTGTTTTCTCACACTTGAGCTTATCAATCTATCCTATCTATTAGGATCTATTTTGTAGGAAAATTGGTTTGTGGTTGAGAGAAACCACGAAGTGTTGTAACCTTCCATTCTTTATGATATCCCTCTAGTGAGAGGTGATTGTGTTGATATCCCTCTAGTGAGAGGTGATTGTGGAAGTGGTGATTGAGTATTTCTCTAGTGAGAGGTTGATTGTTGTTTGGCTAAGTGTCTATCCCTCAATTATGAGGTTGATCTTGTTTGGCTTTGTGCCTTGCCTCTAAGTGTAGAGATTGTATTTGTTGAGAGAGGAGTTGTGTACTCTCAAGTTGTATTTCCTAAATCCTCAGTGGAGGTTCCCTGTGTGGGAAGTCCTGTGTGGACGATTTAGTGAAAATCCTTCTGTGTGAAGGCGGGGACGTAGAGCTGGGTGCTCGAACCTCGAAACATATCTTTGTGTTTGCGTTTGATCCACTTCTCTAACTCTCTCTCTTATTTTGTGCCTTGCATTGATTCATATTGTTCATTCATATTTATATGCTTGGTATTGATTGTGTGTGCCCATACTTGTGTTTAACCAAGAGAGCTTCAAATAGCACCTCAACTCTTATTTAGATGAATTTAGAGGAGATAGTCTAGAGCCCTTCACTGGGAATTCGGCTACACTCTTTGGTTACACAGAATGTGTTGCATTTAGTTTTTAATTTCGCATCATTTATCATTAGATTAGCCTTACACCTATTCACCCCCCTTCTAGGTGTACTTTCAGATAGGGTGGATGATATGAGTTACACATGATTCTTAATTGATATTTTCATTTTGGTATACTCATGTTTTCTTATATATGTATGCATTATATTTCAATTGCTTTGGTCATACATACATATATATATGATTTCTTGTGCTAGATTAACAATGCTTATACATACATGTTTTATAGCACAAAATTATTTTATACTAAGCTTGACTTAGTTTTAAATGTTAATTGGTATCTTTTAAAACTTATGCATTATTTTTGTTGGTATTTCAAAAAGGGGAGAAAATTCTTTGATTTTATTTTCAATTGGTATCTTACTCTCATCTTTTTGAGAAAAATATTTTGTCTTAGAAAATGCTTAAATTTTCCATATTGGTATCAGTTGTTTACAATTGGTATCTATATTGCAAAATAGTTTAGAATTTAAAAATATTGATTTCATGGATTATTTATTTTCAATTGATATAATTTTTTTATCCATGTTATTTTTCAATTGGTATATTTTTTTGTATCAAAATGTTGTCATTTTAAATTGGTGTATTTTCAATTGATATATGTTTTTATTTTCAATTGATATATATTTTTATTTTCAATTGGTATATGTTATCTATTAGTATTTTGCCCCTTTGTTGATGATTGATAAAAAGGAAGAGAATGATTTAGTGTATATATGCACGTTTATGTGTGTTTATGCATATCTATATGCATATGTTTTTATGGTTTTGATATCTAGAGTTCTTATTGAATATATCCATTCTATTGATATCTTAGTTTATTGGTATCAGTGCTTAATAGAATATCTATATATTTATGTTTGTTTTATGCTATGCATGAGTTAAGGGGGAGCTTTTATGAAGCTTATCTTTAATTCATGCATATATAACATGAGTTTTGTCATCATCAAGAAGGGGGAGATTGTTCGCCCAAAGGTCCATCACTCTAGTTTTGATAATGATTAACTCATGTAGTGATGGTACTAATGATCTTATGTTTAATAAGTTTCAGATATAGATCAAGATCATTATTGGTGCTTAGCCTCAACAATAGACTCGAAGTCAAGATTCGAATCTATCACGTGTTGATTCAAGAGCTCGTGCTTCAAGATCGCATCAAGTACTCAAGATGGTCTTAGAGAAGAAGATCGATAAGAAGACTTGTATCTTGGTTTGTTTAGATGTTTTGTTTAGATCTTGTGTAAGGATAGAATAGCTTTGAACTGCTCAAGTATACACACACACAAGCTTATAGTTTTTGATTTTCGGTTTAACCATTTCAGTTTCAAAAATTTATGTTTACATGGTTTACATCTCAATAGAATAAGTTTCTTGGTCTATATATGTGTTGGATTCTATCTACACATATTAGAACTTTATTGTTTAGAAAAACTTATTTCTATGAGTTCATGTGTTTTAGTTTATCATGAATATGATTTTGAGTTTTGAATATATCAAGTATACATATATCGTTTTCATGAATAGATTTCATCAAAAGAATTTTATATGATTTATATGTGCATTAGATTTCGTCCATATACATTGTTGCTTCACATTGTTTAGATAACTTATTTTGATGAGTTTATATTATGTGTTTAAGTTTTGTTTTTATCAAAACTTATTTTGGAGCTTATTGTCAAAAATAAGTATATATTATTTACTATGTATATTGGAATCTATCCATACACACTACACTTCAAAAGTGTTTCAAATATCTTATTTTGTATCTATATAAGTTTTAGAAAAATCGGATTTCCATTTCAAGGTTTGGTTTTTGAAAAATATAGTTTTTGGTTTAAGCTTTAATTTCTATGCCTCAAAAATAGTTCACATGTTTGTAATGTGTTGATTTATGATCTCACATATTTGGACTTCAATTTATTTATATGAACTTATTTTTGTGGATTTTATTGGGATTTATTGAGATTTAATTGAATTTAACAGGTTGGATATAAACCCTATAAATTGGGTGTTTGGGCTGATTATGGCCGACCGACCGGTCGACCGAAGCATAGCTCGGTCAACCAGGCGGTCAACTAACGTGCACAGAAACGTGCACATGCCTAGAGCCTTGGATCGGTCGCCCGACCGGTCGACTGACTGGCTCATCGGGTAGGGGCCAGTCGACCGACAGAGAGTTAAAACTCTCTGTGTCTTGGGGGCGGTCGACTGATAACCCTAACGGTCAGAAATCTGACTGTTGTTCGGTAGACAGGACAGTCAGTTTTGACCTGGTCTGAGCCCCAATGGCTAGTTTTTGTCCAGCCTATAAATTGGGTTGTTTTGGTCAGTTTTTGGCAAGATTTTCAAGAGCTATTTTTTTCCTACTTCAACTAAGTTTTCTGCAAGTTTTTAAAACAAATTTTTGAGCTTCAAATTCTCTATCTTTATTTGCTTCAAAGTTTTAGAAAATTGAAGAAAATCAAGTTTTGAGAATTCTAGTTATGTTCTTCAATTTCTTCATCTATCAAGAAGTTTTCCCAAGAGTTTTTTTTTGTGTTTTCTTTTCCAAAATCTTGTTCACTCACATACTTGAGCTATCAATTTAAAATCTATCCTCTAAGATCTTGTATTTTTAGAGATGTTTTGTTTATAGTCTTTTGAGATCACCAAGTTGTGTTTATGATCATTGGATCACCAAGTTGTAATCTTTTTCTTTACTTTGTGCTTGGTTCTGTGCCTACCCTCTTGTGTAAAGTGTAAGTACACCTAGAGGGGGGTGAATAGGTGTACCACTAATCTAATGAACTAAATGCAGAAATTAAAACTTAATTTGCAACAACACTTAGTGCAACCAACGAGTGTAGCTGAATTCCCCGTGAAGGGCTCTGGACTAACTCCTCTTGATTCCTCTGAATAAGAGTTGAGGCGCTATATGAAGCTCTCGTGGTTAAGCACAAGTGAGGCACAAAAACACAAGACAAGCATATATAGGAATAAGAAATATGAATCAATGCAAGGCACAACACAAGCATATAAGAGACAATATGAATGATGCAATGCACAACACAAAGTAAAGAGAGAGAGAGAGAGAGAGAGTTAAGAGTCAATGGATCAAACTCAAACAACAAGATGTGTTTCGAGGTTCGAGCATCGAGCCCTACGTCCCCGCCTTCACCGAGAAGGATTTCTAATCCACTAACTTGTCCACCTAGGACTCCCACCGAGGGAACCTCCACCGAGGATTTTGTACCAATACAACCGGGAGTACCGAACTCCTCTCTCAATCAATACAACCAAATCCACCTCACCGAGAGGGATACAAGCATAATCCACCTCTACCGAAGAGGGATACAAACACAATCCACCTCTACCGAAGAGGGATACAAACACCAATCCAACTCCACCTCACCAAGAGGGGGTAAATCACAACCTCAACCTCTACCAAAGAGGGAGCAACAACAACCCAAATCAACCTCTACCAAAGAGGGATACAACAAAGCAAGGGTTTACAACTTGGAGGTTTCCACAACCTCAAACGATTTCTTATCCAACAATTAAATGATCCTAATAGAATAGGATAGGAGATATAGCTCAAGTGTGGAAATCAAGGTGTTTTGGAAATCAAATAACAAAGAAAAATCCTTGGAAAAACACTTGCAATATGATAGAAATAGAGATCTAAAGCAATATCCCAAAACCTATTTTTCTTTGAATTTTCCAAACCCTTGAAAAACAATAAAGATGAAATCTTTAAGCTCTTAAACACTTTTGAAAAAAAACCAGAGAATAGGGAAATTTTTCTTCTTAAAAACCTTGGCAAAATCCCAAAGAAATGGGGCTTAAATAGCCCTCTACAAAAAACTAGCCGTTGGGACTGTTTGTCAGTCCTGGCGGCTGGCGGTCGACCGGCCGCCGGTCGACCGCCAACGGTCATATTTTTGACCGTTGGAAGAAGCCGGTCGACCGCCCGGTCGACCGCCCAAAACCAGAGAGCAAAGCTCTCTGGCCGGTCAACCGCCCGGTCGACCGGCCCAAGAACCTGGCCAACGTGCACAAGTCTGTGCACGTCGGTCGACCGCCCGGTCGACTGACTCTGGGTCCGGTCGACCGGTCGGTCGACCGCCAGAGCCGGCAGGCTGGGTTCTGGGTCAGAAAACTGAGATAAAAATTATTCTACAAATTCCCATAAATCTTCTAAAAATCCACAAAAATAGTTTCTAACATAATATATGATATATAAACATGTGATAAAAATTTCAACACAAATATCAAACATTATGAACCATTTTTGTGTTATGGAAAGATTACCGAAAACCAAAACCTGTATTTTTCCAAACATGAATTTTTCAATAGGAAATCTGATTTTTCCTAAAACTCATTGAAATACAAAAACATGATACTTAAACATTTTAAAGCATGTTGCATATGGACATAGGTCCAATATACATGAAACATATACATATCATAGTTTTTGACTTTAATTCCAAATATATGTTTTGTTAAAAATACCAAAACATAAAAACACATGAATAGGCATATCAAAATAAGTTTGTCTAGGAAGTAAGCATGCATGTATATAGAACACATCTAATATACATTTAAACTTTGAAAACTTGTTTTGATCTTAACTATCATGAAAACCAATATCGGTTAAACCAAAAACCGAAAAAACCAATATCCAAAACATAAAACGTGTGTGTGTTGTGAACTTGAGCATATCACACTATCTAATATTTACACATGGATCTAAAACAAACTAAACTAGGATACCTAAGTCTTCTTGACGATCTCCATCTTCAAGTCGACTCGATCCAAAACTCCGAGATCCACCGAGCTTGACTCCAATGAGTGCTATATATGATCTTGATGCTCGGGCTCTAGAATCACTAAGTGAAAGGCTTCGAAACTCCTTTGTTGAAGCAATCACCAACTAATATCTTGGTTAATGATCTGAAACTAAACATCACAAGATTATTAATAAACATAACTACATGAGTTAATCATCATCAAAACTAGAGTGGAAGGCCTCTGGGCTAACAATCTCCCCCTTTTTGATGATGACAAAACTCATGGAGTTATATATGCATGGATTAAAGTTAAGCTTCAAAGAAGCTCCTCCTTAACTCATGCATAACAAAAAAAATAAATATACAATGAATATAAAACATGAGAATGCATAGACATGCATAAAACAAGATACTAAATACAGAAACTTGTTCTTGATACCAAACATGAAATGCATCAACATGCATAAATAAAACAAGCTCTTGATATCAATAAAACAAGCTCTTAATACCAATAAAAAATCAAACTAAAACAAGCTCTTGATACCAAATAATACCAATTAAAAACAAGCTCTTGATATCAAATAAAAAATCAAAACTAACCAAACTAAAAACAAACACTCTTGATACCAATACTTGATACCAACAAAAACATGCATAATCATAGAAACATGCATATAAACTCAAATTCTTCTCCCCCTTTTTGTCAATCATCAACAAAGGGGTTAAAGTAAAAAACAAATTCTTCTCCCCCTTTTTGTTCGAAACATAGAATCAATAAAGGGGTGATATCAAACAAATCAATAATAAGAATATATGCGATATACATTCATGAAGAGGAACACGCTAAGTTAACTTCCCTACATATATGCATTACATGAAGAAAGGATGACAAGCCTTAATTCACATAACACATAATATGCAATGCATAAAAGGAGATGTGAAGCTCCCCCTACACACGTGCATCTCATAAAGAAGAGTTGTCAAGCTCCTCAATATAGGATACACACAACATGAATCTATATGCATATAGGAAATGTAAATCAAAACATTTTTAACAATTCTTAAAACAAAATTTTGAATTTTCTCAATAAAACAAATTGATACCAATTGAAAGAAATAGATCAATAGATACCAATGAAAGTAAATAAAATCTTGATACCAATAGTGAGTAAACAAATAAGCATCTTGATAACAATTTTACCAATTGAAAGTATTTTTCCTTTTAAACATATGATATCAAATTTAAAAACAATATTCATTTTTCAATCATTTTTCATCATAAAGTATGAGAGTGGAATACAAAGCCAATGGTAAACCAAATACCAAATGAAAGATAAAAATACGAATTTTCTCCCCCTTTATGAAATACAAAATAAAACGATGTCTAAGCTTGTGTTAGGAAACCAATTGAAAAACTAATCAATTGAAACATGATAGACATTAAAAAACCAAGCTTAGCACATACAACATTTGTGCTCAAAAATATAGGGATATAGTAAGCACAAATAGAAACATGTATAGGTGTATGAAAAATGAGTACCAATCAAAATAGATGATACCAATTGAAAGCATACATACACAAAAACAATATATGAGTATACAAAAATGTCAATATTGATACCAATTGAAAAGATCCAATGATACCAATTAAAACAATAATAAGATCAAGTGTATATCTCATATCCTACCACCCATTTCATGCTCATGTTTAAAATGATTTTCAATATGAAGCATACATAGGCATGGTCTCCCATCCAACCGCCCGTGGAGGTAGGGGTTTTCAAAAATAGGTTTGAAAAATAAAGTATATTTGAAAAATGCTACCATAACGAAGAATCTCGCAACTAGTTAAATGGGAAATCTTGTAAACTAGTACGAAATCCTTCAAGCAAGGAATAAAAATAATATATTTTTCATGAAAAACATGTAAATCACTCAACAAATGACACTCGAAAGATATAGAGCTCATATATGACTCATGAAAACAAAATCATGAGAAAACCAATAAAGTGAGTGAACAAGTGTTATGTGAAACATATAATCATGAAAATAGTCAATTAAGCTCAACATTCCTTAAACATGAAAATCATCAAAACTCGATTTCTTCAAGGCATATGTATGTCAAGTACAAACTAAAGTATACATACATATCCAAAACATAACGAGTCCACAAATGTATATGCATGAAGGCACGTGGCTCGAAGGATGTATATGTATAAACAATAGTTTGGACAAGATAGACATATACATGAAGTTAAACATAAACACATGAACATGAAAAACATGGATAAAATAGGAATACAAGTTAAATGCGTGAATCATCAAAACTAGACTATACTAGCACATCCAATGGATACAAATAATCGTTCAAGCCCAAACATATAAAAATTTATTTGTGGCCCACTATATGTACAAGTATAAATTCTAGTCTTAATGAAAACTAACATTTAAACATATATTCAAATCATGAAGCATAAAACAAGACATAAATCAACATGATAAACATAAATACGATCATTATGTAAATCCACATTGTAACGGTCCCAGAATAATAAATCCTCAATTTACATAACATCCACTTACACCGACCCATTATTAAAATCATTTCCAATTTCTTAAAATTTCAGCAGCATCTCCTTTATAATTACTGGTCGGATATGATATCCAATACAATTATAATAATTTCGGCTAACATCAGCCTACTTATTCTCAATCCAATCATATAACTTAATTCAAAATCATTCAGACAATCATGAAGATATTTCGGCTTGACATCGCCTACTTATGGAGTAACATAACAACATAAGCTTTAGAGTTTCCCTCTCGGCATCCATAGAATTTCAGAAATAATAAATTTCGACTCTCATAATCATCATATTGATAATACACTTCTTGTTATCACAACCCAATAAAGATATCTCACATATCAACTTAAAATGAAACTACTACAACGGTTCTCAATATATATCTATATATACAAGATTAATCATCTATCCCATGTATCCACAAGTATCATCAACAAGCACAATGTTCCAGAGTAGAAAGATTGGATTGAGTCAGAACGAACCCTGCGCAGCATAACCCTGACCTCTGCCTCCAAGCAACCTGCAATATACCAGTCTGTGAGAGGGTGAGCTCGACAGCTCAGTGAGTAAGGTAGGGATAAATCAAGAAATGATAATGTCTCAATGAGAGTATGAATATTCACGCAATAAGAGAAATCTGAACAGTAAGAAGACAAAGAATCAGAGGCATCCCATAGTTTAATAATTAAGACCCCAGTCTCTAAAATTTCTGAGAACGATCAGACTCTTATGATCGTACTCCCCAATTTCTTTCTTGGATTTTCATCTTTTCGTGTGATAAGGTGTATGAGTTACATAAACAAACTTTCTCGTCTTATGTGTACATAGTGTGTACTACTTACGTGCCTTGTATTCCATGCTATAATACACCAACCATCATAGTTATGTCATAAACCTAGTTTATGCATCAGATAACACTTACATCACAAGCCATACTTATATAACATATAATCATATCATACTTCAAGAAATGCATGGATTTAACTTGTACACTTTCACACAGTTTACAGTATTTTATTTCAATCAGTTAAATCTGTATTCTGATGTTTTCACTATTATATATGATAACACCTCCAACATACCCCTAGTATCACACACACACACACACATAGGTATCACACATAGCCATTCATTCTCAATCATTTGTAAGGATGCAATTATATGTATATCATAGTACCGTCTTCGTACTCCGCCGTGCAATACGGGTCCCTTCCTCCCAATATGATATATAGCACCGTCTTCGCACTCCGCCCGTGCCATACGGGTCCTTCCTCCAAATATATGTATATATAGCACCGTCTTCGCACTCCGCTCGTGCAATACGGGTCCCTTCCTCCGCAACACAAAGTGTACATATATAATAGCACAATATCAGCGCATCCCATATCATAAGATTCATACATCATGCACATCATTTCCTATATAAAGCAATCATAATTTCAATTAATGTTTATCTGTTAGACTGTATTCTTAAAGGAATATTCACACAAGTTGCTTAATCAGAACATGTCACCCATGTATATTATGTACATAAATCAAGTGATATACACCCATCATATTCATATCAATCATAATGATTTCTATTCAGTAATGCACATGTCAATGCCCTTGTACACCATATCCCAAAATTCTATATTAAATGCAACACTTATTACACAAGATTGTGTTCAGTCTAAGCCTGCCTTACTATCCCTTTCATGGTGAACATGAATTAATTATTGGTTCAGTGTCTACTACTCGCAAGACTACTCACATTTAGTGTAAGTACTAATTTACCGCAATAAACCCTCTTTCGACCATAAGATGGTGAAGCTATCCCTTTTTCCTGGTAACCTTGTATATGTGTGTAGATATATAATATGGGTACTTTCTATGTGATGCCCTAAATAGATTTGAATAGAAGAACGACCATGTTCACATAGTCTTACATATACATAACGATCAGGTAGGACATATGTATATATGTCGAATACCCATATTTCCCACTTTCAAATCTTCTTTTACGGGATTTCTAAACATCCATTATTACGCCCACTTAATTTGGTCATCATCTCAGATAATCGGTTCATCCCCTTTAACTAGAATAATTTGAAATGCCACAATTACTGTTTAACCCATGGTGTATTTCAAGACATTATACTCAAAAGAAAGGGGACTTAATAAGAATTGAGAAGATATAATACATATGATTGAAAGTATCATTTCAAGTATGTCTTAAGTTTGGTTACCTTATGGGGCATACACTATCTGTATGCAAAGGTATTACTTGCTCGAAGATCCTGGCTAGACGGATGGGTAAGTTGAGACTATTTGGAGAGGCGAATGCCTCACACATGTGTTGGACGCGGAAAACTGTAAAAGCGGACTGGAGCAACTTTTCCTTGAATCAGATGAAAAATTACAACAGGCTAATCTTCCGGTTACAAGGGAGGGAGAATATTGAATCTTGAATTCCCCCTTTGTTTAGTGCTGGGTTCTTCGTGTGGCGGTGGAGAGTGAATCTTGTTCTCCGTTGACCAGATGACCGTCAGTACCGTCAAGGAATCTTCTCCTTGGCAGGTAGAGGGAGTAACTCAGCCCCGTCCACCAAAACTCTAAAAGAGAAGGTAGGCGAAGAGCAACTTGTACGCAGCAAGCTGGCTTGAAGAGTCGAGCTCTCTCTCTCTATTGATGATCTCTCCTTTTTTTTTTATCGCCCCATCCGACCCCTCTTCAATAGTGACGGGGCTATTTATAGGGTTTTTAGGGGGTGATCGTGCCCCCTAAAAGTGCTCCACGATGAGGGCCAACTTCCCCGCTACATGGGCGGTGGATGGCGCCATAATCGGGGTGGTTGCAACCAAGGTGCGGGCACCTTGTTGCTGAGACGCGGGCGTTGAGCCAACGCGCCTTGATGCTGAGACGCGGGCGTTGAGCCAACGCGCCTTGATGCTGAGACGCGGGTTTGGACTTTCGCGTCTTGATTGTCACATTTAGCCTTGCGCCTGGATCTTGGATCTCTGCGTTTTGGTGGCTTGTCTTGGTGATTTTTAGACAGCCTACAGAACCCCTTCCAAAGTTTTCGATATTCCACAGTTAACTGGGACGGATTTCGAAATACTTTGGACTCTAGCTGGGTTCGCCTTCATGACTAGACTGTTGATGCTCCAGGTTTAATCTTATCTGGAGTTGGTCTTCGTGAGTGTACTGTTGAACTCTTTGAAGCCCCCAGAGTTGATCATGTTGAGTGTCTAGATGCACAGTCTAAACCTCCCCGATTGCTTTTAGTCTGTCACTGGCGCGCTTTAAGCCAGGAGTGGTTGGTCGTCTGCTTGTGTCAGTGTACTGTTGAACTGATTCGCAGAAGCAGGGACTGAACGCGGGTTCCTTTTTGAAAAGCGGAGATGAGGCTGCTTTAAAGACGCGACTTCTTAGTAAGACGCGACCTTCTGGCAATGGAAACGCGACTGATCTTCATAAGGCAGACGCGATGTTCAGCTGAAGACGCGAACTCCGGAGAGACGCATCTTTTGAATATAGATGCGATTGTCTAGGCGTATTTATGGCGATGCTGACGGGGCATAGCCATCGAAGAGACATGGCCGTCGGGTGCGAGTCCGTTCCATGTCATGATTGCGCTGCCAGTTGGCCTGGGGAACCGACGGGATTTTACCTTTTGGCGCGCGGATTTCTTGGCTCATTAAATGATCCGTGCCACGTGTCTAGCGACGGTTCGTGCAGAGTCGTGGCGCATGATCTTCTCTGTGCGTTAAAGTGATTCTGTTCCACGCGTCGAACAGAGATTCGCTGCAGAATACGCTGCATATCTTCGCGAATCCCTGTGCCTATAAAGGCCACAGTTAAAAAGATTCCTCTTCTTCTCTGAACGCACTCGCTGATAAGATTAAGAAAGAGAACTTCCTCTTCAGTTCATCTGTTTGAACCTCAGATCGAATTGGCCATGGCTCCCAAGACCAAGCCGATTGCTTCTTCTTCAAAGGCGACCGTCGCCGAGGCCCGGAGGGGCAGCTCCTCCTCTGCGCAGGATGTTGTTCTCAAAGGTCTCCAAGGTAAATGCCTTTTAGGCGGAAGTTTCGCCATAAAGGAAGTTCAAAGAACCTTTAAGAACCCTTAACACACGAATTTAAATCGTGTTTGATTCCCAGACGCAGTCTTTGGGTTGATAACCATGACGCGGGTTTGGACCCTCGCGCCGTTGGGTCCTGCGCTTCAGATTCTTCACTTAGAATATTTTCTAATTGTGAAGGGTTCAGACGCGGACTTAGTTTACAGAACGCGGATTTGATCCTTGCGTTCTGTTTCATCAGCTGTTGATTTTGATGAATCTGGCACCCGAGTCCAAGCACTTTGACATCTGGGGATGTGAAAGGAAGGGAGTTACCCTCCTTAACTTCTGGCGATTATGGTGATGGAAGGGTTAAGGTGGATAACTCCCTTCTTTTTGCACCCCAGAAGTGACATCAAGGAGAATGTTGTGGAGACGCCGATCCTGCAGGTCTGGACGCGGATTTGATAATTCATGCGTCCAGTGCCTCTTCTGCGTGGATGCGCAGGTCTGGACGCGGATTTGATAATTCCTGCGTCCAGTGTCTCTTCTGCGTGGATACGCAGGTCTGGACGCGGATTTGATAATTCCTGCGTCCAGTGTCTCTTCTGCGTGGATGCGCAGGTCTGGGCGCGGATTTGTTAATTCCTGCGTCCAGTGTCTCTTCTGCGTTCGGATTATGAACACTTAGCATTTTTTCCCTGCTTTTGATAGAGTATCTAACTAAGTGTCCTTTTCTTTTTGCAGCGCCACACCCTGCTACTTCACTCGCCAAGAAGCGCCACTTTGGACATGTAGGGGGTGCTGACTGGGACTTGACCTTTGTGTTACAAAGGACTGTTCCTGTGACAGCTGATAAGTCGCAGGCTCGTGGGGAGAGGCTCTCGAATGTTAACATGAGGACTCTTCGGGTGCTTATGACTGATGCAGCATTTGCAAACGGATGCTGGTATCAAACTGGAGAAGCCTGCCTTCTTCTTCGGAGATCGTATCCACGATGGCGGCCATAGCGTATATGACGGGACTTACAAATGGCTCCGTCAAATAAGGGGTGGAAGATTCTTTCTTCCGAACATGGAGAGGATGTTCCCGCTGTCCTACTTCCAGCACATGTCCGTCCCTCGGAAGATGGAATGGGACCTCTCTCGATATGTCCCTGAGATTACTCTCGGTGATTTGGGCTCCCACAAAGTGCACCGTCATGATAGCCATGACAGGTCAGTTATCGGCCTTTTCCTGGGTCGCGCAAGTCTGAGGTTCCGGCTGGGGAGATACCACAACTTGGCACTACCTTCCTCAACGCATTCATGGAAGCGGAGGGTGATTATCCCGTTGGGTTCCGTGCGCCGGGGTGGGTCCATTCCACGGAGAACTATTGGTGGGGCAGGATGGTCGGCTTTGTCCTCACCGAGCTCGGGGATCTGCTAAAGCGTGTGGGACTGTACCCAGCGGTCAGAGCCGTGCAGTGGGGGATCCCTCAAAGCTCTCAGAACTTCTTCGGGATTCTAGAGCGTAATAATTCTTTGACGGGGATGTTCTTCACTCCGGTCGGGGAGATGGGCCTTGCTCTGCACGAGCTGCATGAGGTCTCGGGGCTGTCGACAGGGGACATTCCCTATGAGGAATATGTCCCGACCACGGTGGAGCTTCACCATTTGAAGGAGGAGTTTCCCCTCATATATGAGACCTACTGGGAAGTGCTATGTCACTTCCACATTTGCGGCCAGATAACCAAATGGCGGTCGCAGGGAGTCAAGCAACTGTCTTGGGCCAGTTACTTGTTCAACAACGTCAACACCAAAGACCATCGGATAACTCGATTGGCTCCCAGCTCCGACAGGGAGGTTGAAGACAGGATCGACCAGGCTTCTGACAGTTTCTACACCACGGAGTCGAATGAGGACGGTTTCGACCCTGACTTGGTTTTTGAGAGCTTTCACCATCAAGCCCGGACCCCTATCTCCGATCGGGCGCTGTTGGCGGGCTTTCTGATGCTGTGGCTGAAGCGCTGTGTGGTGCCCACGCTGCCACATGAAGTCATTGTTGCTGACGTGGTGTACCCGGCGGTGCTCCTGGCTCATGGCAACCCCATAGCCCTCTCCCGGCCGTGGCGGCTGGTATTCAGAGCGGGCTGCGGGCGCTCACTAAGAGTTTCTGTGAGCCACCGAAAACTGCAGACTCCGAGGGAAAGCCGTATGTGACTCAGAGGGGAGTCCGACGGTGAAGCGTCGCAACCCTCGTGTCGAGCTGCCTTACACGTACCTCATGGCTTGGTACGTGATGCATTGCCCTTCCTTGATGACGGCGGTGCGTTGGAGGGAGAGTTCTGTCCCTTTTGTACAGCGGTTGGAGGGTTCAAAATGGCGTGATCCTTATATATATTACGTCCGGAAGTGCCTTTCAGACCCTGCGAACTACCAGCTCAATCACTGCCTCCCCAGATCCCTGGTGCATCTCTCGGGGATCTACTTGTTTATTCTGTTGGCCCAGATGACTTCACGAGGTTATCCGCGGGAGCCTTCTGGTGGTTGCTCAATATCCGGCCCGGATATGTGCTTTTCCGGCAAGGGACGTCATGCACCATTGAGCCGTACATGCCGAATCGCTTTGCTCGACAGTTCGGCTATGATCAGCTCTATGTCGGGAACCCCAATGCTCGACTCGCCTTCGAAGGGAACCTGTTCGAGGGTGCCCGGGCCTGGTACTATAGTGTGGCTGGAGGGACGGGAGTAACTTTTCGTCTACCTCTCGAAGGGCCCAAGTGCCGTACGAGCTTCAGCTTCTGCACTTGGTACTCCCTGGCCATCCAAACACCAGACTTTTTTCCGGCGTCTTCATGCATCGAGAGCATCAATGCAAGTCTCGAGGCAAGGACGAATTCTAGTAAACCGACGAAACTCGTAGAACAGTACCTGAAGGCCCAAAAGGAGGTCGGGCGAAGAATGAGAAGGGAGCCACGAGCCATGGAGCCACGACCACCAAGGGCGGAGCCACAAGCGACTAGGGCAGAGCCGCAAGCAACTAAGTCTCGACAGGCGGTGAGCAAGCGTCGTCAAGGCTCTACTCCCACTGCTGAACCCGCTCTGAAGAAGGTTCGAAGAGACTTGACAACCGAAGTCTCTCAATCTGAAGAGATCCTGCTGTCGTTGAGGCACTGAGGGAGGAAGAGATAGTTGAAGAAGAAACTCCTCTAGTCCGTGTTCCCAGGTCACTTAGCAGAGGCCACGGGTCTGCGGAGGAAGGGGAGCTCGTTGATCGATCCGCCGCCGCTGACGAGGATAAGCAGCTAGAGGTTGATATAATGAGCGGAGGCAATGTCAAGATCCCTGGGATCTCAGCTCAGCCCGAGTCTTCCTCAGCTCAACAGCCCGGGTCTCCTTCTGTCTTCATTTCCAGTCCTCGGATGGCTGACCCCAGCCCTACCACTGGGGTAATTGGAGGCAAGGCTCCGGTTGCAGAGTTCCTCGCGTTGAACTGTCTTCTTCCTCGTACTCAGGGGAAAGCGAGTTTGAAGACAAGGTCGACTACGGTGATGAACCCACCCTTCCTGATCCGAGCAAGTTCTCCCATATCTCGGAGGAAGAAATGTACGGGGGGAACCGTTGACGGCGCCATCACCGTTGGCAACAGTTGTTCCCATTGCAGGTATTTTCACTCGATTTCCTCTTTGGTTTTGAAGAAGTGTCTTAACCTTCTTCTTTTACGCTGTAGGGTTGGCTGAGGATGCCGAGACTACAACCTCCTTGCATGTCGAGGAGATGGTAAAAGAGGTGACCCAGCTCGAAGGAGTTGAGGCTTCAGTTGGCGAGACAACTTCGGAAGGGGCGACTGCGAAAACTAGGGAGCCCTCCGCTTTGCCGGAAAAGGAGGTACCCACTGAGGCTGGGGAAGCTCTCATTCTGCAGGATTCACCCAAGGGTTCGCTATCTCTGGACCTCTCAGGTGGTAAGGAAGTTCTGATATTTTGAATGTTTCGCTTTTCACCTTTGTGGCTAATGTTGCGGTCATTTGCAGAGAGAACTAAGGGGGCTCAGGTGGAGGGTCCAATGATTGATATCCCTCCAGAAGGCCACACGGCTCAGGTCTCGGCTGAAGTTTCTGAGGAGGAAGTTCTTGCAAAGATAGCACCTCTGGAAACGCCCGAGGCTACTTCTGCTCTAGCCGTATCGGTGGTCAGCACAACTCTTGTGCGAGAAGATCCGCCTTATCCCGTGACAGAAAAGGGGGCGGGAAGCTTCCCAGGTGGTGACGATATGGGGGAACTGGCACGCCAGATGGTGCAACAATTCTTTACTTCGATGGGATCATGTATTGATCTCATCTTACGTGGAAGCAGCTCCTTCAATTTTGCCCGGACGCTTCTCAGAAATCTGGCGAGAACGTCGAATTAACCGGAGGCCCCTCACTTGCCCAGGCGTGTCTGCGGGTGGTGGAGCAACTGGGAGACGACCTGCACGAGCTGAAGTCTTTGGAGAATGCCAGCTCTTCTAGTGAGGCCCAGGCCACCCTAACCCGGCTCTTAGCTGTTCAAGAACAAGAGCGACAGGAGGCAGAGGCACAAATAGATGCAGAGATCCGCAGCCTCGAATATTCCCAGGCTGAATGCCAGAAACTAACTGACGATTCAAGGGAATCCGAGATTGTCATGCAGAGCACGGAACACGTCATCATCAGTGCTCGGGACACCATTGCCAAGGCTCGGGACACCATTGCCAAGGCAGAAGCTGTGCTTGCGATCAATGAGAAGAAGCTTGTTATTATCAAAGAGGAGCTTGCGGAGCAACAGGCGGCTAAGGCGCGAGCTGAAGAGAGTCTGTCTCTGCATTCTTCCAGGGTGGAATCTCTGCGAGCGCAGCTGGCTGCAAAACCCTTCCTATCTGAAGAGGAGCTGCGGGTCCAAGCCCTGATGGAGGCTGAGAAGGCACGTCAGATCAAGATGCATCATCTCAGGGAGCAAATCCGTTCCTTGGCGAACCAGGACATTTAGCCTTCTTTTCTTTTTTTTTTGTAAAGAAAAGAACACTCTATTTATCAGAGTGTTTGTATCCACTTTTGATATAACAAGGACATTTTTTTTTGTTCCATCTTCTTTGCTTAGCTGTGGATGAATCCAACTTCTTGATCACTGGCTGTGAATACTGAACTTAGATAAGACTAAGTTCTTTTAATGAAACGCAGCATCGACTCGCGGCCTCTGTTTACAGGGAGACGCGGGTATCAGTTCAGAAGAACTTGGGCAGAACCAAGTTCTTTTGATGAGACGCAGCGTCAATCTATAGGGAGAGACGCGATCATCATTCCATAGGAACTTAGATTTCACTAAGTCCTTTTAATGAGACGCGGCAGGGTGAGACGCGGTCATCATTCCATAGGAACTTAGATTTCACTAAGTCCTTTTGATGAGACGCAGCGTCAATCACAGAGTGAACCTCGAATTTGTCTTGCTGAGTAAGACGCAGATAGGGCAGACGCGAGGGACGCAGCATTGTTTGCTGAAAGAACGCGATTTTGAGTCACGTGGACGCTCCTTTAAAACGCGGATGAATGCCTTTTAATTTGAGAACGGTGACGCGGATTCTTAGACGCGGCTTTCCCATCTGCGTTTAATGCAGCCGGACACGACTTTGCTGTCTACGTTTGATGCAGCCTGACTTAAAGATTTTGTGAGATCTTTGACCGTCAAGTCTTCACTGACGATTGGACGTCAAGTCTTCACCGACGTTTGGGAAACCGGGTCATCCGTTGTTTTCCAAGGCGGTTGTCCACGCGTCAATTTTTCATTGGACTTGGGCGTTTAACGCTCTTTAATGCAAAAACCGGCGCTGGCGGTTGGAAACCGTGTTTGCGACGGTTCCAAAGCGACGCTCCACGCGTCAGTCCTCCATTAGGCTTTGACAGTCGTGCGCGACGGTTCTGATTGATGTACCATTAATAGCAGTTGTTAGGTCTGCCTATAAATAGGGCTAACCCTCTTCTTCTAACAGCGGCTGCTCAGACTGTGCTCTGTTTGAGAATGAGTACTCTAAGGGACTCTGCCTTCTCTCTTCAAGAACCCTATCAGGGGCTTGCCTCCATGGATGAAGGTGCCTCTGTGGATGAAGATGACCCAGAGCTTTCATGTTTTCTGTTTGGTCTCTTCAAACGGAAGCGTCTCTTTGATCGCCTTTCATGTCCGCGTTTGGACGCAGAGAGCCCGACTCTTGGTAGAGGCCTCTGTTGGTACGCCGTCCCGATTAGCCATGATATTTTAATCTACCATGGCCTGTACTTGGCATCATCATTATCTGGACTTTTCCCATGAAGTATGAGTTGGTGCATTCCTTCTGGAATTTGCGCCGCCAACTTCCTCTCTGGACGCAAGTGCTGAAATCCTTGTCACTTGGCGCCGGTTTTGTTCACAAAGTTTGCGTTTCAAAGCCACTGTCTTGGCGCGTTTTATGGCTACTGCCTTAGACGAATTCAAAAAGGTTTCAGACCCGAGCCTTGCAACTCTTGTTCACTCAACAAGAAGATGGCAACTTTCGGCGTCTGTGCCTTTTAGGCGTCTGTGCTTTCGACTTGGGCGCAGAATGAGACCGCGTTTTGATTCGCGTTTGTCTCTGCTGACGCAGCAGTTTGGCTCACCGCGTGGGTCATTCCGCGTTTGCTTGGCCGACTGCGTGGATCATTCCCGCGTCTGTTGGCTGACTGCGTGGATCATTCCCGCGTCTGCAGTCTGCATTTGCGACTTAATTTTCTCTGTTGAAACATACTAAGTTGCAGATTGTTCTGATTCCTTTGTTTCATTCCTTGCAGTAGACTTGCTGGTTTGCTGGGCCCCTGAAGGATGCTTTGGCCGGCGAACTTGTTCGATGTTCACCTATAAGAGAGTATATTATGGTCCTCGTCACCTATAAGAGAGTATATTACATCTCTGACGAGGACCAACCCTCGCCAAGGTCTCTTCAGATCGCTTCACTATTCATGCCTGCTAGCAAGAGATGTCAGGCTATGCATGACGGTGATGAGGGTTCCGGCGGTTGTGGTGGCGGACAAGATCCTCTTCCTCTCCCACTCCAGAAGTCACATCAAGGACTCGTCATGTCTGCTGGATGGTCTGCTGGGGGAAGAGATGTTCATGAACGAAGGGTTGCAGGACTTTCTGTTGCCACCAGACCTCAAGAACACCATTGCTCTTAGCTTAGTCAGCTAGGGCGCTTTCGATGTTTACATCATGCATCGTGGTGTAACCAGCTTCTATTGTAGCCAAAAACATCGCGCACTTGGAATCAGACGCGACTTATAAGGAGTGAGTCAACCTCTAAGAGAGAGAGAGAGGGACTTCTTTGTACTCCTTAATTGTAACACTCAATCTTATTGTATAAGAGAGCGTTTTACTGTAACACTCCATCTTATTGTATAAGAGAGCGTTTTGTATCACTTTCATATGTTTGGAAATAAATAAAAGCGACACTTTTCTTTTTGCCTCTTTCCTTGTCTTGAACTTTTTGTCTTAGACCGTAGAAGCAAAGAATCTTTGACTTTTGTTAAAATTATGATGGTAACTTTAATAAGTCAACTTTGTGGAGGAAGAGATCCTATTTCAGGAACTTTCACAGTACTGTCAGAGGTGTAATATTAACTGACAGAGATGAAATAATCTTTGGTGGGCTGCCACTTTATAAGAGAAAGTGACAAGTAGAATTGGTACCCCCAAGGAGGGTAAGCTCTGATCAGAGGTTTAGAGTTAACTTAATCGAGTTCAGCTGGGGATTTGATGAAAACACTGTTAATTGGTGTAATATTAACCTAACAGTGTTTTTAGGTGGACCTGTTATCTATTGAAGAGAATAACAAGTGAGATTAGACTCGTGGAGAGTCTAGGAAGGTTTGTTACCGTTAGAGGTGTGATATTAACTTAACGGGTTGAAAGTGGTCTTGTCAGAAGTGTAATGTTAACTTGACAAGGATATGAGTCAGAGGTGTGATATTAACTTAACTCAGAAGTGTCACTGTCATAGGTGTAATGTTTACTTGACAGTGAGGTAATGCTAGAGGTGTAATGTTGAACTTAGCATTGGTCATCTCGACTTGGACAAGGAAGTCGAGGAAAGGTCATGGCCATAGGTGTATTGTTGAACTTAGCGATGACTCAGATGCTAGAGGTGTAGTGTTAACTTGGCATCATTCATTTCAGCTTCGATGTGGAAGACTGAAGAAAAGTGACTGTCATAGGTGTAATATTAACCTGGCAGAAACTTGACGTACTGCTTAGAGGTATATGTTAACTTAAACAGTATTTTTGTCAGAGGTGTGATATTAACTTGACAAGAATTGGCTTGAGCCGAAACAGTTTGAGGACCTGTCATTCTATGGATGAGAATTGACAAGTGAGATTCAAGTGCCAGAGGTGTAGTGTTAACTTGGCAAAGTGTAGAGTTGACAAGCAAGATTTGTACTCTACAAGGGGTATTTCATTACCAGAGGTATGGTGTTAACTTGGCAACGATTGTTAGCTCATTTTTTTGTGGTCCTACATTCTGTGATGAGAATTGGTAAGGGATTTTGAGGAAAGAGTGGAATCAAGTCCACTTAGGATTTTTAGCAAACCCCAGCTATCAACGGATTTGAGGTGCCTTTACCAACTACCGTTTGAGTTGGGCTAGCCATGCTATTCCCTCAGCATGATGATTGTTGAAGACTTATGTTGGGTTTAAAAGCCAACATTTTCCTCTATCCTTAGCCGTCGGAGGCGTTGGATATCAATGAAGAAGCTCCTCTTATTTTTGATCAGAGGTGTACTTTTAACTTGATCAGCAGAAGAATACCATCTAAGGATAGTATTTCTTTAGGAACCTGCCATTGATCGGCATCATGAGTGTATCGCCATTTGAAGTTATGAGGCGATATGACCCATTTGAGTAGACTCTCTACTACAAATGGTCCTTCCCATTTGGGTTGGAATTTTCTTTTGTCTTGTGCGTCATCACCATGGGTCTTCTGACGGCTAAGACAAGATCGCCTTTCTTAAAAGTTCGTACTTTAACTTTCTTGTTGAAGGCTCTGGTGATTCGAGCTTGTAGAGCTCGATTTGCTGCTGGGCTTGCAGACGCTTGTCGTCTAAGGCCTCCAGTTCCTAGAGTCGCTGTCGATGCTTCTCCTCTGTCGTCATCTCCGCTGTCAAGGCGACGCGTAGAGATGGAATTTGGATTTCCAGGGGAAGCACGGCCTCACTCCGTATACCAAGGAAAACGGCGTGGCTTTAGTCGGGTTCGCACTGTTGTGCGATAGGCCCATAAGCATTCGCCTAGCTTGTCGTCCCAGTCGCGTTGACTCTTCGAGACGAACTTTTGAGAAGCTTGCCAATGGTCTTGTGAAAGCTTCTGCGAGGCCATTGCGGCAGGATAGTATGCCGTTGAAGACACACTCTGGACTCTGAACTTAGCGCAGAATCTCTGGAATGCCTGGCTGATGAACTGGGGTCCATTGTCATGGACAATTCGCCGAGGTACGCCGAAACGGTAAATAACGTGATGTTTCACGAACTTGATCACGTTCGACGATTTCACCTCCTTCAAAGGAATGGCTTCGGCCCATTTGGGAAAAGTAATCAGTTTATTGCTAGAATGAACCGATGTCCCTTTGATGATGGTGGGCTGATAGGACCAACCACATCCATCCCCACATCTCAAATGGCCATGTAGAGGTCGTAGAGTGGAGTACCCTGGTGCTTGATGGATAAAATCTCCATGTATTTGGCAAGCGTGACATCTTTTGCATAGGCGACGGCGTCGGCACCATCTGGGCAATAGTAACCCAACCTTTGGAGTCGATGTGCCAATTTTTGGCCAGGTGATGGGCTCCGCATGTACCATGTACGTGGCGTGGCCTCTTCAATACCTCCTGGGCCTCCTTTGGTGAGAGGCACCGGAGTAAGATCCCGTCATGCGATCGACGATACAATGTTCGTGTAATCGCATTATAGTAAAACTTAGGGGCTTTCCTTCGAATGGCAGTCGCCTCTTTGCGTCCTCAGGCAGGATGCCGTACAAGACATAGTCGATGTAGGGGAATCGCCAGTCTTTAAGTTCTGGACCGGTTGACGCTTCAAGTGCTTCTTCGCGGTGACGACCTCCGTTGACTCCTGATAATCCTCGAGAGCATTTCTCGGGCAATACAGGTCGTGGCTGTAGACGAATATCTTCTCCATTGCTCCAGCTGGAAGAGCTAAGGAGGCAGCCAGGGATGCGAGTGCATCTGCGTGCGCATTTTGCCTGCGCGGTACATGGTCGATGTAGAAGCTTGTAAATCCCTCGGCCATGCGGATAGTTGCATTGTAATAGGGTACCAAGTCTTCATGTCTGACTTCGTATCCCCCGCGAATTTGGCTGACGATGAGTTTAGAGTCACCGTATGCCTCAGATTTTTAATACCATCTCATCGGCGAGCTGCATCCCGATTAATAGAGCATTGTACTCCTCCACATTGTTGGAACAAGGCTCTGTTAGCGAGACAGCT